>OY723393.1:17595913-18131397 GCA_963210295.1 Ophion ellenae | reverse complement strand
CGACTTTGAACGCGTTTTTCTCGAAACTATGTTTTTCAAAATGGTGTACACGATGCGGGACATCTAATGTAATTTCGGGGTAATTTTCCCGATCGGTCAAATGTCGTCAAATAGCTGTTATTTAATATGAATTTCCTACTTGTCAATTGAGTATTTTGTTTTGCAACTTGATTGCTGCGATCTGTGCGAATTATAGATGGAAATGAATACTTTTTTATGGAAATAATTGTTGTAGTGAGGTGAAACGTGTGGTCGGCAAAAACATTTATCGTAGTATGGTAATCTCTCTTTGAGCCGTGGAGGGGATTTATTTCTTTTTAATTTGCATATTACAAGAAACCCGCTTTTATATTTGTCTATATATTTGTTTATTATTACAATTTATTACTTATTAGCCGAGTATGTACTTTGAACTATTCTATAGTGTAACTTATACTTATTAACGACGGTCTATTCCAAATTCATTTTACGTATTTTTGCCCCCTGAATACAAATTCACTATTAATTCCTCCGAAACCCTCAATTTTTATTGGAAAAGTGGGGAAGAATTTGCTCAAATCGATGATCGGTCTTTGAGATTCTGCCAAAAATCGAAAAATACCCGTAGGTCGATGGACGAAGCGGCATTTTAAAGCGAAAACGATAACGAACAGAATGAGCACAGAGTGGATTCCCCATCAGATTGATACTTATTGCAATGAAGAATTCACTGATTCATGAACAGCTAACTGTCGGCACTAATTGTCAGGTAATATAACGAGGGTTCTAACATCGCTGTCATTTATATTATTATAAATATTCTCAGAGCTGAAACGCTTCAACATACGAGCTGTCGGCTTGAAGTCACAGCAATCAACGCTGCGCGTGAGTCAAACGTGCATTATAACCTCGACCATTGCGACCGACATTTTATTTCGCAGCTTGTACAGGTTGGGTTTGAATGATTGTTGTTGTTTGTTTGGGCTTACTTGCTTATTTGCGTTCACTCGGAATTAGTGCACTTGTGGTTGGTTTTGAAAAACTTGTTTTGAGAAAAAAAACCTCGGAAATTTATAATCCCCTAAAAATTCCTCACGCTTCAGAATTCTCCTAAAAAATCTCCTACAAATTTGTTTTCCCCTATTTCTCTGCTAACCCAGGTGAAATACTCCTAAATCTAGGGAGAAATCTCCTAAACTGGCAACACGTCCGGAAAATCGTTTTTTTATTGCTCAAAACGATAGATAAACTATCCAAGAATATATTTACAAAGTTACAGAGGCCAATCGTAAATATTTTCTAAGGTACAAGGCCAAAAGTAGAGAAGCGATTGATATTTGATATTGATATTTCCTCCTATTGAAAACTTTGCGGCGCGTTTTCTCCTGTTTTCATTTTCACGATTTTTTCAAATTGGCGCGCGTGATAGCAAAAAAACTAAACGACCTATTGAATCAAACCAAAGTTAATTTTCTTCAGTATGAAAATCTCTTCTAAGTAAATTAAGAAAGTTGTTGAAAAAGTCTTTTTAAATAACTTTTATAACACGTTAAAGTGTTTTTTAACACTTTTTTTGTCAAACCTGTGAAAAGATATAATTTCACAATTTTTGTCCGCCTTTTCTTAATTCACCCGGAAGAAAACTATATGACAATTGAAAAATTTATTGGTTATGTTGTTACAGTCAAGAATAACGAGCTGCATCTTTCCCGCCGATTGGGGACTGCAGTGGCAAGACGCACATGGAATAGGCTGATAAATCTGCAGTCATCTATTGTTTCATGTTGGAACATTTTTTGTTTACATTTCAAATATACATAAAGAGACCTCAATGTTTGCTGGGCTCACTTGTTTTTTTCCCTTCCAAAAAAATTCACGAAAAAACGATTTTTTTTAGAAGACTGTTTATGACTTGTTCAATTATCAATATTTTTTAATGAAATTTGGTACACAACTTTCTTAATATACATACAAATAAATTTCCAAAGGATTTTCCAATTTCCTGACTTATTCCTTAAAAATCAATTTTCTTTAAATGACCCTGATTTTTGCGTCGTTAAGTAGCCTAACCCTATAAGTAATACCCGAACTTAAGTAAAACATGCGATTACATAAGATACGCACCGAAGGAAGATGACATGAAGATCGAATGAAAACTAGGCTAGTGCGTCCGCGTGACCTTTCCACATTTATAACAACAAAAAATCGCACGGGGGGGGGGGTACAATTTACGCAGTTTACCCATGAAATTGATGGGAATCGTAAAACATACGTGGCTTGTGGCGTTTTGTATGCGTAACGTAGAAGTATCCAATACGCAATAGCTGCAAAAGAATATAATAGAAAATTGGAAAAACCACCGTACAATTTTGTATTGTATTTTTTTTATAACGTATCAATACTGTGCAATTTTGTATTGTTTTTATTTCTCTAAATTGCCTTCGCATGTACTGCTGGTCGTGCAGTTTCGTATCGTGGTTCCAATTATTGCACATCGGCGACTTTTTCCTTTCCCATCGCCTCATGACACTATAATATAGACGTAAGTTATCGTCCCTTGTGGTAACGCAAACGTTGGGTTTTTGCCCTGCAAAAATGTCCTTTTCCCTCTATTGCACCATCCTACCCCCGTTCTCATTTATATATTTATACCAGTGATACATATGGATGGGAAAACTCGCGTTTCCGTCCTTCCGTAACTTGCGTACGTGCGTTTACGTACGTGACGACCTGTACAAGTAGTCCGGTAAAAGAGACGAAAACCCCGGAACTTTTTAGCGTAGAATATGAGTTATGGACTGAAGGTAAATGGTTGCATACTGAAAGTAACCCCGATAAAAGTTTGCTCCTCAACTCACTCCAACCCTAAGAAATAGGGGTTGAAAACTTAAAAATCGCCGTATCTCGATAATGAATGGCCCGATCAAAAAAGGTTTCGAACAAAAGTTGTTTGGAACAATAAAATTCGTATAAAGTTATCCGACGTCCAACCTCCTATCTTTGAAAATAGCTGCACAAAAACGATTCGAAAACTCGGGGTTGATACTTTCGAGAACCATCGGGACATGAGCCATTCACAGACTAGGTAAACGATTTTTCATTACAAAACCGAGAGGTTTGAGATCCTCGAGAATAATGAAACTGGGTTCTTTATTGATTTCGTTGGCGAATAAGCATTTCGGACGTACGGGTTTCCCGAGTAGTGCCTCTATTTTGGACAAAATGTGGTAGAGAATTCTGTTCTCAGTCTCGAAGAGATTCTGGTCCTGCACCAAGGACAAGCAAGGGCCCTCTTGTTCTTCTCATTTTTTACAACTAGGCTGATCTCCCTCTGAATCATGCCCTGAATCGATTCCGTCGCGCTGCAATTTTTTTTCCGGCACGAATAACTCAATGTGATTCTGTACATATTGGTGAGGAAATGTTCACCCTTCCCGACAACTGGAGATCGATCCTTGATCATCACGTTGATCACGCTTTCCTCGCCCAGTTTGAGGCGTAAAATGTTTTCGAAGAACTTTGCATCCATCGACATGCCGTTCGCTTCCACTTCCGTCATTATGCGCGCTATGTAACACATTATTAGGGGTACAAGTAGGTTTTGAAGGATTTACAAGGGAGGGCGTTACTGGTATTAAATCGCATCGGACAATAACCTAACCAATTTCATGTTACAGCGTCATCTTTGGGTTTTGGTTTTCAGTACGTCTCATTTTGTCAAAGCGTAAACAACATAGTTTTTTTGAACTCCAAATATGTCGACTTTTGTGCCAACGAAACGTAATTTGCGGGAAGCTTTACTTCTCTGCTTCCATTTGAAAAAAAGCAGCTGAGGGTTATCGATTGCTGTCCGAGGCTTATGGGGACCATGTTCTATCAATCTCAACTCGTGAGTACTGGTTTAGGCCAGTGTTTTGCAACGTGTGGGTCGCGACCCCCCAGGGGGGTCGCAAAGTCTTGTTTGGGGGGTCGCGGTCGCATGCCAGGTAAAAGTAAAAAGCAAGGGTTGTAGGTCCTACACTACAATAAAAATACAACAATGTCAGTGAGAAGGCTGTGCCGGTTTATTTTTTAATTAGTTGTCGAGTCGGGGTTCTATTTTTGAGACGCAAATGGCCAAATCGTTTTCAAATTGGATATTTCTCTTCTTAGTTTTTATGTTCACCATTGAAGAGAACGTTATAGTTCAGTAAAAGAGACGAAAACCCAGCTCCTTTAGCGTAGAATTAGCATTTTTGACTGAAGCTAGATGGTTGCATGCTAAAAGCAACCCCAATAAAATGTTGCCCCTCGACTCGCCCCAACCCTAAGGAATAGGGGTTGAAAACTTAAAAATCGCCGCATCTCGATAATTAATATCCCGATCGAAAAATGTTTCAAACAAAAGTTATTTGGAATAATAAAATACGTATAAAGTTATCTGACGTCCGATCCCCTATCTTCGAAAATAGCGGCACAAAAACGCGAGAGTACCACTGACCCAGGCAAGGACGCAGCGATATGTCTACTCCGCTCGCACACGCATCAACCCCGAATTTTCTTATCGTTTTAGTGCCGCTATTTTCAAAGATAGGGGGTTGGACGTTAAACAACGTTATACGTACTTTATCATTCCAAATAACTTTTGTTTGAAACATTTTTTCATCGGGCTATTCATTATCCAGATACGGCTATTTTAAAGGTTCCAACCCCTATTTCTTAGGGTTGGGGCGCGTTGAGGGGCAACATTTTATTATCGTTACTTTCAGTATGCAACCATCTACCTTCGGTAAAAAATTCATATTCTACGCTCAAAAGTGCTGGGTTTTCGTCTCTTTTACTGGACTAAAGGGTCGGCTCTCTTCGTGCCTTCCTCGTGTACCTGCTTGCGACATCAGAGGGAGACGAAATGGCCATGCATGTTATGCCCATCGCGAATAATCCCGACAAGCATAATCGCGAATATGAAGGGGCCAGTCCACTTTGGAGTGACGAAAGAAAGGATATTTTCGCGATTTTTTCGAGGATTTTATAAGAGATATGAATATAAAAGTTGTTGCGCTTGATAAATAAAGTCTTGAAACACAACGAAAAAACAAAAATCATTTTTATTCATTTTCAAGTAAAAATACTATAGTTTAACGTAATGCCGGAAAAATAGGTGGGCTAGGTAGCTCCATCACAAATCGGCAACGGCTTATCTGAAACAAAAAAATCATAGTCCATTAGATTCAGTATGACACCAGCTACAAAATGACCCTCGGATATAAAGTTTTATCAAAAAATGAAAAAATCGGAGATGAAAAACGAAAAAAGTAAAAAAAACGCGCTTTTTTCGCAGTTTTTCGCAAAAATAAGAGTAAAAATCAAAGTTTTAAAACCATCGAGGGTCATCTTGTTGCGAATCATGTTTACAATATGTGGTTCAAATTTCAAGAGAATCGGTTTATTAGTTTTAGAGATACGATGGAGCTAGATTTTGAAAACGTTGTTCCGAGAAAAACGCATTTGAAGTTTATACTATGAAAAACTCTTACCTAAACTCAAACGGCAATTCCTGCACCGTACAAAATCCCTGCTGATTGCTCATCATCGTCAATTTCTTCAAGTCTTGCTTGCTCTCGATTTTTTGAAATTTTCAAAGTGGACTGGCCCCTTAAGGGGATAACCAGTGTGACACTTTCAAAAAATCGATTTTTTGGTGCCTTTTTCGATAGTTTATACTTTTAAGAATATCATTATCATTTATATCATTCGTATCAATATCATTTTATCTTGCAAAAATCGATAGTTAAATCTTCAAACGCGTTTTTCTCGAAATGAGATTTTTCGAATTTGCTAACATTGTCACTCAAAGAGAAATTATCCGATTGACTTGAAATTTGAACTGAGTACTCTTGAATATATTTACTCTACAATGACGTAGGATATTTTTGATTGGATGAAAATTGACGATTTGGCATTGAAAAAAACGACCATTTTATAGGCAAGAAAACAGACTTTTTTCATAGCTACGCCATTTTGTTAGATTTTGATATTTTTCGAAAATCCTACGTCATTGTACAGGAAATACCTTCCAGTTTAACGACATTTTTCCTTTTTCGGTTTCAGCTACTCAATCGGCCGGAATCATGTCAGCAGTGGAGGAACTTTTTTTTCTGGCGCCTCCGAAGGCAGCGCAGAAGTCGCTTGGATCTCAATATTTTTCTATGAAAAAATTATGTAATATAGTTCAAATATAGCCGAATATATTCTTAATTTTCCGAAACATTTAATTGAGTACTTTTCTTCCAAAAAATTCCCGAAAATCACCCAAATTTTCAGCGTTCACACTGGTACAGCCCCTTAACTCGTTTTCCGGCTCTTCTTTCCAACGAATTTCCTACGATTTTTACAGTAGCACAGCGAAGGCGCTGAATAAAAACGATTCAATTGCCCAAATTAGATCATCGAGCCTGGATTAATTGAAAACTTTTTTGAATTGTTCCAGTTCATAGCACGTGTCCATCCGAGCATCCCTAAACTTCTTTCGGGAGAAATGAGAGAGGCGTATAAATTAGAGTTGCGATCGAATTCAATAAAAAATTCGGGAGATGCGCCAGGTATGTCAGAACGAACACGGAATTCGAGAGCAAAATTGGAAAAGGAAACTTCTCATCCTCTCACTGCTACCCTATGCATCCCTCTCTCGTTTCCACGCTCTTCACGTGCTCTCGCTTTTCGAGAGTTATATAATGAAAGAGATCTCTCTTGTAATGGCGCATTACCGTTTTGGCCATTTGCCCTCCTTTATGCGGTACTCTCCTTTCGCCCTTTCACCACAACGGCGTTAACGTATATGTGTGTGTGTGTGTACACAGTTAGTGAAACAGTATTTAAACACAGAAATTTTCAATAATGTCGATTATTTAAATATATAAATGTATATGTGAACATTTTATTTTTAAACAAGCTTTTACTTAATGTACGAAAAAGTGGAAAATAATTGTTTTACCATTCACCTATATGTGACTATAAATAAAAGCTTGTGGCGCTCGACTTTTTAAACGTTTAATAAATTTGATCAACTTCGTTTCATTAACGGTATTGAATTTGGCATAATAGTAATTAGAGAAATTATTATCATACGTTTATACTCAGTTTCAGGATTTTTATTTAAGAAATGTAAGGTTGTTTTACAGTAAATTAAATACAGTTGATATGTTAACGGATTTATGTAAATTAAATATTATATGTCTAAATGTTTAGCGCCCCAAGTTTTTATTTATAGTTATATGTAGGTGACTTGGTTAAAAAAATATGATCTACTTTTTAGTACATTAAACAAAAGCATGTTTTACAAACAATTTTTTCACATATAAATTATTTTCTACTTTTTAGTACATCAAATAAGATCTTGTTTTAAAAACATTTTTTTCACATATAAATTATTTTCTACTTTTTACTCTTCAATTGATTTTACCAGAGCTCTGAAATTTTTGCAAACAGGGATTAATCCTTCCAAACGAACCGATGTTATTATTGGTTGACTGCCCAGGTAGGAATTGACGATGAAAAAAGGGCTCGCCAAGCTCTGAAACAAGGCTCACATTTTTTAATTCAGGCTGAGCACCAGCCTGATTTCAGGCCTAGCTGAACCCCTGAATGATAACGCGGTTTCAGGCTGTTGCACACAGGCTTGATCAAAGGCTGGTAGAAAAGCCTGTACTAAGCCTGAAACGACGAAACAATGGTTTCTATATTCTACATTCGGATACATTTAATAAATTTGTAAAGAATTCATTTTATTTATTATATATATTTATTATTCATTATATTATTTGTTATAAAATATATATAAAATATTTTCAACACAATACTTTATTTTATTTATTGTTTATGGGACACGTAATACACAGAGTGTACGCAAACCCCAGAGGGTGAGTATGTACGAAATGTGTATGTGACGAGAAAAAAACTTTTTCGTGTACCTCATAAATATCGATAAGAGAATATGTTTAAATGTTCTGAGCTGCCTCCTTCGCTTTCGTTTTTCGTGCCTTCGCACCCGACAAATTTATTGCTTATTTTTTTCATAAAAGTACAGAAAAAATATTATTTAAAATTTATTTTATTTTATCACAACCTGAAACAAGCCTGCATCCAGCCTTGATTTTTTAGCCTTAAAATTCACTGGCTGAATAAAGCTTTAAGTAACCCTGAATTTAGGCTAAGCAGCCAGTCTTGGTTCCAGGCTGCTCCAAACGATGCAATGAAACCTGGCCCAGGTCTGTCTCACTCAGGCTCGGTGAAACAAGACTCGCACAAGTTTGTTTCCATCGTCAGCCTTTTGATTCCCTACCTGAGTGTCAGGAGAAGTCCTGGAGAACTGTGATCGGTGGCATCTATCATAGATGTTGGCTCACGACCTATTGAACCCTTTTAACGATTGTGCGATCCGGGAGCACTTAGAGCCAATTCATATGTTCTCATGCACTTTCCATGTAGTTCTATCCAATATTCCTCGTTCTGTTCAGTTTTGCTAACGCTTCATTATTGCAAGGTCTCTTTAATGTAAGCTTTTCGCAACTTTTTTTTTAGTTGGATCATACGTTGTCACCTCTTAGATGTATGTTTGCAAAATTTCAGAGGTCTAAGTAGTCAGGAAGTGGATGCAATATCGATTTTCCGCTTTGCATCTCACAGAAAGTCAAGTTATTTTATTTTATTTTTTATTCATTTTTTTAAAGATGAATCATGCATTGTCACCTTCCGGGTGCATGTTTTAAAAAAATTCAGAGCTCTAAGTAGTCGGGAAGTGGGTGTAATATCGATTTTCCATTTTTCATTCCACACCAGGTCAAGTTAAATAAACGCTTGTAAAAATCAAATAAAATACATCTAAAATAAGCTATCAAATGAAGTAGTGTTATAGCGAAAAATATTACGAAGTTATTAGTAAAATGTGACTATACCGGACTTTTGGTAGAATACTGGAAACTAATTGTTCCAATCACGTGGGCAAAATGTTTATTGAATACTACAAAAAATCACAATATGCCGAATAAAATGTATTATTTGTATCAGTTTACGTGCCATATCGTAGGTTGAAATTGAAATTTCATCATTATTACTATACCATCATTACAATTTTTATCTTCCATTCAATACTTTTTGGTATTTGAGGGGAGATATACACCTAGATGGTCGAAAAAATCGATTTTTTTTTGTTGCATTTTCTTGAAGTATGAGGCCTCCAGAATATCTGGTGAAAACGGCAAGTTAATATTTCGATAAATAAGCCAGTCGGCGCCGAGCCGACAGGCTTTTCAAATCTATACCCAACATTTCTCGAAAACCAATGAACCGATTGCCTTGAGGTTTTTTGTGGTTATTCTATACACCATGATCTAGTACTTGTCATAGGATTTCTTTTTCCGTTACTTAGTTTTTGTTTTATAGGCAAAATAATAACTAGTTTTTGGCCCAAAAATCACTATTTATGTTCAAACGTCCGCCATTTTGTCCCAAATCGATATTTTCAAAATCGGCTATGACAAGCACTAGATTATAGTATCTAATTTAATAATCTTTTTGGTTTTTTTTTCAGATGATTTTTGAAGAAACGCCAGTGGGTACCGTATACGCAGATTTTTCCACGACGCTCCAAGAATCATACAATATCCTTGTATATTTTTGATATTTTTAAATAAAGAAAATTAAACATTATTTTGAATGTATACACTTTTAGATAATTAAAACCCCAATCCGAAATTTCAAATAGTTTTGCTTGAAAAAATTCACAAAAATGACCTTTTTTCCGGCTCCCAGGTGTGTATCTCTCCTTAATGATATTTTTTTTATAAGCATAGTATTAATTCTAAACTTCGAGGCCCCTGTTTTCTCCGTGCACACACCGCGTTGGTCATAATAATTATTATAAACATATTATATGTTTATTTAATATATTTATTATAATTCAGTACACACACAAGCACACACACACACACACAACATAGTACCTGGATAGTACCTTCGATCAACACTTAGGGATCCATCACGTACTTTTCGCTCGATTTTTTCTGAACGGAAACGACCACCTATGGCGAGGGTTGGCCTCTCCCTGGGTCTCTCTACCTTCCTCGCTCTCACTCTCTCCATCGCCTTCATCCACGCTTTCATACCTCTTACGTTTCTCGTACACCTTCGTGAAGCAGGACGGCTCTCTTTTATTGCGCCATCAGTTACGATTTCGGACGTAACGGACCGCAAGATTACCGATTTGTCAATTAGCCGCAGCGCGAATTAATTTATTTATGACCACCGCAGAACACACGAACGGGGAACGGCTCAGAGTTCTTTATACTTTTATTCTCAACATCGAAATCAAGCCTTGCCGCTACCAGCCTCGTCGGCCTCCCACCTCAATGTGACTACGAAAAGAAAAAAGAAAACAACAAAAATTAGAACACGCTTTTCAGTTGCTCCCTTTCGTTCACTCGTTTTTTTTTATAAGCTGGATTACTCGTATTTTCTCTGCCCCACTAGCTAATTCTGATTTACCGCAACGCGGTAATGAAGTTATATATAGGGGTGCCGCGAGTCTCGCGTCGCTCTGAATAATTGAGAACTTTGCGTATTTATTTGGCTGTTTGTTACCTTCGTGCACACAAAATATCCTTATTTCGGTCTTCGGAAAGTAGTTTTACTTTGTTCTTCGTATTCCAACGTATACTTCTGCGGACTTTTATGTATTACTCGTCCAAATTGAACCCATTCCTGTCACTCCCTACCCGCAATTCGCTAATCAAACCTCACTTCCGTTGCGACCATAGTCGTCTTACGGCGTTACCCCCACTTGTAGCGCAAAAAAAAGGCCTTTTTCATGAATTTTTTAAGAGAAAACTACAGAACTTTTTTAATCGATCAATTTACCATCTTAAAGAACACATCTTGAAGAACTATCAGTAATTTTTTTATTGAAAAATATTACATTGTTTAGTGGCAAATGGCCGTCAATGAAATAATGTTTTTATATACACGGTTTGCGGTGACCAACATTGCGGCGAAGTGGATCATCTGAAAAAAAAATGCGGATGGATTTAGTCAAATATAAGTATAAGCTAGTCTTTAATCGGAGGATTTTAAAAAATATTCATTTTTCACAAAATGGCGGACAGTCAAAGTTAATGATTCGATTTTAACGAAAAAAAAACGGCCATTTTTTGGCTATAAAACGGCCATTTTTTCGAAAAAAAAATCGAACGATCAAAGACTACATTTTTATGTATTAAATAAGCCTGCAAAATTTCAAGAAGATCGGTTCATTAGTGTTCGAGTAATCTTGGTCACCGACTTCAGAAATGCCATTTTGAGAAAACCGCGTTTAAAGTTTCTCTTTCAACGCTCTTTCAACGCGGATTCTTCTCTTTCAACGCTCATATCTCAGTCAATTTTGTTCGGATCGACTTGAAATTTTCAGGACATATTCTCAGATACTTATACTTCAAAAAAATGCAATAAAAAAAATCGATTTTTTCAAAATCGCAAGTGGGGGTAACCCCTTAAAATTTGAACAAAATCTATAGAAATGAAGATTGCGCGCTCGTACTACCTTAAGCTACACTATACCGCAGTTGCCGAGGGTATGGGAAAACTGTAGAAAACCCGTACCTGCATCGGCGGCACCATATTCTTCATGTTCTCTGATGGACAGACTTTTAATCAGCTATCCACACCAAGGTCTCAGAAGGATTGGCCTTCCGCTCACCGGTTGATGCGCAAGCCGCTGCACGGTTAAGCGGTCACCGCTTCGAGTATTGGCCATGCACAACACTGCTTAAGGGGCCTAAAGGCCCGAAGAAAATGGCCAAATTCCAATTTTTTTCTGGGAAACGGTTGGGAGAAAGAAACGCATTTTTTCAACACAAAGGGACATATATTGAGAGCCTTTAAAAAAAATTACTAAAAAATACAGAACAAAAAACAAAAACATAGCCGGCGGCAGATGATGAATTTTTTCGCGACGTTTGGCGGTGGACACTCTCCAGCTTAAACGGTCCGTCTGAAATATAAAAACCAAACAGGTTATTCAAGTTAACAATAAATACCAGTCGTTGACGATCGTCGATTTTTGTAATAATTTTTTTTAACAACGTGGCGATGATTTGAAATTCGGGTATACCATATCTATGTCAAGAGTCATCAATTTCAAGTAACTATTGAGGGATCATCACAGTGTAAAATTTTCAAAAAACTTGATTTTTTGCATTATCCGATAGTATAGACGGTTATAAACATGCAATTTTTGGGGCGAAATTCGAATAATTTCAGTCGCTACAGCCTTTCTTAGAGAAAATGATGTGAGCAGCGGCGTGCGCACTCGAAACTTTAAACGCATTCCTGAACTGATTGAAATCAGATCGAAGTAAATAATAAAAGTGAAACATTTGATTTTTGTAAAATTTATTTTAAAAACCGATGTGCGTATGAATCTTTCCCTTATACTTTATGAATATCTTCTCAGAAATAATCAAAGTAAAAGTAAAATCACACCAGCCAAGATGTCAAGGTGTGAGGTGACAAAAATATGGCGCAGCACTTTTTCGCGTGATAGCTGTCGTGCATAATTTAGTAAAACAATGGAGACAGAAGAGAAAGATATTTTCCAGACTTTCAATTGCTTTCCATTTGATATTCAATTATATGAATTTTTCGATATCTCCGAGCAATGTACAAAATCTATATTTATGGCATGCCGCTACCTGAAAATCTGAATTTTTTATGCACGCAATCGATGCAAGCAAAATTCATATTGTTTTTTTCTCGATACCTAACGATATGAATGTTTCATTATATTTCAATACTGCAAGAAAAATGCATATTTTCGGTTTCCCAATGCCTATAAAGCTACGCTGTTTTGTTTCACGTAGGATATTTTTTTCTTCAAACTGTTGATTTCCGTTCTAGCGTAATTTCGAAAGCTTTTATAAAATACGTTTTTTTTTCTTCAAATAATGTATGCCATAAAAAATAAGTACAGATTGTTATCGCTCATTGCAGCAATTGCGAAATTTGGGGTTAAACGTGAGGTTATATAGGAATGCTTTTGCACTCACCGCTCTTTGGCCCTAAACCAATCGTCAATTTTTCAATTCTGATCTCTTAACAAAATAAAATATAGACTATAAAAGAAAATATAGACGAGATAAACCTGCAGCGAAAAAACTAAACATTTTCTAGAAAACTTGTCAAAATACCAATTGAAGTTCTCATATAAACGGCGCAACGCATGCGCACGATTTAAAATATATTTCTCCGATTTTTTGTTTTTTATTTCGTGCAGCTATTTTCGCAATGGCAGGTGAACAAAATATCTGTAAGTTTTAATATTTTGTAACGATGGACCGTCTTGATATTTTTATTTTTTCGACGAACAAATGGAGAAGCGATAGCCAATAGACATCCGGCGCCTCAGGATTTTTGAATTTACAAATTGATGAGAAGAGAAAGGGCCACAAAGAAATCCGTTGTTACGAATACCCAGACATAGGAATATTTTCTTTAGCTCTTATTGCAAATGGGTTAGTCAAGCGGGCGGATAAATGAACACTGCAAAGATGATAGTCGAGGTCAATTTAATGGTACTCCTTATTCGTCCGGGAATGCACGTCTGAACTGATTGAAGATTGGAGATGAAAGGGGTCGCGAAGAAAGGAGCGCGAATAAAATGAAAGGGCATAATGAGAATGGGACGTCATAAGCGAACGTAACGAAGCTCGTGGGACTAGGGATAAGAAGACAAAGGGACAGGAAGTTTGTAGCTGAAGATTACTGGAAAATGAGATTAGGTCTGGCCGAGGTCCGAGGTACACATGTGAAATCTATTGATAGACCACATGGAGAGACAACGAGGTCCTAAATATGAATCGTGTAGAACCGTGACACACAAATACTCTATAAAAATTATATTTCAGTGGAAACAATATGCAACAAATTTTCGTTACCGATTTCGATCGAATTTCAATGGTTTTTAACCTTTCTACACACGTGTATCTCCTTAAGGGGTAAGGCCACAGAAGAATTTTTCAAAAAATTGATTTTTTTCGCTAAATCGGTGCTTTATCATCATAAGAATAAGTTACTGTTCGATTTATAGCAAGTAATTTTTTTTTACCGACGTTGAGCGTATAACGTAAGCCCATCTCTGACACGGCCATGGAGTACCTAAAACTTTAAACGCGTTTTTCTCGAAACAGCTTTCTCCAATTTAGAGATACGATGAAGCTAGATTTTGAAAACGATGTTTCGAGAAAAACGCGTTTGAAGTTTATACTATGAAAAACTCTTACTTAAACTCAATCGGCAATTCCTGGACCTGTTTTGACATAATATTTCTGAATGTATGTACTTTCGAAAACAGTAAAAAAAATCGGTTTTTTGAAACTTTCAAAGTGGACTGGCCCTCTTAATGGCATGCCGCGGAGCGCCTCAAAAAAAGATAAAAGAAAATATTAGTAGTCGGCCATTTTGTACATCGAAAAAAAATGTATATTTTCCAACAGCTTGATATTCATACAAAATAGATGTGTAATTAATTTTATGAGTAAATCACTTTTTCATACAAAAAAAAATTGTTAAATTCGCACATGATTTTATACCCGTTACTGTGGCCTAACCTCTCAAACGAAAAACAGACACATTAGGTTTGTTTAAAAATGTCCGTAGTTGTTTATAAAATATTCGCAGTTTCCAATGATAAATCCAATGATTAAGAATGGGGTTTTCGAGGCGCTTCAAACTTGGAGGAAATCATAATTGAATTGAAATGGCACAGTAATGCTACCGACGATTTTCAAACAAGTGCATTGCGAGCTGTAAGGGATGCTTGGAGATAGGCTTATGTTAAGGTTGTTATGGGGTTTAGCCGTCGGGGGTGAAGTACAAGGGGAGCGCCCTATGCTTATGCACGGAGCTGATTGACTCTTACCAACTGTTGGCTTTCAAATAATCGTCATATTAAACGTACGTTTTCGAAGTATTTTTCTACATCTATCTATAAAAATATGCATTTTTGAACATTCGGCGTTCATTCGGTGTTCACACGGATAATGTTCATTTTTTAACATTACCAAGGTTCAAGGTATTAAGGGGGAAGGACCCTGTACAGGAAGCTTGAAAAATACTATTTGAGGGGCTTGACCAGTGTGACACTTTAAAATATCGATTTTTTTCCTTTTTCGACAGTCCATTGTATGGGCCAGGTATAGCTGATTAGCAGCTTTTATGGTAAATATCATTGTATCTTGCAAAAATCGATAGTTGAATCTTTAAACGCGTTTTTCTCGAAATTAGTTTTTTCAAATTTGCTGACATTGTAAAGAGCAATTATCCGATTGACTTGAAATTTGAACTGAGTACTCTTGAATATGTTTACTCTACAATGACGTAGGATATTTTCGATTGGATGAACATTGACGATTTGGCATTGAAAAAAACGACCATTTTATAGGCAAGAAAACAGACTTTTTTTCATAACTACGCCATTTTGTTCGATTTTGATATTTTTTCGAAAATCATACGTCATTGTACAGGAAATACCTTCCAGTTCAACGACATGTTTTCCTTTTTCGGTTTCAGCTACTTAATCTCAATATCTCAATATTTTTGTATGAAAAAATTATGTAATATAGGTCAAATATAGCCAAATATATTCTTAATTTTCCGAAACATTCAATTGAGCACTTTTCTTAAAAAAAAATCCCAAAAATCACCAAAATTTTCAGCGCTCACGCTGGTGTAGCCCCTTAAGTATGTTTATCATTGCTACTTTTTTCAGTCCCAATTCTGTATTAGTCGTGAAAAAATGGCCAAACTTTCTACAATTTCAACATGGTATTTTTACCGTTCGACTGTGTAATACTAAATTGCCGTGTAACGTTTCAATGTGCAATACAATTGTGTCGTTCCACACCAGCAATTACGAAACATTTTATAAATAGAACAAATAATGTGTTAATACCGTAACAAGTTAGAGCTAAATTCCATAAAATGAGGCATATTTATCTGCGACGAGGAAAACAAATGAAAAATCGCTCTCGTATATTTTTCCTCTGATAAGACACGTCTTTGTGATCAAATACTCCGCAGCAGAACAGTCCTTGAACGCGTCGAGCACGTGTAATGTGAGCTCTGCGATTGAACAAACGAGCAGTGTACGTCTATACAATGATGTAGCAGTTGCGAGCACATTCTTGCGTTCTAAAGGCAGTCAGTCTAATATAACTTTATACTGACAAGATGCTATACGATATAATTTCATACTCACTAGATGAAGTTAAGGTTGTTCTGTAGGTACACGTATGAGCCAAAAGTTTCGGTCGACGCGTATAGTAACATCCAATGCCTATACGATGCTGCTTGTTGTACATTTTTGACAGAGCTTGTACCCTCTAAATATCCCACACATTCGCACCTCATGCATAGATAGGTCTCATACTCGTATAGAGAGCGACGCTGTAATCGACATTTTTTCTTATTTCAGCTTTAGCTACTCAATCGGCCGGAATCATGTCAGCAGTGGAGGAACTTTTTTTTGGCGCCTCCGAAGGCAGCGCATAAGTCGCTTGGATGTCAATATTTTTCTATGAACAAATTAGGTAACATAGGTCAAATATAGCCAAATATATTCTTAATTTTTCGAAACATTTAATTGAGTACTTTTCTTCAAAAAAATTTCCGAAAATCACTCAAATTTTTAGCGTTCACACTGGTGTAGCCCCTTAAATGGAAATCTTTATACAATTTTATACTCACGAGAGGAAACGACGTGAAAATTGAAATATCATTCTGTTCTCACAGAATGAGATAACATAAAACAAAATGTGATATAATTTTATCACTAGATGATTACTCACAAGATGAAATACAAATTTACAATGTACGATGTACATTGTATGAAATAGGACGTAAGATAGTCTTTTATCGCGATTCTTTGCGTTCGAAGAAAACTCTCATTGGTAATTTTATATCAGTGTTTATTGGGTATTGGATATGAAAAATTAACAGCACCGACTAATGCCTGTTTTTTAATCATTTTTAATTATATAAATAGACGCAGAAAGAGACGTTTATCAAAGCTGTTCAATTTTTCGCAAATTGCATTCAACAAAGTATTCGGGGAATAAGATGCTTCTGTGCTGAATCTTAAACTTCGAGGACATTTTTCGAATTCCCGCTTCACAAAAATTTGCTATATCTTAAGGGATCATCACAGTGTGACTGCCCGAAAAATAGCCTATTTTCGCGATTTTTTTTAGGTGAATAGGATAAGCTAATCGGTCTAAATATTTTACAAATTAGAGCGCCGATTAAGAATACAAAATGATTTTTTTTTAATTTCTTTATTTATTGTTTAACATTGTTTTTATTTTCGGAAAAATGCGTGGAAAAAAATGGTGTCCCATGGTGGCCAGGATTACGGCCGCTAATTTTATCTGAAACAAATATTTCAAAACAATCATTCAATATTATTTCAAAATGATTATTAATCTGTAGGAAAGCCGCATAGTTCCAATGGCGCTTTTTTAGTAAAATTTGAAAAAAATGGCGGCATTTTTAAAAAAAAGTATAGAATTAGCCTTTTTTTGACAGTTTTTCGTAAAAAAAAATAGGAAGATTATAAAAAAGCTTCCATAGCAACATAAGTGATGACGTGAAGAATCTTTTGTTAACATTTCAAACGGATAGCTTGAAAACTCTTCCTTTGAGAGTGGCCACCGTTTTGAAAAACAACATTCCGAGAAAAACGCGTTTAAAATTGGGAGTGCGGGATCTCACACTCCAATCACTTTATCTAAGAAAGGCTGTAGCGACCGAAATAATTTGAATTTCGATCTAAAAATTGGACACAACGTTTATAACCGTGTATACTATCGGATAATGCAATAAAACAATTTTTTGAAAATTTTACACTGTGATGATTCCTTAAGGGGGGATTGTCTTTTTTTTTTGCAAAATTTACCGCTTTTTGGGAATTTTTTTGTGAAGAAAGTATACAACGGAAAACTTGTGAAACTTGGCATATAATTTTATTGATCTGTTTACTACATACAAAAAATTTTTTAAACAATTTCATCAAAAAATCCGCCTCCCATCCCCCTCGACGCGCGATGGTCCTTTTTTGATGGTGTGCACGATTTCTCGAAAACTATTCAACCGATTGCCTTCAAATTTGGACAGAATGCGCAGCTGACATCCTTTTATCGTTTGATGAAGCAAAAAAGCAATACGTTTAATAGTTTTTTATTTATAACAAAAAATCGATCAATTTTTTTCGAAAAATCGATACTTCAAGTTCAAAACGTCAACAAATCGTCAATTTTTTTTTCCCTTCATCGAACGATAGCTATATGTGTCTAAAGTAAAATGCTTTTTGGGTTTTTGTTGCACGATGAACGTGAAGGCTGTAATCGTGCACACCATCAAAAAAGGACCATCGCGCGTCGAGGGGGGTGGGAGGCGGATTTTTTGATGAAATTGTTTAAACATTTTTTTGTATGTAGTAAACAGATCAATAAAACTATATGCCAAGTTTCACAAGTTTTCCGTTGTATACTTTCTTCACAAAAAAATTCCCAAAAAGCGGTAAATTTTGCGAAAAAAAAGACAATCCCCCCTTAAATTATGACGATTTTTAAACGTCTACGATGCATCTTTATCAGTAACAGTGAATATTATTAATTTGTTTGCAATGAAAAATAATCCGTAATTTTTTAATTACCTCTCGTAATAATATATTTTACTTATCTTTTTCTCTACTTGGATATTCCGTAAATGCTTTGCGTTGGCGAATTTTTATGCATATATGTTGTGGATGGTAAATACACGCGATCTACATGGAAGTAAAATGTATCCAAATGGAAGTAGACTTTTTGGAGTGTGTATGGGTATATTAATTTGTCTAACGATACAAAAATGTACAGAGGAAAGTATGTCATTAATAATGACTGCAGTAATAATTGATTATATGCCAGTCAGTGTGAACGAAAGTGTGACAATGGAAAGCAAGCTATACTGATGTTGCCTACACCGTCAAATCAGCGATAAGTGAGCCGCCGACCGTACTCCGACTACGTATGAATCACGTTTCTAATAAAGTTTCAAGTCAGCGTCCCGCGAGCTGCATTAGTTGCAACAACGTTTTAGACATAGGAGCACTCCGTGAAACGTAAACGTCATTTTTAACTTGTCGAAAAAGCGTCCGTGTTATTTGATAGCTCGATTTGATTTGGTACGTGCATTGTTTTATTAACGTGTGCCCGTGTCTTTTCCACGGTAAAGGTGACAGTGTTCGGATAATTCGAATAATCGTTTCGTTGCTTTTGGTCTTCTGCAGTTAAGAGTATGCAACTAAATGTGCGGTTTGTGCGGAAAATTTTTTAATTTGCAGTTTTTCGCATTTAGGAAAAGAAGCAATCATTTGGGTCTGGGAACAATATTATCATCTTGAACGAAAGTTTTATTGCAGTTCCACGACTGTACGTTAGGACTGGACAATATTTTTTTTCAGTGTATGTATCAATGTTTGTTTTTATTTCTCTCGTTCGTGACTTTTTGTGGTTGGTGAAAAATTATATATTTTTTTTAGGATTGTTAATATGTGTATTAGTGCAAGTAATTGTGTACGGCATTCATCAAATTAATTAGTCACTATTTCACTTGATTGCTGGCTGATGTTTTGAACTTCACGAGAGGTCTAACAAATTTATGTGGCGTTGAGAGATTTTTGTGCTTAAGGCCTTAGGCCACAGTAACGGGTATAAAATCATGAGTGAATTTAACAATTTTTTTTCGTATGAAAAAGTGATTCACTCATAAAATTAATTACACATGTATTTAGTATGAATATCAAGCTGTTAGGATTTTTTTATGTACAAAATGGCCGACTACTGATATTTTCTTTTGTTGTCTTTTTTAAGGCGCTCCGCGGCGTGACATTTAGCATTTGCAATTTTTTACCTAGAACAAAAAACAAAAATTCTCGTCAATCTATATTAGAATACCTAGAGAAGTACGTACGGAATTTAAAAAACATTGTTTTATTCAAGAGGTGTAGGTATATGAACTTAAGAAATGAATTTTCAGTGAAAAATTTCGTTATAACTGCTCATAAACTGCTCTATAAATGAAAAGTTTTCGATTAATCAGAAATTCCTTACGTACTTCTCTGCGAAATGAAATTAGGAACATAACTTTTAAATTTGAAGTAAATCGAGTGAAAATTGTTGAAGTTATTTGTCACGCCGATTGGAAAAAAGCGGTTTCGAGAAGTTTCGAGTAGTCGGCCATTTTGTACATCGAAAAAAAATATATATATTTTCTAGCAGCTTGACATTCATACTAAATAGATGTATAAATGAAAAAAAATGTTAAATTCGCTCGTGATTTTATACCCATTACTGTGGCCTAAGGCCTTAAGGAATCATCACAGTGTAACGGGTCGAAAAGTAGCTAATATTCGCGATTTTTTTTTCGCTGGGTAAAACACGCTAATCAGTCTGATTTTTTAATGTCGAATCAAAGCTCTCATGAAGAACAGAAAATAAAGTATTAAACGTTAATTTTTTGACATTTTTTTACGGTTAAAAATGTAAAAAAAAAAATAATCGTTTAAAAATGTGCACGATTGTGGCCGTAAATATTATCTGGAAAAAAATTGTAAAAAGATCATTGATTAGTATTACAACAAAATTTGTATATATTTGTATTTGTAAAAGTTGTATACATACAAAAAAAAATTGTAAAAAGATTATTAATCAGTATAAAAGCCGCTACCTTATTATGGAGATTTAAAAAAAATCAAACTAGCCAAAATGCTGGTGGCTTGAAAAAAAAACGTATTGAATTTAGCATATTTTTTCGACAGTTTTTCGTTACAAAATATATGAAGATTTAAAAAAGCTGCCATGGCAAGATAAAGAATGGTGTGAAGAATGTTGTGTCAAAATTTGAAACGGATAGCTTGAAAACTCTCCCTTTGAGAGCCTACACCGTTTTGAAAAACGACATTTCGAGAAAAACGCGTTTAAAGTTTTGAAGTGCGGAATTTTCATATAAATTGTCTACTTACAATCAATTGGCCCATGTTTATAACCGTCTATACTATCGGATAACGCAAAAAACAGATTTTTCGAAAATTTTACATTGTGATGGTTCCAATAAAAGTATATCAGGAATCTATTCCATTGTGCATGCATCAAAGTGTACAAGCAGATTTTTTCGGTCGCTGTAAAATGGTGGAGGAAAAAAAACACGTGTCTCATAAGGTGAACCCTTATGAGACACGTGTTTTTTTTCCGTCGGAGATACTTTGGGGCAGGACAAGTGTCACAAATTCTGATATTGCAATTTTTTTTAATCCGCATAAAAATAGCTCAAGGAATACGCAGAGAATTTTAAGAATATTGTTTTTCGTAGAAATGGCAAGCAATTGAAAAAGAATCTCTTTCAGAAAAAAACATTTACGAAACATTATTTGTAAGAAGACGTTTCAACAAATTCAAAAATTCCTATTTACTTATATGCACAATTTTTTAAATGAGTTTCTGTAAAAATTTGACGTGGCTCAGATTAACTTTGGGCAAGTACAGGGCACAACAAGGCTTCACTACGATTGTTTTTCGAAAATTCAGTATGAAAATCACAACCAGACGTTGATATGATCACTTCAGTATACAACATTTCATTGCATGCTTGTTTAATATCTTTTTGAAGAATAATTTTACCATAATCTCATTGTTATACCTCTTCGTATTACGTCGCAAAAAAGGTTTGGAGTTGCAAAATAATAGAATATGCCCATATGTGTAAAAAAAATCTCAACGGCCCCGATGAATTCAAAGATCAATTTTAGTGATAAAATAATTCTTTTTATTGGGATACAAGTAAGGATTATAGGATTTTTCGTGAAAATTGGGGCTGTATTGTGCAAAAAATAGTAACAATGCTTGTGCCACAAGGTGGGGATATAAAGTGGAATATGGTGGGGAATGTATTAAGGGGGAAGGACCCTGAACAGATGGAAGCTTAAAAAAATAGTAAGAATGCTTGTTGAATCACTCCCAACTATTCTGCAAGTTGTTCTTACGTTTGACACGAGTCTTCGTTCAATAATACCTCCAATTATGCATCTTCAAACGTTTGTGGCCTTCCTTCACGTTCCTTCTACACCACGAACCGTTGACACCAATGTTTTTCAACCTTCTTAAATACGCGACCCCTTTACAAGCCAAAAAATTCTGGCCACCCCCCTTCCTCCCCGCGCTGACAAGGGAACCTTCGAAATTATTAGTGCCATTCGCCACTTCCTACCTATGTGAAATAATAGTCCAGTGAAAGCGTCGAAAACCCAGCACTTTTAGCGTAGAATTAGAATTTTTTACTAAAACTAGAGGGTTGCATACTAAAAGTAACCCCAATGAAATGTTGCCCCTCATCTTGTCTCAACCCTAAGAAATAGGGGTTGAAAACTTGAAAATCGCCGTATCTCGATAATGAATGACCCGATGAAAAAATGTTTCAAACAAAAGTTCTTTGGAATAATAAAATACGTATAAAGTTACTTGACGTCCAACCCCCTATCTTTGAAAATAGCGGCACTAAAACGATTAGAAAATTCGGGGTTGATGGGTGTGCGAGCGGAGTAGACATATCGCTGCGTCCTTGCCTGGGTCAGTGGTTCTCCCGCGTTTTTGTGCCGCTATTTTCAAAGATAGGAGATCGGACGTCAGATAACTTTATACGTAATTTATTTTTCCCAACAACTTTTGTTTGAAATATTTTTTGATCGAGCTATTAATCATCGAGATACGGCGATTTTAAAGTTTTCAACCCCTATTCTTTAGGGTTGGGGCGAGTTGAGGGGAAAAATTTCATTGGGGTTACTTTCAGCATGCAAACATCTAGCTTCAGTAAAAAACACTAATTCTACGCTAAAAGTGCTGGGTTTTCGTCTCTTTTACTGAACTATAACGTTCTCTTCAATGGTGAACATAAAAACTGAGAAGAGAAAGAGGCTCCAATTGGAAAATGATTTGGTTATTTTCGTCTCGAGAATAGAACCACGACTCGACAACTTATTAAAAAATAAACAGGCACAGCCTTCTCACTGAAATTGTGTTTTTATTGTAGTGTAGGACCTACAACTTTTGCTTTTTACTTTTACCTGGCTTGCGACCGCGACCCCCGAGGGTCGCGACCCACACGATGAAAAACAGTGGCCTAAACCAGTACTCACGAGTTGAGATTGAAAGAACATGGTCCCCATAAGCCTCAGACAGCAATCGATTACCCTCAGCTGCTTTTTTTCAAATGGAAGCAGAGAAGTAAAGCTTACCGCAAATTGCGTTCCGTTGGCACAAAAGTCGACATATTTGGAGTTCAAAAAAACTATGTTGTTTACATTTTGCCAAAATGAGACGTACTGAAAACTAAAACCCAACGATGACGCTGTAACATGACGGTGGTTAGGTTATTGTCCGATGCGATTTAATACCAGTAACGCCCTCTCTTGTAAATCCTTTATAACTTACTTGTACCCCTTATACTGTGTTAAATAGCGCGCATAATGACGGAAGTGGAAGCGAATGGCATGTCGATGGATGCAAAGTTCTTCGAAAACATTTTGCGCCTCAAACTGGGCGAGGAAAGCGTAATTAACGTGATGATCAAGGATCGATCTCCAGTTGTTGGGAAGGGTGAAAATTTCCTCAGCAATATGTACAGAATCACATTGAGTTATTCGTGCCGGAAAAAAAGTTGCAACGCGACCGAATCGGTTCAGGGCATGATTCAGAGGGAGATCAGCCTAGTTGTAAAAAATGAGCCCGAACAAGAGGGCCCTTGCTTGTCCTTGGTGCAGGATCAGAATCTCTTCGAGACTGAGAACAGAATTCTATCCCACATTTTGCCCAAAATCGAGGCACTACTCGGGAAACCCATAGGTCCGAAATGCTTATTCGCCAACGAAATCAACAAAGGACCCAGTTTCATCATTCTTGAGGATCTCAAACCTCTCGGTTTTGTAACGAAAAATCGTTTACCTGGTCTGTCAATGGCTCATGTCACGATGGTTCTCGAGAGTATGGCAAATCTTCACGCAGCCTCGGTCTATCTTTACGAACAAGTGAGTATCTATCTACGTATTATGCCATGCGTGTACGGAAAAAATTGTATCGGGCTACTAAATTCATCATTGGGGGGTGCCCACAAATTATATCTTGAAAAAAATGGAAGATTAGGTTATTTTTCAAGTAGTTCATTCCATCGAACTAACGAATACTCAGAAAAATCAAATATTTTTAGGGTTTCGTCCCAAAATTTTATTGGTCACTTTTGAATGAACAATTTCATTTATTGAAGTGATGTCATGTACTGTGAAATGTCATTGAAGTCATGTACCGTGAAACGGGGTTATTTTGACAACAAGGATAACTTTGACAGTTTTTGGGGCTACTTTAACAATGCGCCAGAATACGGTTTGAATGTGTGCGCAGCGAGCCCGCGTGATCTTCTGGGGAGGGCGGCGGGTGCGCGAAATAAATTTCAACAACAATTTGTTGTTCAAGTTTATTATAATGTTGCTAAAGTTGATTGTAATGTTGCTGAAGTTGATTTTGATCTCAATGATAATTATAAGACTGATTGAGTGCCTATCATAATACCCTAGGTACTTGATATTTTTATGTAAAATGTTTCCTTAAGGGAGGTAAGATTAATTCGCTATAAAAAAAGCACATTTACGAAATTTTTTTTGACGACACAGTTAATATATATTTATTTATGTAATTAGTATATAATAATAGGACATTTGAAGAATATTCTGTAAAATGTTCATTTATAATTATGCAGAAATGAGCTATTGGCAGAAAATTTTGGCAGACGCCTAAAAAAAAAGCTGTCTGCTTTTTTAATTGATTTTTAAAATTTTTGTTTACACTTGGGAGTTAAAATACCGATTTTTCATTTTTTAAATCGGAAACTCTGTTATTGTAAAATAAACTAAAATTGTATATATATTTTTTTAAAGTCGATAGCGTTTCCTCATAATTTATGCGTAGAAAGAGTGTGTAAAATTTCAGAAGGATCGGTGCAGGAGATTTTGAGCAAGAAAGTTCACCGACTTTGAAAATGCTAAGTGTGAAAAAAAAACGCGTTTAAAAGTTTCAAAGATTGCTACACAAGAAAATAAAAAATTAAACATCAATAAACGAGTGTTTTTTTTTATATACTTACACAGAATCATCGAAGCCAGGCCCATAAAGCATTCATATCACAACATAATAAAAACGCCAACCCCCCCCCCCCCCCCCCTCCCAAGCGAGGACAGCACTGTAACTGCCCACTTTCGACAGTTTTCTTTGGATTTTTAAAATAAAGACATAAAATACATAGTCGAACGGACCTGAGGATTTATAAGGTATATATTGAAGTATGTAGAAAAAATGTATTTCAATCAGAATTCAAAAGTCAAAAGAATACAAAATGGCGGCGCACGGGTCGCTATAGCGACCCGTACGCCAGTAGTGCTATAGCACTACTGGTTTTCAGCCAACCCTCTCCGCGGCACGCAGTAGAACTGTCGTAAATTTTGTCCCGTAACGAAGAGTGAAATATTTTCGTTAATTATATTAGTTTTAGCAGTCAAGTACGGGGCTAATGGAAAATCGAAAATAGAGACGAATTTGGAGAAAAAAAAGTTGGTATTTTCACTATAATTTTCATATCAAAAGCGATATATTTTTTACAATTTTCAATTAATCGAAAAAAGTGCTCGTACTTGACTGTTAAAGCACTCTAAGAAGCCACTTCGAGTCGATTGGACAAAAATTGTTCCAGTTTTGCTGCGTGCCGATTTTTTTACCTTACCGTAAAAATTTTTTTTTCTTTAATATAAAGCTACACGAAATAAGTTCATTGTATGCTGAATAACATACCTTCTTTCCAAATCCCAAATAAATAATCCAGTAGACAAAAAAATCGGTAAAAACGAGATCGGTAGAGCGAGATTTTTGACGTCATTTTTGGGATGGAATAACTTTTAAACCGTTGAAGTTGTCTCGATGAAATTTTACATATGTATTTATTGTTCCTTTGAGAATGTGTGTACATAATTTTTTTTATTTTTTATATTTTCATGTAGTTTTTTATTTTTTTTTACAACATGGTCCGCCGAAAACCGCCTCAATTGGCACCCACGCTGGATGATGTAGAATGCATCTGAAAAAAAATATATATATATATATTCTCAATCTGTATGAGTATTCTGAGCACTGGTAGCAGAATTAGTACTTAAAAAAATTTTCTTACAAAATGGCGGCCTGTTTTTGATTAACGATATTTCATACATTTTCGGATATTCGACGAGTTACAAAATATGGGCAAAATTATTGTTCGACTCAATTCTGCTACCAGTCCTCAGAAAGAGGCTACCGGAGGTATTTGCAAAATTTGAACTCGATCGGTCAATTAGTTAACGAGATATCGTAGGCGCCGATTTGAAAAACATAGTTCTGAGATCACCGCGTACAAAGCTTTGATACCGTTAGATGAGATTTGCGCGCGGCTTACTTGTAATTTCTATTAATCTGCTAATTTTTGAAATATCAATAAACGGTTTTCGCGAGCGTATTAAGAAAGGTCTAAGGAATAATAAAATGAAAAGAAAAAAAAATCGGTTTTGTCATATTTCTAGACCAGCCTACTGCCTTAATAAAGATGACAATTTGATTGTAAAAAATCTTTGTTTTTCATTTAATTTCATGTATAATGCATAAAATATTAAATTTTGTTATCAAAATGATGTTAAAGTAACCCTTAATCTTTGACATGAGTTGCATTTCAATACCTTGCCAAAGAAGCCCCACAATAGAGGGTACTTCGACACTTTGGAAAAAAAATACCATTGTGGGAGGGTGGTGGGGCTTTACTTTCTTATATATTTGATAGCCAAAGGACACATTGTTCTATTGAAGCAAAAAAAGTTGGAATTTAGGATGTTAAAAAAAGTTACCTACAAAAAACTTCCAAAACCTGTTCAAAGTAACCCCGTTTTACGGTACGTCCGCAAAGGCCTCCGTTTAGATGCATATCCATAAATGCTCATATATACATTTTTACCTATTCTATGTCTCCATCTAACGTCCGTAGGACCCGAACATTATGAAGCCCTTCAATGAGGGAATAATGTCCGAGAAGACGCCGCAAAATATGTTCCGGGTGCTCGAGCAAACTGTGCGCATGGTTAGCGAGGAATGTAAAAAATGGCCAAGTGCACACTATCGGATAATTGGCGAAAAACTACGTAGGCTCGAGGACCGGTTTGCCCAAGAGATCGTCGAAGTCGTGAATCACGATGATGGGGAATTTTGCGTTCTCAATCATGGCGATTGTTGGGTAAACAATATCATGTTTCGCGAGGATCAGAACGGGAATCCCTGCGAAATTAGGCTGGTAAGACACAGCAGAACCTCAACGGGTTACACCTAGTTCGCGACCGCAGAAAATATGTGTTTTCGAGAATTTTTTTTGGGAAATGGGTGCAGGTTTTTCATTTTTTTTCATAGTAAAGGGTATTATTTCAAGTATCTTTGACAATTTTTTTTATTGGGAAATATTTATAAACAACGGAGATACAGTAAATTGTACAGAGCGCTGTGCAAAAAAGGTCCTTCGCGGTGACCACTCCTGCTCGGGAATAAATCATCTGAAAGAAAAGAAACCAAATTAATTTAGTTTTTGTTCCGTATTATCTAGTCTTTAAGGCCTTAGGCCACCCTAGAGGCCGAAAAAATATACTTTTTAGACGATTTTTAAGCAAATGTTTCACTTTTCACAAAAATCGTCTGATAATTGTTAATAACAAATGAACTACGCAATATAAAAAAAAATCCCACGTATTTCCATAGACAATGTATTTTTCGATATATATTCAACATTTTAAGTGAATCGGTTGAAAAATGTCTGGGTTATGTTTCCGGCCAACTTAAAAATATTTTGAGATAAACGCTGCACAGACGCCATTTTGAAATTAATCGCTTCAAAAAAATGGTTGTATACAGTAACTGATATGTATGATAAACACCCTTTTTTGTAATCCCGATTTATTTTGTAGTTTTTCTGAAAAAAAAAATCCCCAAAAAGCCTATTTTTCGGCCCCTAGAGTGGCCTAACCCCATAATCGAAGGATTCAATAAAATAATTATTTTTGAAAAAATGGACGCCGATCGAAAGTGATCGTCGAAATTTCGGTGAAAAAAAACACTCTATTTTCCTTTGTATAAAAAAAAGTATGCATTGAAAAAAATATCCTTCGATTAAGGACTGCCTTTTGATATACAAAAAATGTCTGTGAAATTTGAAGCAGATCGGTTTAGTTATTTTTGAGATATTTTGGTCACCGATTCTGAAAAAGTAATTCCGAGAAAAACGCGTTCAAAGTTTTAACCTGTAACGGTAAAGTGGTAAGGGGACCTACCTGTAAACGCTCATACCTCCCCCAATTTTAAACGGACCGACTTGAAATTTTCATAGAATATTTTTGAAAGGTTATATTATGAGAATCCGTCGAAAACGAAAAATCGATTTTTTTTTAAATTCCAATTAGGTGTAACCCCTTAAGTGGTACTACAATTCAGTGATAATTGTGACAAATATAGCTATATATTTATTGAACGGTCTACTACTCGTTTTTCAGATCGACTTCCAGATGTCCGTTTATACGTCACCCGTCATCGATCTCGTTTACTTTCTCAGCATTTGTCCCAGCATCGATATAAAAGACAAGCATGATGAATTTCTCGATAAATATGTGCAAATGCTGAGGAGAACAATGTCCACTTTGAAATGCAGCACGCGGCCACCAACGATCGAAGATCTTCAGAGAGCTATCGTTAAGAGACGTATGTGGGCCATACTGGCCGCGCTCGCATTTTATCCACGAATGATAGCTGATAGTACGGAGGTCGAAACATTTGATGAGCTCGTTGGGTCGGGCAAGACGCGGATGAAAATCTTTAAGAATCCGATTGCGACAGAGATCCTGCAAAAGTCTGTGCTATTCATGGACGAAAGGGGCTATTTCGATTGACTTTATAGTCCATCGGTACATACCATCAACGACGTTTTGCAATAACAATGTAAATGTGCATTTATTAATGATACATTTTCTTCTAATTTAATAATGACATATTTTCCTCTGAAAACGTTTTTTTCAATTTATTACAAAGACCGTTTACGCCCACTATTTAATTTGCCCTCACGTAGACTTTGTGTTGACTCTTTACAAGCAATTTGTCCGCTCTTCGCACAAGTTTTATGAAAGACAATAAAATCTCATCTGAACAGCGACGTTTTAGAAAAATAATAACATATCATCTAATGAACGAGGTTTTCGAAATTTTTGAAAACGTAGCTGTTGAACAAAAATGGGAGCAATCGAGGAAAAATTGAAAAAAAAATCAATTTTTTATTTTCAATTAATCTTAAATGTTTATTTATTTTATGGAGGCTAAGATGGCTTGAAATTTTAGAACTTTTGTGCGGATAATCAGCTCAGTCCAAAAGAAATACTCAATATCTAAATACTTTCTTTCCCGTTTCATTTAAAGCGTCTTCTCACTTTAGACACTAAAACAAGGCTATTTCAATTAATTTTTTTGATAGTTTTATATTATAGATATTGATATAAAAGTTGTCACACTTAATAAATACACGTTCAAAATGCATAGAAAAAAAAATTATTTATTTAAGTCACTATTCATAGACGAAAATGGCAATTAAAAAAATATTCTGAAAAAATTGTAGGTCTGCACTGTTGATGAAATCTCGGAGATGGATCATCCGAAACAAAAAAATCTAACGGTTTTAGATTCAGTATGTTAATGGCTATAGCGCATATCATACGATTTTTGATATATGCAAAGATAACAAAATAGCGGACATTTTTCGGAAAAAAACAAAAAAACTTGCTTTTTTCACCGTTTTTGGCAAAAAAATAGTAAATATCAAACTTTAAAAAAAACTTGAAAACTTTTTAAAAAACTTTAAAAACTTTAAAACAAACTTTAAAAAAAAAGCTATAGTTATCAAGAATATGTGGTTAAAATTTCATAAGGATCGGTTCAGTAGTTTCGAAGATTTTATCAACAAGCCGTCGAAAAACGGTGTTTCGAGAAAAACGCGTTTAAAGTTTGTTTGGATTACATAAATACATAAAATAAAAAAAAATATATATTTGGAAAGAGTATTTATTAGGTATAACAACTTTTATATCAATATCTGTAATACAAACCTATCAAAAAATTCATGAAAATAGCCTTTTTAGCGTCTAAAGTGACAAGACCCCTCAAGTATAGTAAGTGAAAGTACAAATCACTATTTTTCAGGAATTTTCAGTGATACCAAAACAGTATTGAAAAAATAAAATGTCGCTATTAACCCTCCGTGGTCACACTTCGGTAGAATAACATAGTGGTCACACTGGCTAAAATTCACCTAGCCAAGTTCCAACTATGAAAACTATCAGTACAATCCGGATTGAAAAAGACTAGAAAATACTTTGAACATTCTAGAACACGTGTGAAAAGTCGGTATGTCAAAATTCAAATGACAACAAGTTTTCAAAAAATCGTGAATATATAAATTTGTAAACACATACACCTTCTCAATAAAATAATCATAACTTTTTGAATTGTCAATATTTTCAAGTAAAATTGGAACAGAATACTCGTCAGACATGGTACTTCTAGGGAAAAAATAGTGGCATCGTGGCACCTGGAGGGCCGACCTTTAACTGAAACAAGGACCCATAGATATTTAGACCCAAAGTTAGGTCTGGGTAAAATTTACCCACGGTGACCAAGGAGGGTTAAAGATGCGAAAACTGGGATTTTTCCACGATTCCTTTTGGGCGGATGATAAATGTTCATAAAATGCAGAAACTATTATTCTACTTGTGTTATTTTTTAATAAATGAACCCGGAAAAATAAGAAAAACAGTTTATTTTTATATGTGGGGATATAAACTGGAACATGGGGTATGTATCAAGGGGGATGAACCCTGTACAGCTGGAAGTTAAAAAAAATATATTTTTATAAACCAGCAACAAAAAATAAAAAATACTTAAAAATTCAAGAATATTTTTATTACCCAATGCTAACAATTTGATCCATTATACTTTTAGGTCCACCCCATGCCTTGGAGTATTTGCAATTTCTGTACGAATGTAACATTAATCTTTTCAAAAATCAATAATTTAAAAGAATAGTAAAATACAAAAATATGTGTAACCATTTCTTTTGTATATAAGAACATCAAAAATCCGTATTGATCCTAAACGGCCAGGGCTTTGAAATGTATCTCTCACGTCCAATAGCCCGTATAAGTATATATATATATGAGGCGTTCCATACCATTTCGAACGGTCAAAAAGTTGTCCACTCTCAAAAACATTGAAATTTTGTCAAATTATTTAATTATTTGAAAACAAAAACAGTGTACATTTTTTCAAAATTTTTGGACCGCATTTCCTCAAGTTTTTCAAAATTTCTAAATTTTCAAAATACCGTTATATCTCGTGAGCATTTGATTTAACAGAAAAATGTTTAAGACAAAAAAGTTGCAATTTTACATGAACTTTGTGAAAAAATTTTGTTTTGAATTTTTCGAGTTTAAAAAATTCCCATTTTCACCAAAATTATACAAAAATATTTTTTTTCGGTCGGTATGACACTCGATTTTTCTCGAAAAATTCCAGAAAATACTCTGAAGTATGTACAGTAACACCTATTTTTTCACAGTGGCTCGATTCGTTGTTTCAAAGCTGTGCTTCGTTTCATTATTATGAGATATTTTTGTAACTCTTTGTAAAAATTAGTTTGTAACAAGGCACTCGAGAAACCACCAAGAAAATTCAAAGGAAGCATATCACTTCTCTGCTTGGCTCACACCGTGCAACCTAGAGTAAAAAAATCAAAACACACTGAGAACTCCGGTACTATTTTGGCATGGAGGGGGAATGTTTACAAACTGAAGGATGTAGCCGGCATTTGACGGCGCACATTACTTTGTATGATAATGTTTATATTGGGAGGTCAACGATACTTTGTATCACATTTTCCATATTGCACGACGACGTTACTTTGTATCACAATTTTCATGTTGGACGACGAACGTTACTTTGTATGGCAAGGTTAACTTTATATACCTTACCGATAATTTATGATTAACCTCAAAAAAAGTATTACTGCTATGGATGTTTATTACCTGAAAAATGTGAGAAAAATCTTGAAGTGAATAATGTTTAATAATAATTTATTTGTCTAAAAAAATATCTCATAATAATAAAACAAAGCACAGATTTGGAACAACGAATCGAGCCACTCTGAAAAAAATAAGTGTTACTGTACACACTTCACAGTATTTTCTGGAATTTTTTGAGAAAAATCAAAAGTGACATACCGACCGAAAACAAATATTTTTGTTTAATTTTAGTGAAAATGGGCAGTTTTTAAACTCGAAAAATTCAAAACAAAATGTTTTTACAAAGTTCATGTAAAATTGCACCTTTTGTGTCTCAAACATTTTTCTGTTAAATCAAATGCTCACGAGATATAACGGTATTTTGAAAATTTTGAAACTTTGTAAAACTCGAGAAAATGCGATTCAAATATTTTGAAAAAATGTACACTGTTTTTTTTCATATAATTAAATAATTTGACAAAATTTCAATTTTTTTGGGAGTGGACAACTTTTTGACCGTTCGAAATGCTATGGAACGCCTCATATATACATACAGGGTGTCCTCCTATCTCTGCCACCCGAAATAACTCGGTAATTATCGACGTCACAAAAAATGTTCCCGACAAAAGTTTTACGGCGTGAAAGGGGCCATCAAATGCGACCAATTTTTTTTTATTTCGGTGGAGGCGCTGACGCACAATGAAGGTCACCTCCACTTTTTTAAATGGAATGGTACATTTTTTTTCAACCATCTTGTGGAGCACTCCAAGCCGCATAAAAACATTAGGGGATCAAACTCATTCAAGGTCACTCAAGGTCAGTATCGAACACATATTTAGATTTGTATCATCGATACTGACCTTGAATGACCTTGAACGATTCTGACCCCCTAATGTTTTTTATGCGGCTCGAGATAAAAGGGACACCCTGTATGTATGTGTGTGTGTGTGTGTGTATATATATATATACCACGACTTTTATGCATTAGCACCTATGAGATGGGAAGCGATTTTACGGGTACATGGCTCGACACTCTGTGGTCACTTTGGGCGAGCCACTGACCATATTATGTGAAGAATGAGAGAAAGAGAGAAACAAAGAGCAAGTGAGAGGAAGAGCGAAAGAGCGAAACGGAGGGAAAAAGGGAGGAAGGAGAGTGCGATTGAAGTGCGATAGTCGGCGCGAGATCGCGAGACCAACCTCGTACAGCCCCCCTGCATATGGTTTTGGTCTGGTTTAATGCAAAAGGCTTTCGTGTCATGGGTCAGGCAATTCGCACCTCGTCGAGAGCGCGTTCATCATAAATTCCAGCACCAGAGAAAGCGCGAGCGTTCACATGGTCGACCGCGGCTCTTTCAGTCAGCCATCACATTGACGACATTTTGCCCAGTTACCCTCTTCTTATAAATAGCCTGATATACGGAGTGCGTATGTGTGAAGTCTCTAGTGATTGATCGAAACGCTTGTGACATATGTCGCGACCAAAGAATAATTATTGACTGCAAATTTTAAAAGGTATTTCCCAGATTCGACACGGATTTTGTCTTAACTAATGTACCATGAGCACCGCAAATCTTGACTGACTCTTTCGGAGTCGTAAATTCCGAACCGCATGCATACAACGACGCTTGCCGGGTACGTCACACTTTAAATTAATGAAGTGCAACCGTTTTCGTTGTAAATGAAATGGACACTGATATTGGAAAATATTGATTTTAATCTGAACAAATAAATAATACAGATCGGGTTTGACAATTTTAACGCGGATAATTAAACACAAACTTGAGTTAAAGATTAAATGAGATTTTCTGTTATATCGGTTGACGATTGGTTCGATTAGAGTTTGATACTTGATCGCTTAGATGGTTAGCGACGACTTGTCTGTTTGTATGTTGAGCGACAAGTGACTCTTCTTCTCGATGATCGACGTGTCGCGTCCACTGCTAGGAGTAGCTCATTGGGAAAATTGAAACCCCCTTAATTTCTATTGGGTGGAAACATTTGCAACTTCCTTGTGGGCGAGTCCTTTTGCGACCAATCACGAGAGAAGACTTACGAAACCAGAGGTAAGATGAAGATCTCAAAAACCCCAAAAAAAAAGAGGGAAAATACCAGGCGGCAACATCTGCATGCTGCCTTTTGAAAATCCTTCTATATTCCAAAATGTCACGAAACTGCAATTGACGGAAATTCTTTAATGGTGACGACGAAATGCGTACAAAAAATACTCGAGACATTTGGTTGCCAAAAGCGCCTTTCCCGGGATCTTCCCGCCGTTGTGCTGGACGAAAGCCCTTAGACCCTTTTTTATGGTAGTCAGGTCGAAGGAAAATCCGTCGACTGGATAGTGTGCGGAAGGGTTACGCTGGTAAAGTCGCATCTTAATAATGTTATTTAATATATAAATATTTCTGGAGTCCCCAGATCCTACCACATCCCTATTGGGATTTGATAAGGACTGCGCACGTGGGGAATCCACATTGGAATTCAAGTGGATTCCGCGCTATTTCCCGGTTGACGTCGTTTGAGAATTTTTTATTTGAAATTTTCAAACGGAATTTGTTGGATCTCCAAAAAAAATCCTCTTGTGATCCCCTGCACAAATATGTTGGGGAGTCTCAACATATCATTGGAAGTCATATCCAATACAAAACAATATAATTGGAAAAAATTATGAAATTGGAATGAAATTGGAATATAATGAAAATCAGCAAATGTTTTCCTCTCCTAAAGGTATCGCCCCCCTTAAGGCCTTAGGCCACTCTAGAGGCCCAAAAAATAGGCTTTTCGGGGATTTTTTTCAGAAAAACTACAAAATAAATCGAGTTTACAAAAAAGGATGTTTATCATACACATCAGTGACTGTATACAATAATTTTTTTGAAGCGATTAATTTCAAAATGGCGGTTGTGCAGCGTTTTTGCGATGACGTCTCCGTTTTTCCAGGGTCCACGAACGCACAAACAGCTCCTGTTATTTTTCAATTACAATGAGCCAATGAATTGTTTTCGTTTATATATAATAACTGCCATAGGAGTACGTAGGATTTTTTCGATATACTGATTTTTGGCCAAATGGCGCACTTCTAAAGTGGAAAGTGAAAAATTTGCCTAAAAAATCGTCGGATAATTGTTAATAACAAATGAACTATGCGATATTTAAAAAAATCCTACATACATCCATAGACAATGTACTTTTCAAGATATATGCAACATTTCAAGTGAATCGGTTGAAATTTCCGACCAACTTAAAAAATGCAGTTTTGAGATAAACGCATTTGGAGTTTTGAGTAGTAGAAAATCATGAATAATTTTGCAATACCTTTAATCTGCGATGTCTGCACCATATAATTGGCCTTCCTGATTATCATCGTGCTCTTGCATTTCTTTTCTGCTCGATGAAGAAAAAAAATCGTTTTTTCAAAAATTCTAGAGTTGCCTAACCTCTTAATTGAAATACTCAATCGGAATTTGTTGGATCTCCCAAAAAAATATCCTTTCGTGATGCTATGTAAAAATATGTTGGGGCGTCCCACAATGCACCTATTCCTTTACAGGGATTCTCAGGGGCACCACCCATAGGGAGTCCTTATTGGAATCCATATCGATTCTGCAGTTTCCTGATAAACGCAAGAAAAAATCTCGACGTGTTGAAACACAACCTGCGTGCTGCGCGAGCGTGTACGTGGGTGGTCATATTATGTCAAAGTGCAGTAAAATAAATATCAAACGATAATTACAGTGGATTCCCAGTGATGTGGTTTTAATCGATTTTTAAGATATACTTTTCAAGTCTATCGTACTTTTTTAAGATAAGATTTATACTTTTTCAAGATCTACTCATTTTGTATATCTATTGTGAGTACAAATAAGTCTCCACCATTTTTTATATAAAATTGGGCATTCATTGTGAACGGACGGTACTTGATGTTTTATTCAAAGTATTGTCCATCGCTAGCCACTACTTTTTCCCATCTTTCTGGCAGCATATGGATACCGTGTCGGAAGAATGCTTCATCTTTTGCAGCTATCCACAAATCGACCCAATTTGTGGTATCTTCATATGATGTGAAGTACTGCTCAGACAGGCCGTGCTTCATCGATCGAAATAAATGATAGTCAGAGTCTGGTGTCGAATGTCTGGTGAATACGGCAGGTGGGGTAAAACTTCCCGATTGAGTGTTTCCAAGTAGGTTTTGACCCATGCCTGGCAAGCAGTATTTCCCATGTGCAAAATCGGCGTTCAACGTTCCACGGCTTCAGTTCATATGGAACCAAATTTTCTTGCTTCTGCATCATTCTCAATGATTTTAAACAATGTGAAATTGCTTGTTGAGTCGCTTTTAATGTAAGTGCAAGTTCTTCTTGCGTTTGGCACCAATCACCCTCCAATAATGCTTCCAATTTCGCGTCTCCGTACACTTTCGGCCTTCCGCTACGTCCGTTGTCTCCGACGTCAAACTCACCGTTCTTAAACTTATGAAACCACTCAAGACAACTTCTCTTACTTAAAGCAGCCTCGCCATATGCTTCTACAAGCAATCGATGCGCCTCAGCTGCAGATGTCTTCGAATTAAAGAAGTAAATCAAAGGTTCCCACCAATGATGGTTAATCGGCTCAAAACTGGACATTTTCGCACGAATATAATTATGTGATCCTGATAGAAAATCGCTAATATTTGAAGGTTACGGTCTTGTCAGTTGTCCAACCTTACGATCTGACGTGTTACATCTGACATTTTCAACCATAACCTCCTGATGGGGTCATCTTTTGTCAAACGGCAGAGACTTATTTGTACTCCCAATATATATTTCGTTTAGAAAATTCAACGTACAGAAAGCGATGGGATCCATCAAGATTCGTATTGGCTTCTGTTCGATAATGTGGCAATCCTTTGGGATTAGAATTGGATTCGTAGATTGGATTCCAATGGGAATTTTCGATTAGAGCCCAATGTACGAGCGTGACGTTGTAGTATAGAGATCCAATGTTATGACCCATTGGATCCCTATCAGGAAGTGGGGACAAGTATATGGACGTCCAATCGGATCTCTACGACAATTTCTGCACGGAAATTATAGAAATTTGTAAGAGATCGCTCCATTCCAAAACCAACCTTTTTTATTCAAATGAATCTTACATTGTTCCATTTTCTTCGAGTTTCGAGTTAACTGGTGTTGAATTTTGGTGGCAGATTCGCAATCAGCGTCCTCGAAAACCCCATAACACCAATTTTCATGCGAATCGAGTAAATTATTATATGTTGGTCCGTCATATTGGATCCGCCATCGTGAACTTCTGAATTTCGAAGGCAGATTCGTAATCAGCGTCCTTGAAAACCCCAGAACACCAACTTTCATGCGAATCAAGTAAATTTTTGTATTTTTGTCCGTCATAATAGACCCGACGTTTGTTAATTTCTGGATTTCTAAATTCTGAGGTCAGATTCGTAATCAGCGACCTCGAAACCCTCATAATACCAACCATCATGCGAATTGGGGAAATTATTGTATGTTGGTCCGTCATATTGGCTCCGCCATTTTGAACTTCTGAATTTTGAAGGCAGATTCGTAATCAGCGGCCTCGAAAACTCCATAACACCAACTTTCATGCGGATCAAGTAAATTGTATAACTTGGTCCGCCATATTGGATCCGCCATTTTGAATTTCTGAATTTTGAGGGCGTATTCGTAATCAGTGACCTCGAAAACCTCATGATACCAACCATTATGTGAATCGAGTAAATTATTGTACGTTGGTCCCGTCATATTGGATCCGCCACTTTGAACTTCTAAATTTTGAAGGCAGATTCGTAATCAGCGGCCTCGAAAACCCCATAACACCAAGTTTTGAGCGAATCAAGTATTCATTCGTAATCAGCGATCTAGAAAACCGCCGCGTACCAAATTTCCCGAAAATCGTTCGAGCCAATCACAAAATAATCGACGTCCGCCATACGGCGTCAATGCCGCTTCGGGCACCACAAAAAAGCGTCAATGCCGCTCAAGGAGTAACACAGTGGCTCCGCGTCAGTTTGAAACCACCGAGCAAGAGTTTACGGTTTCTTCATGTATCACAAATTAAGTTTGGAACCCGATCGGTTGAATTCTCGTTAATAATAAATTTCGAAGCGTCGCGACGCGTGGTGAGACAGCCATGACGAGTACCAGCGCTGTAGGGACAGAATAGACTTTGAGCCGCTTCGGGACGATGGTAATCTCCCAGCGTAGCCAAACTTTGTCAAGCAGCAAACATCAGCGAAACACAAACTTTGTCACACACGTCGTTTACAAACTTGATATAAAGCCCCCATTACTTTTGCCCTTCCTCCCTTGTTTGGCACGCGCCTCTCTCTCTCTCTCTCCCTCTCTCTCTCTCTCTCTCTCTCTCTCTCTCTCTCTCTCTCTCTCTCTCTCTTTCTCTCACTCTCCTTTAGTCTATCGGGTAGTATAAAGCCTCACCGTCAGCATGTTCGTTCACATAGTCCTTGTTCTCCTCTTGTAATTTCCTGCACAGCCCTTTTCGTGCATCCGAAACCCAATATTTCGCTGATAATGCCGAAACAATGTAGGATCTGATTATCGGCTTGATCGGCAGGAAAATAAAACTTACTCTTAAGTATATGATGAATACCAACGTTGAATATTCTTATTATATTATTATAATTTTTAAACATTATTTCTCATCTTCCTTCGCCTGTCATTTTGGACTTTTGGCTTCCCTTTCACTTATGCTCTACACTTGGCCCTTTGCTACTACCAATTCCACAGCGACGCCTCATAGTATTGCCAACAAATGGACGTTGAAGTTTGCATCGTTGGTATGCAACGAAAATTAATTCTTGTTATTTGCTCAATTTTTTGCCGATTTGGGCTGTGTAAATCGCTCAAACATTTACAGGGATTTTTATTCGAAATTTACGCACTCAATTTGCAAAAAAGTCTTTGGATAATGATAAAAATAAAAAAACTAAAAAATGAAGAGCAAAAAAATATCGTTGCATTCCAACGCTGCAAGCTTCGACATCATGCCAACCGCCACTCTTTCCTATTACCCGTTACCGCAATTACACGAGGGCACCGGGAAGCTGCGAAAAATCTGTTCCGATACAGGCGTTAGGATTAGTAACAGAATTGATGAATTTCTGTGACGTTACTGTCGGAAATTCAGTAAGACTGCCTCCCACTTGGGAGCCGGTGCGCGGCTAAGCGGTCACCCATCCAAGTACTGGCCTAGACCAACGCTGCTTGACATACCAAGTCGCTGGTGCCGCGTAACGACCGCGCGTCCTCTACTGGCGACAATATTCTGTCTACTATATTATTCTAATACTACGGATGATGCACTTAAAATTGCAAATCACTTCGGATTATTGAAAGTTCCGAACCCGACCCCCACCCCCTCACCCCCGATCGAGCTGGAATTTTGCACAAACCTTCCTTTTAATATTTTAATGTGGTTCGGTAGAAAAACCGAAAGTCAAACTAACAATTTTGACGATTTTTAGGTTTTCCTTTCGAATGTTTAAAATACATGGAATTTAATCTCATAAAAAAGTATTTTTATTTTGGTACCCATTAGAATGAAAATTTATGATGATTTTCATAAATACTGGCAATCAACATTGGTTACTGAGCACTCGGTTGATCATTATCGTATTTACTAGTGAGTTCATATTTTAAGCAGTTGGCAACGCTACATAACCTCACTTTAGAAGAATTCAAACATCACCTCTCAACGACTCGACAAATGTCAAAACATGGCACAATTACGGGCAAGTGATCGTTTCCTTTTTTACAGAAAATTGGACTGCTTTAGTTCACGAAAATAAATAATAAGAGATTGATTGGGCAGTTTTTAAAGTTTCATCTTCAGGTTAATATACAGAACGAAATGTTAAAGTTTTCTAAATAAAAATGTTTACAGCCGTTCTTCATATATATATTTGTATAAGTAATAATCAATAAAAAAAATTGAGATCTGAAATCAACATATTTTTATTCATTTATAACCTTCTTTTTATTTCTACTTTTATTCTATTCTTATTGTATTTAGCATGATCTGCAGCCCAGGCATTCAGCGACATTCATATTGCATTCTGCATGAATTTCCGTCTGGGAATTTCCACAATCACAGCTGACGCTCCGATCACCGTTTAGAGAGAGACAGATGCCGCATAGCAAAATTGCATACATTATTGTGAAAAAATTACACGGTGGATCAGCTACAATCTTTGCAGGTGAATTCCGGATTAATCGAATATTCGAATAAGAAGTTTTGTTTGTTGGGTCAAACGACTAAATTTTACGTAAAGTTATTATTTCCGGTAAATTCCGGAGATATTGAATTTTAAACTTTTTTTTAACGCGCGCTGACTATATCTATATCTGCGACGTCTCCGTTCATACTTATATATGTTATCGCCGTTTTGTCCAAACAAAAATACCCAAACAATCCCAAACCCAAACACAAAAACTATTACGCGTTACCAAAAATCCCTTTAGGGGTTGTCTTAAGGGGGTCGTCTAGTGTGTCAGATCAAAAGAAGAGAAAACGGACTTGCATGACTTCTTTGAAGAAGAGGAAGGTGTACTCTATGGTCCAGGCATAGCAGATAGATGGTGAGACCATTTTTTTATTATGAATTATATACAACAACTTTCAAACGCGTTTTTCTCAAAACACGATTTTTTCAAACTGCTGCCATGATATCTCAAAAGTTGTTTGATTCATTCTGCTCAAATTGATACAGCATCTTTAGTTCATATATAAGTACAAGTTGAACTAAAGTAATTAAGATTGCTTCGTTAGTTTTCTTTTTATCAGCTATTTAAACCCCAAAAAACGAAAAATTGATTTTTTTTTCTAAAGCGTAAAAAAATTATTTTTTTGGAATTCTAACTTTATTTTAGTTCCATGTAGAGCCTGAAGTCTCACGATTAAAATTGCGTTTGGTTTTTTTATTTCAGATAAGCAGAACGGCCGGCATCATGCAGCAGTGGAGCACCTCTTTTTATATATGTGTTCCTGTTGAGCGGTGTATCTCCGACTATATTCTACGTAATAACTTTTAAAAAATCACAAAGTTTGTTTAAATGTTAATAAAAATTATATACAATTTATAAATTATTTTATTTTAAGGGAGACTTTGTCCTTGAAATGCAGCGGGAGATGTTAGCGGCTCAACATGAGCAGCTAGAAGAAGAGGAGGGATGCCTCTATGGACCAGGCATTGCCGATTAGCGGTAATTATAAACACATTTGTGTAAACACATTACAAAACTTTAAACGCGTTTTTCTCGAAAACACGTTTTTAAAAATGGCTGACATTCTCCTGACCGCTGTAATTAACATATCGACCTGAAATTTGGAGAGCATACTCAGAAAATATGTCTTCACGGAATGACGGATCGTTTTTTTGATAGATACATTTTTGCATTTATTATTTATCTTTTTATGCGAAAAAAAACGCGAAAATTCCATTTTTTTTAATGCCGCCATTTTCCGAAATTTGTACTAAACGAAAAACCCATCCGTCATTCCATGACCAAAGGGTCACAGATTGATAATATGCTTTGAATTTGTGTTTCAGATCAACGAAGAGGGGGCAGTGATGTCAGCCGTTTACCTCCCGCGATTTGAGGACCTTTTTTCGCGGAGCTGCAACGGCCGCCATTTTGGTTTTTCTTTCAAAAAAATTTTTTTTTAACGTTCTGTATATCATGAATAAAAGCAAGAAAAAACCCGCACTCAAAAAGTTTCACTCGTTTCCTTTAAAAAAAATTAAATGTAAACACCTGAAATATGGCACTCCAAGGACAAAGGACTTAATGGTTTGTCAAAAAAAAATTCCCCAAAAAAGCATTAGTAAACGGCCTTCACACTAAGACCACCCCGTTAAAATATTAAAAGGAAGGTTTGTGCAAAATTTCAGCTCGATCAGAGGGTATTCTGCTCGAGCTTTCCGATCCATAACCGAATTATTTTTAATCGAGACGACATTTTCCAACCTAAACAAAAACCACAGTTTAAATCTAAGCAAAAACGTGTTTTTTGTTAAGGTGGGATATACTTTTACAACGATCGAAAAATCGATTTCTTTTCTTTTCTTTAACCGATAGAACTGGATATATAGAATATTTGCCCAAAGTTTTAAGGGAAAATTCGAAAAACTTCAAGCGTTGCAGCCCGTCAACGCTGTGCCTCGCCGTTCGGATTCGGACCGCGCGCGGCGGGTGGAAGCGAGAGCGCAGAGGAGCAGGCAGAGATGGCGAAAAAGTAATTAATTGGACAACTTACAATTACAATTACTACTATAATTGGCAGTTGAATTACTTTGTAACAGATTACTTAAGTAATTAGTTACCACAAGTACCTAGTGCAATCTAATTCAAATTCTATGTAAACCTCAAACGCGTTTGTTCTCAACACTGCCTTTTCGAAATTGGCGTGCAGGATTACTCAAAAACTTAATAGTTTTTGAGTAATCCACCATTTTGATGATAAATGATTTTTTAAATTTAATTTATATTCTTAAATATACCATTGAAGTATACCTACAGCTTGATAACCGTAAAATAGTTATTTCATAGTTTAAAAAACGCCTCAAAATTGCTTAACTTTTTTTCGTCTAAATATATATCCCGCCTAAAACGCTCGAATCTAATTTTTCTAAAACAGCACCCTCGACTAATTTTCTCCATTAAATCTTTAGACGAGAAACTCTCCCATTCGAACTTTAAATGAAAATTCCCTTCATAAAATTGACGGTTAGGGGTATTTCGTGCGTGGTTGGGTGAAGACGAAATGTTTCGCGAATGATGGCCTCCTTATTTTTATCGTGAAACATTCTCTACCCTAACTTCCCATCCAGCATCCCTTGCGCTTTTTTTATCATTATCGGTAAACAAAAAAATGGGACAAGTCTTTGTCGCGTTGAATAGGCGAAAATCGCTATGGATGATGGTGGATAGGGAAAGGGAGGAGACGAAGAGGACGGAAGAGCAAGAAGAATAGAGAAAGAGATAGAGATAGAGATAGAGAGAGAGAGAGAGAGAGAGAGAGAGAGAGAGAGAGAGAGAGAGAGAGTGGAAGAGGAAGGAAGAATGGAATAGATTATTCTAGAGGGTCCCTGGACCGAGAACGGAGGCAATTTTCCGTCGTACAGAATCGACCAATAGCCAATATAGCCGAGGAGGACCGATATCGCGGATGGTGGTCAGGCTCTTCACCCTCTTCGGGATAGATAAAGGCCCGACGAGATTTCAATGGTAGAGAGACATTTTGCTCTCTTTCGTCCCGTCCATCCCCGTCTTCTTTTCTCCCTAAAAATATACTTTATTATGTTTTTTTTACTGACGTTTCCCCGACATTGTCTTTCAACATGCCTCTCTTTCTCTCTCTCTCTCTCTCTCTCTCTCTCTCTCTCTCTCTCTCTCTCTCTCTCTCTCTCTCTCTCTCTCCCTGCCTCTCTCCCTGACTCATCCGTTCACGTTTTGTTTTCTACGCCTCTATACACTCTGCACGGAAGTCGTATTTTTTTTTCATTAGAACCGATTTTTCCGTACGTGCCTCGTTTCTTCTGGCTGAAATTTTCGGTCCAATAGCGTGCATTTATACAAGTTATTCCAACTCGAATGCTCAATTTTACGGTTCCTTTTCAATTGCGAGAAATAATGAAAAAATTTCATCGTAAGTTTGGCGTAATGGGGAGTAATTCGCATGAGGCTCCATTTAAAGAAAATGTCCAATCTCCAATCCAGTTTACGATCCCTTTCACTTTCACCCTAGCCTTATCAACGCATTATTTCAGAATGCAAACCGCCAGTTTCCAACGTATCGTATACTGAATCGTGTCGAAAGACCCTTTGCCAAAATAGTCATTATTTTTTTTCGTCAAGGATAAGCAAGACAAATGCACAATTTTTTTTTACTATAAGGGATCTTCTCACTTTAGACGCTAAAAACGCTATCTTGAACTTTTTGGATAGGTTTATATTATAGATATTGATATAAAAGTTGTTACACATAATGAATACACTTTCGAAATACATTTAAAAAAAATATTTTTTTATTTAAGTTACTATTTATAGACAAAAATGGTAGTTGAAAAAATGTACTAAAAAAATTGTAGGTCTGCGCTGTTGATGAAATCTCGGAGATGGATCATCCGAAACAAGAAAATCAAACGTTTTAGATTCAGTATATTATAGCTATATCGCATATAATACGATTTTTGACATATGCAAAAATAACAAAATGGCGGACATTTTCGAAAAAGGAAAAAAAAGACGTGTTTTTTCATCGTTTTTGGCAAAGAAAAATAGTGAATATTAAAATTTAAAAAAATCCTTGATATGCGCTATAGCCATAGTTGTAAAGAATATGTGGTTGAAATTTCATAAGGATCGGCTCAGTAAGTTCGAAGATTTCATCAACAAGCCGTCGAAAAACGTTGTTTCGCGAAAAACGCGTTTAAAGTTCGTTTAGGTTACATAAATACATAATACAATTTTTTTAATGTATTTCAAAAGTGTATTTATCAAGTGTAACAACTTTTATATCAATATCTATAATATAAACCTATCAAAAAATTAATGAAAATAGCCTTTTGTAGCGTCCAAAGTGAGAGGACTCCTTAAGGTAGAACGAGCGCGCTCTCTTGATTTCTATAGATTTTGTTCAAATATTAACCAGATATCGTTCATATAATGATACATGTTTGAGTGAAATTTCAGAACTGTCGACTATTTAGATTGGGATATAATGGGTTTTAACATTGCAACTTTTAAAACTACAGGGTCTGCATTGAAATTTAGACACAATAATTTTACGAAAAAAATATTTGTCTCCTATAATAAGCAGACATGTGGCAACATCGCATCGTTCCACATATCCAATGACGTAAATTTGCGCGGCATATTTAAAATAATACTGGAACACAAATTTTTATTTGGAAGTAATTTTTAATCAAACAAAGTTTTGAATTAGTTATGAATTAACCAACACTTCTATTTGTTAATGAAGATAACATAAACGATATAAAATATTTATATTTATAACGCAAATATTTCTTTAAGATAGAAGTTTTCAACTTTAGGAGAACGATAATTTTTTTTTCGAAATATTAAGAGGACAGTCCACTTTGAAAATTTCAAAAAATCCAAAGCAAGCAAGACTGGCAGAAATCGACGATGATGAGCAATCAGAAGAGATTTTGTACGGTGCAGGAATTGCCGATTGCGTTTAGGTAAGAGTTTTTCATAGTATAAACTTCAAACGCGTTTTTCTCGAAACAACGTTTTCAAAATCCAGCTCCATTGTATCTGTAAAACTAATAAACCGATTCTCTTGAAATTTGAACCACATATTGTCAACATCATTCGCAACACGATGACCCTCGATGGCTTTAAAATTTTGTTTTATACTCTTTTTTTTGTGAAAAACTGTGAATAAACGCGTTTTTTTACCTTTTTCGTTTTTCATCTGCTATTTTTTAATTTTTTGATAAAACTTTTTATCCGAGGGTCATTTTGTAGCTGGTGTCATACTGAATCTAATGGACTTTGATTTTTTTGTTTCAGACAAGCCGTTGCCGAGGTGTGATGGACCTACCTAGCCCACCTATTTTTGAGGCGTTACGTTAAACTATAGTTGTTGTACTTAAAAATCAATAAAAATGAATTTTTTTTTTTTTATAATGTATTTCAAGACTTTATTGATCAAGCGCAACAACTTTTACATTCATATCTTTTATAAAATCCTCAAAAAAAAGTCGCGAAAATAGCCTTTTTTCGTTGCTCCAAAGTGAACTGGCCCCTTAAACAAAACTGTTCTGCGGTGTTGTCATATGTCTTCTTATTATAGGGGACAAATATTTTTTACGGAGAATTATGCTGTCTTTACCAAACGTTTTTAGCAAAACTGAGTAAAGGCAATCCAAATTTTTTTCGATCTTTCCCTAACTAGTTTACTATCAAACATAATTTTTTTCATAATTTATAAACACAATAGAATGGTACGACGAATTATGTGACCTGACTTTCGGTCAATGCAGACCCTGCAGTGTTAAAAGTTGCATTTAAAAAACCCATTATCCCCAAATATAAATAATCGAATGTTCTGAAATTCCTCTCAAAAGTGCATAATGATGTAAACAATGTCGGGTTAAAATTTAAACAAAATCTATAGAAATCAAGAGCGCGCGCTCGTTCTTCCTCAAACGAGGGTTCCGATTTTGTTAGAAATTGGCCGGAACTCTCGTGGAGCGTGCCGTAGATCGCAAAAGCAGTCGACAATTTCCTCCATCCAGCACGTATTATTAGCGCCAGATATACTTTTTTATTTGGGGAAAATCTGCCTTTATGGGTAGCGTTTTTTACAGGGTGACTATTCCATCAGCGTGCGAATAGGAGAATCGTGCGTTGAATACACTCGAGCCTAATTGGCAACGCTCATAATTATTTGTCGCAGAGCTCGAAGCCTCCCTTGCCTTTGTCATTCATAATAATAAGTAAGTAGTCGTTGAGTATTCATCTGCATTTGGTTTGCAATCGGAACAGAACTGCGTTAACATATATTACGAGGTTGTGCCTAGTTGAAATCGAAAAATCACTTTTGTCGAAACCAATGTATCTTGACAGTCTATCATCTTATAAATGTTCCCTGAAAATTACAAGGTTATCGGATCAAAATTGACCGATTTATAGGCTATTATATTGACGCCCGCCACAACGCTCGGAGCGTCGTTCGAAAGTTTAAACACTTTTTTCTCCACAGTCCGTTTTCAAAGTCGGTGAGCAATACAAAAATAAAATTACTGCATCAATCTTTCTAAAAATGTTCTAGCTTTTTCTAGATGATAAAATATCGTGTTCGATCGAAGGTTTTTTTTCGACGTATATTTTCGTAAAAATTAAGAATCGCACTGTGCATACGCGTATTTTTTTTTAAATTTGATATTTCGTAAATTCATATACTTTCCAGACATTGGCTGTAAATCGATGATAGTTGAATATGTTTACACAAAAAAATAACGGAGTGTTCTTCAGATGATACTTTTCCAAATACAGGGTGTCCAATAGGAAGTTGCTAAATAAGTGTCTCTTCCCTACATGAATTCAATAGGGGGGGTCCCTTTTTCTAAGGCGCATACCTGAGGCCCCGCAGTTTTATTCCAGCCGTGGTTGAAGCAAGTACGCGCGCGTCAAAATGAGTGAGCTCAGCACGGAAGAAAAAGTATATCTTATTGAGTGCTTCTTCTCGAGGGGAAAAATTTATAGTAATGCGTATAGAGGGTTTCGTACTAAGTTTGGAACTCATAGAGTTGCCAGCGAAAACACTCTGAAAAAGGTAAGAATTGAATATTTATTCATATTCATCTATCAACCAACTTCTGTTTCAATTCAATTGAACTGCATTGAAGTAATTTTACGTTAATTTTTGTAGGATAATCGATAACTTCGTGAAGTATAGTACACTCCAGGACCGTAGACACGAGTTGCCAGGTCCATCTGTTACGGTGACTACACCAGAGAAGATCAACGAAGTTGAGAATTATTTCAAACAAAATCCAAATTATTCGATTCGGAAAGCTGCTCAAGCATTAAAAATAACCAAATAATCATTACACAACATTTTGAAATATCTTTAAAAGTTTCATCCGTATAAAATAAGCAATCATCAATTGCTAACTGAACATGCCATGGCGAAAAGCATCGAATTTTCTAACACTATTGCGGGAATGTTTGAAGCCGAAGAACTTAATGAGAAATTGATTATTTATTCCGATGAAGCACATTTTTGGATGAATGGGTACGTAAACAAGCAAAATTACCGGTTTCGGGGAACGGAAAATCCCAACATATCGCTAGCGAAGTTCCTTCATCCACAGAAAGTAACGGCATGGGCAGCGATTTCAGTAAGAGGAATTTATTTGCATTTCTTGGAATCTACGGTACCAGGAGAAAGTTACAAACAGCTTTTGGAGACGAAATTCTTCCCTTATGCAAAAAAAAGGGGACTGGTTAAAAAATTTTACTTCATGCTAGATGGAGCGACGCCGCACCGGATTCATGAGGTGTTTGAAGCTATTCGTCGCATATATGGGACTCGAGTAATCGGTCTGGGGTACCCTAAATGTGCTCAAGGCGGACTAGAATGGCCTCCGTACTCACCGGACCTGAACCCTTGTGATTTTTTCTTGTGGGGTTACATTAAAGATCATTGTTACGCTGAAAACCCCAGCACAGTAGAAGAACTGATCGCGGCCATCCAGAAAGTGGTTCGCGGCATTACGAACGATATGTTGGACACAGTTTTTCACAGTTTTCAAAAGAGAATTGATTTTTGTGCACAATCTAACGGTTCGCACTTCGAAAATATCTATCATTAATCACTGTACTTTTTCCTTATTTTTATAAGATGTAATAAATTGACATAAAAAATATTTGACTGGGTTTTATTTATGTGCGTTTAAAACTGCAGAGTTTCCTATTTTAAAGCAATTTGGCTTTTCTGATTCTGTGCACGTGTTTTAAAATGACACTCGATTAGTTTCAGCAACTTCCTATTGGACACCCTGTACCTAATTTTTGTAGAAATGTATGATCACGATTTTCTAACCAAAAAATCCCACAACTGAGCTGTTTCCAACAGTTACAACTAGGCATAACCCGTTAAGGCCTTAGGCCACAGTAACGGGTATGAAATCATGTGCGAATTTAACAATTTTGTTTCGTATTAAAAGGTGATTCACTCATAAAATTAATTACACATCTATTTAGTATGAATATTAAGCTGTTAGTAAAAATATAAATTTTTTTTTCGATGTACAAAATGGCCGACTACTAATATGTTCTTTTGTTATCTTTTTCTTAGGCGCTCCGCGGCGTGACATTTAGCATCCACAATTTTTTACCTAGAACAAAAAACAAAATTTCTCGTCAAGCTACATTAGAATACCTAGAGAAGTACGTACGGAATTTAAAAAATATTGTTTTATTCAAAAGTTGTAGGTATTTGAACTTAAGAAATGAAGTTTCAGTGAAAATTTTTGTTATAACTGCTCATAAACTGCTCATAAAATGAAAAGTTTTCGATTAATCAGAAATTCCGTACGTACTTCTCTGCGAAATGCAATTAGGAACATAACTTTTAAATTCGAAGTAAATCGAGTGAAATTGTTGAAGTTATTTGTCACGCCAATTGGAAAAAAGCTGTTACGAAAAGTTTCGAGTAGTCGGCCATTTTCTACATCGAAAAAAAATATAAAAATTTATATTTTCTAACAGCTTGATATTCATACTAAATAGATGTGTAATAAATTCTATGAGTGAATCACTTTTGCATACGAAAAAAAATTGTTAAATTGGCACATGATTTTATACCCGTTACTGTGGCCTAAGGCTTTAAGTATTTACAGATATTTTAAAATCAATTAACCATCTCATCCCATTCTTCAAGTCTTATTTCCAATTTAGAACATTAAAAGACCATCGATCACGGTCCATTAGCCCAATTAATGATAATTGAATTGATAATTATTTTTAATAATTAAACAGATAATTAATTTTAATAGTTACGTGTAAAGACCCGTCACATAATTCAATTTATTATCATTTCAATCAATTCAATTGATCATAACTTCAAATTATTAAAATAAAACATTTTCGTTGCCTTGTGGCTTCTGGGGACATAAATATACGAATAAACAATAGTCGCAAATAATGATCGCACCTTTGTTGCGTTGCCACAAGCGAACAAAAAACTCGTACAAGAACTTTACAGGTAAAATTGAAAAAAAAACAATGATGCGAAGAGGGCTCGAAAGACAGTGGATCAAAGGGATGTATATCGAAATTGGCGAGAGAGAGAGAGAACAATCCTCCATCGATAAAGCCCTCCAGCCAAAGAATATGGATTTGACCCGGAAGACGGTCCGGAGAATCCCCGCTTTTTCTCACTGGAGGAGCAAGAAAAAGAACGTGAGACAGAGAGAGAAAGAAGACTCGAGGCGACCTCTATACGTCGTTTATAGGAGATCGTTGGGCGCAAAGCTCCTAATAAAATTGCTCCACAACTCTAAAGCTCCCTTTCTATTCCCTTTTCCTTTCTCCACCTCTGTCTCTCGCTCTCTTTTTCTCCCTCTCCCTCGTCCAAAAGCACCAAAGAAAGACGAGAATTGGGTCGTTTCCTCAGTCGTCGAGCATTCGGTAGGTCGGTGAAATGTGAGGCCCTATAAAACCGGATGTACATATACGCGAAGCACCTACATTCCCACGGTCCTCATCTTGCACACCTCGCACACCAAATATACAAATACATACATCACCAACTGTCAGGGTCATATGGGCGTATCCGGCAAATTCTCGAGTACTGAACCGCATAAGATACCAAAACCCTTAAGATTTTCATCATTCAATACACAGATAAAATGCACTCGCGAACATCAGCGAGCTTCTTCGTCTCTGCCCTAGAGGGAGCGTTTGTTCGTTTTTCCCAAATTGCTTCGCAACTTACCGTTCCAAAGCTTAAGGTATTCCGTTTGCATTGGGACCGTTTTGTGCGGGCATATGCAAGGCCCTTTTGAATCATTAATAGATTACAGTTTCGCTTTATAAAAATAAGTCACAATCAATTATTTTACCCAATGATAAAGTGGAATGAAAATTGTTGCGCTAATTTCGTAGATTTAGACATTTAAACATTTTTAGGTGTGTAGGAGTAAATAAAAAAATATTTCGAATAATTGTTTTTTTGTCGTTAAATTCAACGCAATTAAAAAATAAAACATTTCGGGCCTGACGAAGCCGAATTGAATATCACACAATTATTAGTAGCATTATTGGAGATTAAAATGATAAAGACTACGGAAAAAAACTATGGTTAATTCAAAAAACTATAGAAGAAAAAATGGGCCCACGATGAGTCTTAAATCTTATAGTCTTAAAAGTCATTTAATGGGTCACTCTATTTTATAGATCTTTTTGAAAAAAATAAATAAAAAGAGGGAAGTATTTTAAAAAATCGGTTTCACTTTAGAAGCAAAAAAAAACATTGGCATTGATAATTGATAATTGATCATTTTTTCATATTTTTTTAACAAAAGTATGCCTCAAAATGAAAGCAAATTGTATAGTGACATTTGGAGATATCTCAATTAGTTCAGGAGTTATCAGCAGTTAAACGTTTCTAACACTTCCGAAATGGACATTTTTGGAAAATTATAACTCGTTTAGAATTTTTTACACTTGTTCGGCAGTTTATATCAGGCATCTAGAGATATTTTGTGTATAAATCATTAGACAGAAATGTGGTCAACATGTCATCGCCATGAAGTGTCGTAGAACTAAAATGATTTTGTATGTAAGTGTATGTAAGTATACAAATACTTACATACACTAACGTATACCCGTGAAGAAATTTGTTGAGGAGCACCCAGATCCGCCCATATGCCTAAAGAGAATTGAAGGGACGCCGCACGTGAGGAGTTTACATTGGGATCCAAGTGGATTTCGCGCTATTTCTCGATTGACGTCGTTTGAGAATTTTTATTTGAAGTTCTCAACCGAAATTTGTCGGATCTCCCTAAAAAATATCATTTCGTGATTCCGTGCACAAATTTGTTGGGGAATCCCACGATGCACCCACATCTCTATAGGGATTCATTAGACCGCACATGAGAAGGCCCATTGGGATCCAATTGCATTCAGCACTGTTCCCCGATGAACCATTTGAGAATTCGTACCACGTTCGAACCTGAAATATGTGAAAAGCCACCGTGTGGAAACATAACCTACACGATCCGTGTGTGTAAGTGTGTGGTTACATTATGTCAAAGTCGAGTAATAGTACAGTCGTGCTGTCGCTGAAGAACCCCGGAATCTGAGAAAATGAGAAGAAGGCTAGTTTTATGACAGGTGATTTTGTAGGTGCCGGGGGTGTTAAATCCAAGTTTGCCTAAAAATCGAGGTGTAGGGTTTTTTTAGGGGATGAAAAGCGATGAGGAAGATTAATGCCAAACTACAACCCCCACGAGGTCGGCGCCATGAGACAAAAGGTGCAGGGAAATCCGGGCTTTAGTTTTGTCCACAGCCCTGAAGTCGTGGAAGTTCATTTTGGGGGTGAAAAAGTGGTGTGAAACTTTGAAAAATCAGTTTTAATTCAATAACTCTTTAGAAAAAAATCGTACACTTTTTGTTCAAATGGGAACGTTGTAGCCCTTGAAAAGACGCATCGATCGAGTATTTGATCATCACTCTCCGATAATATCTTCACCCCCAAAAAAATGGTTAAAATACCACAAAAAATTGTTTATTGAATTACTTAAAAAAATCGATTTTTCGGGTATGGTTTAAATGTACGAAATGTAGAGAATAATTTCCTTCATATTTTCGTTTCTATGGACCACCCTTGAATTATGATTTTCCAACCCCTCTCGGGGGTTGAAAGTTCAAAATGAAATTTTGGGAAAACTGTTGACCGCACGAATTTGCCGCCGTGGAAGAATTTGTAGCTTGAGCCCTCAGCTACATTTTTGTCCACAGCGACAAACTCGTATCTCTCTATTTTCGGTCAATAGTTTTCCCAAAATTTCATTTTGAATTTTCAACCCCCCAGAGGGGTTCGAAAAAGCAAAATTGAAGGGTGGTCCATAGGAACGGAAATATAGATTATTCTCTATATTTCGTACATTTAAACCATCCCCGAAAAATCGATTGTTTATGAGTTATTCAATAAACAATTTTTGCGTTTATACGTCAACAATTCTTTTGGGGGTGAAGATATTATTGGAGAGGGATGATCAAATACTCGATCGACGCGTCTTTTCAAGGGCTACAACGTTCCCATTTGAACTAAAATTGTATGAATTTTTCCTAAAGAGTTATCGAATGAAAACTGATTTTTCAAAATTTCACCCCACTTTTTCACCCCCGAAATGAACTTCCACGACTTCAGCGCTGTGGACAAAAATAAAACCCGGATTTTTGTGAACATTTTGTCTCACGGCGCCGACCTCGTAGGGGTTATAGTTTGGCATTAATCCTCCTCATCTCTTTTCATCCCCTAAAAAAACCCTACACCTCGATTTTTAGGCAAACTTGGACTTAGGACCCGCGGCACCTACAAAATCACCTGTCAAAAAACTAGCCTTCTTCTAATTTTTCTGATTCCAATATACAGCACGACTGTACTACAAAAAATACAACAAACGATAATTACAGTGGGTGGATGTCGGAAATCCGATCGATCAATATTCAGAATGACCGAAATTTCGAATTCATTAATGGCGAACGTTCCAATATAGGTTGATCAATCTCATGATAGTCTGTAAAATAGTTAATAAAAATTGTGAATACAAATATCTCAAAGTTGATTTATAGCGAAAATAAATTGAGATTTAACAAAATAATGAGAGATACAGTATCATCATTCCGGTATGAATACACCGAACAATTTGAGGCGACAAATCGTCGAGTTGTAAATATTATGATTGTTTACAATTTCGAATTCATTAAAGCGAAGGGCCAAAAAGTCGAACAGTTAAAATAGCCATAGGCCAAAAAGGCGGACGGTCTGGATAGCAAAAACTTATGATCGAGCAATACTTTACTTGCGCTTCAGAATGAAGCTGGCAGAACGCGCTGATGGTCAGTCGGGTAAGGCAGCCATTCCATGTTTGCTTCGATTTCGTCATCGGTCGAAGGATAACATTTCGAATAATTGAACCTTCGTTATTTTGAGTTCATAATTCTGTCATTTCAAAATCTTTGTCGTTCTATATTTGGCCATTCGAAGTTTTGACTCCCACAATTACAATGGATTTTCAGTGATGTGGTTCGAATCCATTTTTAAAATGTACTTTTTTAGATTCACTCATCTTGTACATCGATACATTTTGTTAAGGCCTTTTATACGCGATGTCGCCGATTTTCGAAGGTACTTTTCTAGACGCGGTTAAAAATTACGCATATATTGACAACATTTTTTTACAGATCATTTATGCACATGGTTAAGTATATGTAAAAAAAAATCAGAAATATTAACAAATGGCGGAGATATAACATAATAGCGCAATTTATTTTTATGCGCGCGCGTTGATGGTAAAAGTTCTCGGCATCGATGTGGTTGTCTGAAAAAAATGAACATACTTATAATTGCATAATGAATGTATCTCCAGTGTGAACCAACAATATAATTTAAAAAAAATTATTATAATAAAAATTCGAAACAAAATTCTTTTACTCAATTTTCTGTCGGTATTTTTTTTTTTTTTTTTCGTACCATTGCAATTTTTGATTCTGTGGATCACACGATAGGTGATGATACTCCGAATATGTTGTAAAAATTTCAGCCATCTGAACCTTCGTTCAAGAGTTAGAACTTTCACAAGGTTCAAAAAAGTGAATCGTGGAACAACTTCGAAGTTGGCGGTCGGGCGCACCGCGCCGTATCCATTATAAATGCAATCTTACCTCGTTTTTAGAATTTTTCTATTCTGTAAAGCTTGAAATATTCCTACCCGTTCAGGCCAATGGAATCAAAAATAATTTAAACAATGAAAACTTTTGAAATTTTTCGCCTATATAAGCGCTTAAGGGGGGATTGTCTTTTTTTTTCGCAAAATTTACCGCTTTTTGGGAATTTTTTTGTGAAGAAAGTATACAACGGAAAACTTGTGAAACTTGGCATATAGTTTTATTGATCTGTTTACTACATACAAAAAAATTTTTAAACAATTTCATCAAAAGATCCGCCTCCCACCCCCCTCGACGCGCGATGGTCCTTTTTTGATGGTGTGCACGATTACAGCCTTCACGTTCATCCTGCAACAAAAACCCAAAAAGCATTTTACTTTAGACACATAAAGCTATCGTTCGATGAAGGGAAAAAAAAATTGACGATTTGGTGACGTTTTGAACTTGAAGTATCGATTTTTCGAAAAAAATTGATCGATTTTTTGTTATAAATAAAAAACTATTAAACGTATTGCTTTTTTGCTTCATCAAACGATAAAAGGATGTCAGCTGAGCATTCTGTCCAAATTTGAAGGCAATCGGTTGAATAGTTTTTGAGAAATCGTGCACATCATCAAAAAAGGACCATCACGCGTCGAGGGGGGTGGGAGGCGGATTTTTTGATGAAATTGTTTAAAAAATTTTTTGTATGTAGTAAACAGCTCAATAAAACTATATGCCAAGTTTCACAAGTTTTCCGTTGTATACTTTCTTCACAAAAAAATTCCCAAAAAGCGGTAAATTTTGCGAAAAAAAAAGACAATCCCCCCTTAAGAAAATTCAACGTACAGAATGCGATGGGATCCATCAACGTATCCGATTCTGTTCAACAATGTAGAATCCTTTAGGGTTTAAATTAGATTTCAATGGGGAACCCCGATTATAATATAATGTACGAGCGTGACGTTTTAGTATAGGGATCCCATGCGATGACCGATCGGATCCCTATCGGAAAGTGGGGGCCTGTATGAGAATCCAATTGGATACCTACGACAATTTCCGCACGGGTATGTGTACATATGCGGTTGCAGTTAAAGGAGCATCGACTTTATTACAGCACGGTCGAGGAGATCGCCAACGAAACTCTCCCGTGAACTTGATATCTCTTCGTTGTCCTCCTCGAAGCTTTCCTTCTTTCGCAATAAATTGCGCTCCCCCCCCCCCCCCCCTCATTCGCTCTCGCTCTCTTTCTCTGTATGTGTGTCTTGAAGAAACACACGCGTGTGTAATTGTGCCCGTGTGTTTGGACATCCGAAAGGAGTCATCCATTCTTTCGGACCATGGAAGAAGAAAAAGAAACGAAAAAAAGACAGACGAGGGTTTGTCTGTTTTTTGCCTTCTTTTGCACCCTCCCTCGCGACGAGGGTGCAAACAAACGCGAAAAAGAGCGATTCTCCTGCAATCACACACGTATGCAAGTGGTATAAGGGCACGGTGGTTTATGACCATGTAAGGATATCGAATCAGATTGTACGTGGACGTATGGACGACTGATAAGGGAAATGGCGCAATTTCTAACAATTCACGCGTTGATTAGTTTCAGTTTTTTTTTTAATTTTACGATTTGTATATCGTAAATAAATAAATATAGCCCATGTGTATTCATTTATATATATATATATATATATACATCTGTAATCACCGAAGGCATCAGCGCAATAAAGGGACGACATGCGAGAGCGAAAGAGAGAGAGAGAATGGTTGGCGCGAATAGTCCCAAGGTTTGCCAATTGCCCAAGATATACTCTTGCTGGCGCTCGGACCCGACGCAATTTGTCTTGCGTCTGTTCTCGTCCCCGCTGAGTTACTTTTCCCTCTACCTTCTGCTGGCCTTCTGCCTTCGATGCTCCAGGATATATCCCAAGAGAGACAAGGAGCGGGAGAAAGAGAAAGAACGAGATAGTGAGAGAGATGGTGCAAGGGAGAGAGTTACGGTGACAAACGACCGGGTTTCGTGTGTTTAACCATGGGGTGCTAAATTAGTTGAAAACTATCAGCACCCCTACGACTCGCGTCCGCGGGATTTTCTCTCTCATGCTCGAGACCTCGCCGTGCATGACACAAAACCTGATTGCAGACGATAACGGCAATTGTCGTTATTCAACTCCTCGCAATCGCGACATTTAATTTTTCGAAAAGAACAACATGGTGGAACAGATGACAACTTTGCTTTTTGAATGCTACAATACAACATAAGTGCAAGTAAAATATCTGTGAGACCGTAAATGTTATATTTTGCTACGATAAAAAAAAATACTGATTGTTTAAGGGCAGATATACACTTAGATGGTCGAGGTCGAGGATTTAGAAGCTATGGACATTCCGTCGACAGTAGAAGACCTACACTATGGGCCTGGTGTCGATGATTCCATGTGAGTTGACAAATTTCATGATTTATTCATTCCCAAACTTTCAAACGCGTTTTTCTAAAAACCACGTTTTTAAAATCGGTACCCAAAATTTCTCGAAAACCAATGAACCGATTGCCTTGAGGTTTTTTGTGGTTATTCTATACACCATTATCTACTACTTGTCATAGGATTTTTTTTCGGTTACTTAGTTTTTGTTTTATAGGCAAAATAATAAGTAATTTTTGGCCCAAAAATCGCTATTTATGTTCAAACGTCCGCCATTTTGTCATAAATCGATATTTTCAAAATCGGCTATGATAAGTACTAGATTATAGTATGTAATTTAATAATCTTTTTAGTTTTTTTTTCAGATGATTTTTGAAGAAACGCCAGTGGGTACCGTATACGCAGATTTTTTTACGACCCTCCAAGGATCATACAATATCCTTGTATATTTTTGATATTTTTAAATAAAGAAAATTAAACATATTTTTGAATGTTTATACTTTTAGATAATTAAAACCCCAATCCGAAATTTCAAATAGTTTTTCTTGAAAAAAATCACAAAAACGACCTTTTTCCGGCTCCTAGGTGTATACCTCCCCTTAAAAAATTAAATACTGATTTTTTAAATACTGACTTTTATGTTATTCTCGATCATTTCGAACTGTTACTGAACAAGTCGGGATGATAAAAAATCATACCAGATGAATCAGAATCAAAACTATTTGATAATCAGTATATTAATAGTTCGTAGAGGGCGATTTGGTTATTGGACGATTAAGTAATGCTGTTTTCGGCAACCGAAAGCAGCAGTTCACCGCATCGAAATCCTCAAGTCAGTTAAAATAAAATTTATAAACCGTACCGAGAGACAACCCTTGCTTGTTTCATGGTATGGGATATATCCATACGTGCGAGTGTGGAGTACGAAAGATATCCCGAAGCATTTATTGTTCGAGGGAAGAAGAAAATTGACCCGTGAGACCCTCGCGGGCGCCTCGTAAGACGATCGACTGGCATATAAAAGATGGCATTCCCAAAAGGAAAGGAGGGGGGGGAAGCGTATAACGGACCATGAAGATAACCGCACGTCTCATAAATACAAAGACAGAGTAAAATAAAAGGGGAGTGAGAAAACTACCCCTAGTCACGCGGGGCCGGCTCCATAGCCGACGAAAAGCCTACAGAGACAGTCTCGGCGCCCTTTCTTTCTCCCTTTTTCCCTCTTTTTTCCCTCCTCTTTCTGTTTACCTCTCTCTCGTCGCTATTTTATCTCGTAGACGTGAGTTGTTGTGGAGATGCGAAACGGTATAAGAAAGCGCGAGAGGGATCCTCGAGAGGGTCGAACGATAGGGACGATAGAGAGTGAATGGTCATTGGGCGAGAGTTCGCCCTGTCTCATTGCTTGGCTGGAGCAGGGGTTGGTTGAAAAAAAAACGCGAATGCCCGGTGTATAAATAACACGGGTAATTTGAAATAAAACGAGAGCAACTTTGCCGATGAGAGCGCTGGAGCTTTCTTATCTTCATTTTCTCAAAATGAATCGAAATACAAATTGGACGAGATCTTGTGTGTATTTTCTCTATTTTGATTGGTGGGGGTGAACAATTCGAATGGCCAAATATAGAATGACAAAGATTTCGAAATGACAGAATTATAAACTCAAAATAACGAAGGTTACTATTCGATATTTTATCCTTCGACCGATGACGAAATCGAATAACCATTACTCCAAAGAATTATTTGTTCGAGAACATATATTCAGATAGTCCGCAGTTTGAGGCATACAAATACAGATTCGAACAATCTGAAACATTCATATCTCCGAAATAGAAAAAAGTGAGTAATATTGGTAATACCATCTATAGCAAAAAGCCACCCCCATGGAAATTTATATACGCAAAAATATACTGCAAATTTATTTTATTAATAATTGTAATACATGTGAAATGTATGCCATATATTGAAAATATATGTGCCAAATTCTAATTTTCGTAACGTTTTTATATATGAGATGTATATGCGTGGTATTACTGTATATTAATGTATCATATATCAATGATATATGTAGCATTTACCCTGCATATATTTAGCATATATGTTGCATACACACTGCATACATTCCACATATATACTATATAAATGGTACATATATGCCACATATATACAAATTTGCGCAGCATATCTGTATATATGTGCTTGTATGTAATAGTGTACTTTAACTGTAAGTTAAGTTTTTTTAGGTTTAAGTTTTAAGTTTTGTTAAAGTTAACTGTAATAGTGTTTATACACAGCATATATTCCTTTGATATATATTTTCGATATATTTTCAATCTATTTTTTTGTCAGAAAAATATATCAAAAATGTATGCGTCATATATGAGTCATATATCATATATGATGCATAAATGACAGATATATGAGTCATATATGACGCATACATTTTTGATATATTTTTCTGACAAAAAAATAGATTGAAAATATATCGAAAATATATGCGTCGTATATGCCTCATATATGCATCATATATAGTGTTTATACGTAGCATATGTTTTTTTGGTCAGAAAAATATATCGAAAATATACGGGTCATATATGCGTCATATATTTGGGGCATATATACTGAATATACACGTATTATTCTATTTTTCGTCACTATATATGCGACCGATATATATATATATATATATATATATATATATATATATATATATATATATGTAGCATATATTTTCTGTATATAGTTTACATACATAAATTTCCATGGGGGCATATATCGAGAATACAAACTTCGAATGTGTAGATCTTAGATACGCAAATGTTTGATGGTCCAAAATAGCGATTACCTAAATGGCGAACATCTGCCAGCTTCATTCTGAAGCGCAAGTAACGTATTGCTCGATCATAAGTCTTTGCTATCCGGACGGTTCGCCTTTTTGGCCTATCGCTATTTCAACTGATCGACTTTCTAGCCCTTCGCTTTCATGGATTCGATATTGTAAACCATCATAATATTTACAATTCGATAATTTGTCGTCTCGAATTGTTCGGTGTATTTATACCGGAACGTCGATATTATATCTCTCATTATTTTGTGAAATCTTATGTTTATCTTCGCTATAAATAAACTTTGAGATATTTGTATTGACAAGTTTTATTAACTATTTTACAGACTATCATGAGATTGATCTATCTATATTGGAACGTTTGCCATTAATGAATTCGAAATTTCGGTGCTTCTGAATATTGATCGATCGAATTGCCGACAACCACCCATTTCGATGTTGTATAAGTTTTCGCTGTTTTTTCGTGAACGTTAATGCTTTATTTAAAAAAAAATTCCTCATGCTTTGTAACGTTTCGAAACTATTGTGTGATCAACTCCTAATGATTATGCAAATTCAGCTAACGTCTGACATGAGTCTTCATGAAGTAATTCCTCCAATTCAACACACCAAAATCATTATTTGTGAAGTGTCTAAACCAATCTCTGCAATGTTGTTTCTGACAGAGCATGGTCGCCGTAAGTCTCAACAAGAATTCTGTGTGCTTCGATTGCGATTTTTTAAAAATAAAGCAGTGCAGTCAAATTCCCCGCAAATACTCTTTTTTGGCACCTAATTTGACATGTTTAACACTATGAAAAAAGAAAGTTGGTTACATTTCCGTGAAATAGCATACACTGAATTTCAAGCTGGCTTATGGTACTTTTTTTATAGATGTGTTGCCATCTTAAAAGGCTATACCAGCGTGAACGCTGAAAATTTCGGTGATTTTCGGGAATTTTATGGAAGAAAAGTAATCAATTAAATGTTTCGGAAAATTCAAAATATATTAGGCTATATTTGACCTATATTACATCATTTTCCTCCACTGCTGACATGATTCCGGCTGATTGAGTAGCTGAAACCGAAAAAAGAAAAAATGTCGTTAAACTGGAAGGTATTTCCTGTACAATGACGTAGGATTTTCGAAAAATATCAAAATCTAACAAAATGGCGTAATTATAGAAAAAAAAGTCTGTTTTCTTGCCCATAAAATGGTCGGTTTTTTTCTATGCCAAATCGTCAATTTTCATCCAATCAAAAATATCCTACGTCATTGTGGTGTAAATATATTCAAGAGTACTCAGTTCAAATTTCAAGTCAATCGGATAATTGCTCTTTGAGTTACAATGTCAGCAAATTTGAAAAATGTAATTTCGTGAAAAACGCGTTGAAATATTTAACCATCGATTTTTGCAAGATCAAATAATAGAGATGCGGCCTTGAAATTTCTACGGGATATTCTTGAAAGTATAAACTGTCGAAAAAGGCAAAAAAAAAAGAATCGGTTCTTTAAAGTGTCACACTGGTATAGCCGCTTAAACTACCCGCATGCCGTTCCGGTAACGCCATCTGTTGGAAAACAGCGAGAACTTATTCAATATCCTAATAATATTTTTATCTTCACACCATACATGTCATATCACTATTTCCAGATCCTGAGACACCTCCAGAGTGTCGCTCACAATCACTGTTTCCATTAGCATTAGCTCAAAAGGTGCGCCCATAGTGGCGGCTATGTTCTACTGACAAGAAACATCACTTAAATGTCCGCCGTCGATTTTGTTGAAACTCATATATGTGATAAAGCATTGAAAACTATTAGACTCGTATTTTTTTTTACCTGCGGAAAAAGGGTTTTAAGGTGGGAAACCACCCCTCAAACAAAGATGTGTCGGTGGGGGGGCGGGGGGGAGTAGTTTTGCAGTTTCACCCCCAAGCAGTCCCCCGTTTTGAATAAAACAAAAACCAAAATTCTTCCAATATAAACCGATAAAAATTCCACTATAGAATATTTTTTCCTTTTAATTACATTGAGGGGTAACACGCCTTCCTTTGAGGAGTCGTTTCCCCCTTAACATAGTTTTTTTTCGCAGATAAAAAAATACGTGTCTAATAGTTTTAAATACTTTATCACCTATATGAGTTTCAACGAAATCAAAGCCGGAAACTTGAGTGATGTTCTTTGTGAGTTCCTTTCATTTCATCAACGCCAACTCAATGAAGCGGCCTCTTAGTTAGTCATTAGACGGTCCATTAGCAAACCAATGCCCCGGCAATTGTAAGTGGTAATTCATTCAATTGTTGGTCCAGGCCAACGCCACAACTAGACGCCGATCGCGCGTCTACTGTTTTCGGTTTATTTCTTATTGAACAAATATGCAAAAACAAAGAACAAAAATATAAAAACTGAAGAACAAGTTTCTTTTTGAAAATGAATTTACTATGCAATTTGAAGATCGAAAGTTACTGCAATCCCAAAAGATCTTACTCGTATAATCGTAAAGAGTCCCTTAATTAGAAATCACGTGAATCACATTTGGAGATTAGAGGAAAATTCATCACTCGCCGTAGCACATCAGGAATAAAGTTCTCAAAGGACGAAAACCCTTGAACGAGACGTAAATCTTCCAAGGCAAGCAGTATTGCTTAAGGGGCTATATCAGTGTGACCCTTTCAAAAAATTGTTTTTTTTTGCCTTTTTCGACACTTTCAAGAATATCCTGCAAAAATTTCAAAGCAGTATCTTTATCATTTTATCTTGCAAAAATCGATAGTGAAATCTTTAAACGGGTTTTTCTCGACATGAGATTTTTCAAATTTGCTGACATTGTTACTCAAAGAGCAATCATCCGATTGACTTGAAATTTGAACAGAGTACTCTTGAATATATTTACTCTACAATGACGTAGGATATTTTTGATTGGATGAAAATAGACGATCTGGCATTGAAAAAAACGTCCATTTTATAGGCAAGAAAACAGACTTTTTCCTATAACTACGCCATTTTGTTAGATTTTGATATTTTTCGAAAATCCTATGTCATTGTACAGGAAATACCTTCCAATTTAACGACACTTTTTCCTTTTTCGGTTTCAGCTACTCAATCAGCCGGAATCATGTCAGCAGTGGAGCAAATTTTTTTTGGCGCCTCCGAAGGCAGCGCATAAGTCGCTTGGATCTCAATATTTTTCTATGAAAAAATTATATAGTCCAAATATAGCCAAATATATTCTTAATTTTCCGAAACATTTAATTGAGTACTTTTCTTCCGAAAGATTCCCGAAAATCACCCAAACTTTCTGCGTTCACACTGGTATAGCCCTTTGACATGGGAAATTGTGGAAGGCGTACATTGGCCACGCGTTCGATACTGTCAGTGAGAGCTCGTGTGTATTTTCTGTATTTCGGAACAGTCCCGATCAAAGTGAATAGGTATTCCGACGATACGACATTCAGTATTGGGTGACAAATTTAACATCGTTTCCGAGGAAATTCAGGTTCGGAAAGAGATTCTATATGAGGTATCCTTGAAGCGCAGAAAATTCACCATCTCCTTTGAGCCGTTCAACAAAGCAGGAAAAAACTTTCCACGAGCTTCAGAAACTTCGTCAATCCAACGAATGTCGCAACGTTCGATCGATGAGGAATTTATCGATTGTTCTCTCGTGCATTCTCTCTCGGAGATTGAAAGCTCCTATAAACGATTTACCGGATACGAAACAATGTGCAATTTTGTACCGTTTGAGAATACATTATGTAGGTTATATACTAGGCCACCATTTTCATAGAAATTACACGAAAAGAATTAACCTATGTGAAATGTTGAGTCATCCAGATAAGGAAACTTGTTTTCTCTGACACTCATCAGCAGATGAAAGCCTCGTCATTCATTCTGCACAAAGCAAAAGTGAATTGGGACAACCACGCGTGCCAGTTTTTGTGGGTATTACAAGTGCCATCTTTTACTAGTTGGTACAAGCTAGTTTCTCGAGCTTGTTTCACACCGCATTGTGCTTTATAACCTACAAATGGAAATATTCCTTTGGCTTTTGCTTTCCAACCTACTGATCCTACTTAACAACATTCAACAAGTGCCATCTTCTACTAGTTGGTACAAGCTAGTTTCTCGAGCTTGTTTCACACCACATTGTACTTTATAACCTACAAATGGAAAGATTCCTTTGGCCTTTGCTTTCCAACTTACTGATCCTACTTAACAAACATCGACCAATCTCTTTGCGTAAGGAGGGTACCACAATTCTCCCTATTTACCATGCGTAATCAGCCTTCGGAAGGGATAATCATGGCAAAGTCTAGTTGAACAGGGTACAAGTGGCTGATCAATGTAGTCAGTGACGCCAAACCAGACGGCTAGTTTTAGCAACTGTCCACAAAGTTGGACACTCTAATAGTAGATTATTGACGTTACCATCGTTGCCTAATCCAAAAACGTCAGTTGCTCTTGCCTACTAAGTGATCTATGGACAAGTAGCAGGAAATTGATTGCTCTCAATTGATTTTTACTCTAGATGCCGCCCCATTTTCTAGTGTATTCGATTTATAGATGTGTATGTTCCGTTTAACTATAGTTTATTATATTTAAGTAGGGTAATTCCGGGGGCGTTGGCCATAAGGGAGAGATGAGCAATAGAAATGTTTCATGGACCCGCGCACTAGATTTCACCTGCTACTCCTTAATTCGCTTCGCGTCGTGCGCACGTGTAAGTGTACGAGCAAAAGTTTGGCAAAAAATGTTAAGTAAGTAAAATGCTTTTTAATTATTCTGTCTACTGCTAATTTTACTTTTGGTTTGGATTTTAGTAATGGTTACTTTTGTATGTCTCGAATAGTTCACGAACAATGCTTTATTATAACCTCAAGATTCCGCATGTATTGTTTCTACTTGTTTACATTTTCGATGTGGCCATGTCTCCCGAGAGATTAGGAGAGATGGCCATGTACAGTCGGTGTATAATGGTCGTAGTATTATTTGTAATGGTTTTGAAGTAATTTTTTTTTCTCTGCATTTGTTTTAGACGCCTTATAAGTACAAGAGAAAAACAATTGCTCTACGGGGGAACTGGACTCAAGAATCATTAAAAGCAGCTATTAGTGCTGTAAAAAATGATGAATTGTCGGTTCGTGCGGCCGCTAGGACCTACGAAATACCTAGGAAGACCTTAGAAAGACGATATAAGAACAATGACAAAAAATGTTGCGGAGAAAATTATAACGAAACTCGTCTCATCGAAGACTGGCTTCAGTGGATAGTGTGCCAACTTTGGGTACACCAAAATTATACTGATTTCGATTATATGTCGTCTTGATGTGGCCAAAAGGAATAAAAATTAAGAATCAAATCATAAGCCCAACGAGAATACCGAGAGCATAATCCTGGGTAAGGGGGCATCCATTAATTACGTGAGGTGATTTTGGCGATTTTTCGACCCCCCCTCTCCCCCTGGTGAGATGTGAGATTTTGCTCGACCCCCTCCACCCCCCTCATCTCACGTGAGATTTTTCAAAATGCATACGTTCACGGAAAATAAATTGTAGTAGAAGTAACTGCGGTTGTAGTACCATTTACGCAACCATGTAAAGTAGTAGGGAGACTCTCCCTACGTGATAAAAATTACGGGATTACTAAAATTACTAATATTACTAAAATTACTAAAATTACGTGATATTTGCCGAAGCCCCCCTCTCCCCCACGTGAGATTGGGTGAGATTTCGCTCGACCACCTCCCCCCCCCCTAAACGCCTCTCGTAATTAATGGACACCTAACTGGCCATCCATCTCTACTCCTATGGCCTTCACACCCGGATACTCCGGGAGAGATGGCCAATCGTGATTTTTACAAGATAGTAATTTCAAGGTTACCTGATAAAAGTTTGTTTTAATTCCGTCAATTATCTTAAAGTTAAGGGGGGATTGTCTTTTTTTTCGCAAAATTTACCGCTTTTTGGGAATTTTTTTGTGAAGATAATATACAACGGAAAACTTGGCATATAGTTTTATTGATCTGTTTACTACATACAAAAAAATGTTTAAACAATTTCATCAAAAAATCCGCCTCCCACCCCCCTCGACGCGCGATGGTCCTTTTTTGATGGTGTGCACAATTACAGCCTTCACGTTCATCCTGCAACAAAAACCCAAAAAGCATTTTACTTTAGACACATATAGCTATCGTTCGATGAAGGGGAAAACAAAATTGACGATTTGGTGACGTTTTGAACTTGAAGTATCGATTTTTCGAAAAAAATTGATCAATTTTTTGTTATAAATAAAAAACTATTAAACGTATTGCTTTTTTGCTTCATCAAACGATAAAAGGATGTCAGCTGAGCATTCTGTCCAAATTTGAAGGCAATCGGTTGAATAGTTTTTGAGAAATCGTGCACACCATCAAAAAAGGACCATCGCGCGTCGAGGGGGGTGGGAGGCGGATTTTTTTATGAAATTGTTTAAAAATTTTTTTGTATGTAGTAAACAGATCAATAAAACTATATGCCAAGTTTCACAAGTTTTCCGTTGTATACTTTCTTCACAAAAAAATTCCCAAAAAGCGGTAAATTTTGCGAAAAAAAAAGACAATCCCCCCTTAAATGTTCAAAGTTCAATTACAATTGAAGAAAAGTTAAGAAACGTCTGTACTTTTATTTTGGCGGATGCTTGAAAAAACTGTAGCCAACTACCCCGGGATTACCCTATAGGTGAACGAAATATATCGAAAGTACGCAATTCTGCATCGACTGGCACCCAGGTATCACGGAAAATTGTGGTGAAAATCGTTTGGCCTCATGCAGAAAATTACGATGATAAAAAAATAATTTATTTCTTCTGGAACCTCGCTGTCGGTATTTTAGGTACAGACACACACACACTATCTCTCTCTCTCTCTCTCTCTCTCTCTCTCTCTCTCTCTCTCTCTCTCTCTCTCTCTCTCTCGCGTTTTCTATACAGTGTGGTATCAAATGAATGGAGGAGAATGGAAAGAAAGCGAGTATAGCGAGAGATATCCGAACAGGAGAAGAGCCAAACACAGGAGAATTGCCCTCGATTTCAGGACATAAAAGTTCCGGTTTCCCTGCATTCTCTCTCTCTCTCTTCCTCTATCGCTCTCTTTCTCCCGCCTCCTCTCTCTTGCGCTTTCTCTCACTTCCATTCATTTCAGCCCCAAACGATAAATTTCCGGTTTCAAAGTCGATAGGTTTTGTTTCGGGGATGTGTACAGAGCATTCCTGGGTGATTTAGGCCGTTATTTACTCAAGTTATAGTTGGATGCAGGTTTTATAGACTCAGCGAACTTTATTCGACCCACTCCAGTTTATACGAAATCACTCAACCGCACAAAACAGTTCGTTTGTACCTAAACTATTATAGTCGAATTAAATACCTATAGATATTCGAGTGAAGTTCACTTTTAACGTAAACTCAATGAAAAACGTTTTTTTCTTCTCGCAAATTTTACGCATTGATTCCTTTAAGTGACTTAATTTATTCAGATCATTACGATCCCAAGTTTATTAATTCAAATTTGATTGCACTTCCTTCAGCGAAATAAAATTTTTACTAAATTGGGATACCGATTTTTCGAAGTGTAACGTTACTTAGGGGACCCAGGTAGCAAAATGTTATCTATATGGCATCCGAAAGATATCGCGAAACGGAAACGGATAACTTTTTGGGTGTCCAAAAAGACGCCGTTTTGTATTACAAACCGTATCACATATGTCCACTTGGCAGATAACTTATTTGTGTCCGATAGTTAACTATACGGCAACTTTTAATGGTTAACAAAGTGTCGACAAAAGGTTGATTATTTTCGGTTGTCAGTGCGTTAGCGCAAAGTCATCAAATCGATCTATCTGACAGATATCTTTTTAAAGGCACAAAAATGCCAAGATACCACTGCCATCTGAAAGTCGTCCAATAGGCATTCGAATGAGGTTGACGAAACGACAGCTAAACGGCATCGAAGAGTACTATCGAAAATATATCTATTTATTGGCTATATATATATATATGCATATATATGCATATACACACACACACGCACACACACACACCCACACACACACACACACACACACACACCTAACAGTATAGTATCCATTTCTTCATAAAAATTAACCTATTAATAGTCTGGAATATTTAGTACAGCTCAATATTCTAGACTGCTGATAAGTTAATTTTTATAATAAAGAAATTGATAAGGTATTGTTAAGTCGGTTTCGAAGTGGGCTAGGTCATTATAAATGAAACATCAATTAATTCATTGAAAGTAAAATATACTTTAATATTATAAAAATGGTACAGTCGTCATTGGACTTTTCTCCCGTTACGGAAACGTTTTTTGTTGGTTGCCATGCTCCAAACGATCCCTTGGATAACCTCAAATGCAAACGTACGCTTTTAGAATAAAATTACAGTACATCAAATACATGTATGTACTCATAGAGGCGAAAAGAATACTAGGATAAAAAGCACTCACGTTTATATATTTCAACACCTTTATTTTTTCAAGTACTTGCTGTTACACGCAATTTTTTGCCGGTGAAATGAAATGTCACACGCTACATTCGCACTATGATACAAGTGATCCGTTGGATGTAATCTTTGGGACAGCATTTGGATGACTTTATACTATTTCCCGCCAATACCAAATATCTTAGAAGACAGCATATTACCGATATCTGAAAGACGTCATGAAAAAGACGTCTTATGTAATTCGTCTTTATGGTATCCTTTGGACAACGTTGAACTAGATACAATAGATAACACTAAATAGATAACTTTCTGATAACTTAAAAAAGTCATCAATTGGATAATATTTTGGGATACCTTTTAGATATCCGTTTTCATCGCCAAAAGATATCATGAAAAATATAAATTTATGGCAGCATTATAGTAATGCCTTAAAGGTAACCTGACAACGGTAACTAATCGATGTCAATTGGACTTTTATGCTGCCTGAGGAGGTAAACAAATCAGTCTGTAGACGCTCGTATCATTCGTATGCTGTACGAAAAAATGTCTTTGGACGACCACGGATCTGAGTGTGAAATGTGAATCTAAATGCGACCTGTGTGCGCCTCGTGTTCCATGTGCCCCGGAAAAAGGATGTTCATACACGTATATAAAGAGGGTATGCAGGCGACGAAAGAAAACTAAAACAGGTCTCGGCTGTGGATATTCCACCGCTTCGCATCACATTCCCTCGCCATATTTCTCTTACTGCCCTGAAAATAGATCTGGATTCCGTTGGCTCCTATCGATATACATTTCAGGCAGGAACGACACACAGAATCCGAGATCACGTCCGCCTTCCCTATTCCCTTACTTCCTTCTTCATTCGCACCGCTCCCTATTTACTTACACAAAGAATTATATATGTATGAGTATGCTCTGCAAACAGAGGGCTATCTTCTTTTGGGGCCAAGCAAATGTCCCACATAAAAGAAAGAATCGGTGCAAATTCATGAGAAGTCATCGCATCATGCGTGTAGCAAGACTCACAATATTCCTTCGTGTGCCCTTTTATGAAATTATTCCTAAGGCGCTAACATAATGCGATCACGCGTCAAATCCGATATCCGATCGTTCCGTCAACGTAAAGCTCATTCAAGAACGATTGAAAAGTCACTGAATTTATTGGAGGCTGATGGAGATCAGGAAAAAAAATGGTTGAAAATTGAAACTACCTGGAACGATAATTGGGAAATGTATTGTCAAATATTCATTTAAAAAGGACTCACTCAAACTACTTTGTATATCGCTAATTACCTTCGTTTACCCGTTCTTTCCTTTTTTCCTCGATTAAATAACTCAATTTTGCGAAAAGTTTGAGCCACGTGTTTTCCCTTGTTATCTTCGTCTACGAGGTCGACCGAGGATTTAAAGGGGATGATATTTTTAGTGCTAAGATTCCGGCTGTGCATATACCTATATATATATATATATATATATATATATATATATATATATATATATATATATATATATATATATATATATATATATATATATATATATATATATATATGGAAGGAGGGGTGTATAGCTAGGTCACTTCCTTCAGCAAGCGGAATACTATGTTCCGGTAGAAAGTATAGTACGTTGTAAGAAACAAAAGCCGTTTTTACGATCCTTCTCGGGTGATTTTCTCCCCCTCCTTATGAAAAACTTCCTCGGTGTGTACACCGTACACAGGAAGTTTCTTCGTACACTGTATAACGAGGTGAAGACAAAGAAAGAAGCAGGGAAGAACGAAAACGGGAGGATGAAGAGAAGGTATAAGAAAAGATTTCCGTCTCGTGCGCAGCGATTTTGAATTAGTTCTCCCTACCCAAAATAGGGAAAGACGAGCTTTTATATATACATATGTATGTATAGAAGCATATATATTTATATGTACACATATATACATAACAAAGTCTATGTGTTAGAACAAGGAAAGTAACCCTCCCTAAGATGAAAACTGTATTCACATTTTTTTGTCGAATAGTATTAGGTGGTTGCATATATTGTAAAACCACCCGCCAGCAATATATGAAGTTAGGTGCACTTTTTTTATGGGAGCACGCCTTAAAATTTTTGTCCGCACTATCGACCCCAAAAGCAGGATCGCAACGGATATTAAGCTGAAAGAGTACTACACGGCATCTGGGAAATACAGGCGACATGCCGCACAGAGTTCTCCGCGGTAAGTAACACGTTTTCTAAAACCTATCTCTCTTTGTATTGTATTACATAAATAATATATTGTTGTTATGACATAAGGAGTGTAGACGTAGGGGAAGTCGGGACAAGATGATAACGCTGAGGTCATGTTCAAATAAAACAATACATATGAGTCAGTCAACTTTGATTAATTTTAAACTAATCAACATTCATTCATCTTTCAATTTTGGAAGCAATCTGTACCATATAATATATATTTTTAATTAGACCTTTATTTTTCCCATCGTGCCGCGTATGCGGAGCAAGATGAAACAGCGCTGGGATAATGATGGGAGACGGATTATTGGCATCTTTCGCATATAAAAGTGGTTTCATTCTCAATGTCATTAATTTGATAAGCCAATAGTTAAAGTTCCGTAGGATTAGTCCGAATGATCTTGCTTGCATATCATTTTGATCATTGGTAAGTGATTTTTCTTCCCCTGGTAGAAACACCGGTTGAAGAGGAACCAAATGCTTCACTAGTTCCATTTCACCCTTTTTAACATAAATTGTGGTACGTTGTAGAATATTCCTGGTTTGCGATAGCTTGTATTCATCTTGCCCCATTAGACGGTTAACGACTTAACAAAAAATCACGCAATGAACTTGAAAATGTCTGACATACTGTTCTTATTATATTAATAATTAGTACTTTTATTGTATTTACCCACCTGTCTCTAATCAATATCAGCAACTCAAATGAACTGAATCAATGTTAAACTTGACTAAAAATGACATGGTTTTGTCAAAAAATGGATATTGTATTCTCACTTATTCACCTCTTGCACTTATTCACCTCATCGCCAACACTCCAAACTCCAGCAGGAGCACTGTGCTCGCACACACTGTTTAGTGGCGAGTAGTAAAATGGGAAATCTTCTCCCACCTGCCACATTCCTCAGCACTTCACCCCAAACGAAGGAGTAAAAAAATCGTAAAATGGCTGGATTGCCTCTAGTGAACCCGAGTTCTTTCTGACTGGAATCTGATTATTGTCCAACAGATGGGCCAGTGTTGTCTGTTTTGATAGATTAAATGAACGTTGAATGAAACAACTTTATCGATTTGCCACCCAACCACTTTTCTTTCGCCCACAAAAGTCAGTATGTTGTGAATCCGTTATATGTATGCGATATTGGTTATCACCACGCCTGGCTATGTCAAAGACTGTCGTATTCTTCCGCAGGCTTTTATTACATTTTTCCTTTATTTATTCAGTACAGGATTATTTACAACGTTAGATTATAAATATAAAAAGGCAAGAACATGTCTTTAAACTATATATATATATATATATATATATATATATATATATATATATATATATTAGGTATAGTAAAAATAAATGCATTATGATGCATGATATTGAAGGCAAAAATAATGGATTTCTTTTTACTACACCTAATATGTGTGAAGAATTTTATAACAATATATACATATACACAACGAATTTTATAACCGGGACCGAACAATGTTTTGTCGTCGATAATTATTTATCGGATACTTATCTTCTAAAACGTCCGTCCAGGCGTCGTCACGCCGCAGCAGTCGTAGAAAATGTAATATTTCCCATTGTTCTATGGATGGACTTATGACGATCTAGCTCTCAAATATCGATTGAGCAGATCAATAATGCATCCGTTCGCCGACGGGTCCCGGTGAGAAGTGTACCTGGCTACCGAAAATTGGAGCGGCACGTACTCGAACTTTCAGTAGGTCTTGGTCATCGTGGAAGGAATGGCGCGCGCGAAACTTAAATATACTTGTTACAAGACGTTCCTTCAAATTGTTTCAAATGGATCGTTGATTTTGGGGACATGACAGTCCGCAAAATGAGCTTTATATGAATATGCTCACAGAAATCTACTAGTGATTTGTAAGCTATTAGAGTTTACATAATATTAAGTATTGGGCTTGTACTTTTTGACCAACGTACGATTGACACTCGACGGGTATTATACAATCTTACACGGTTTTCGAATGTTTTCGATATTATTTCTGCGAAAACGTAGAGGGGGACTACTCAACTTCCGTCTGGACTGTTGAATGCCTATTCTATTTATCATTTTCATGCACATGTTAGCACAAATATCGAAATTAAACCGGTGTGTACTTTTTTATCCCGTACTGTAAATATGTATATGTGCGTGTGTGTATTCGGATCATCTATAGGTATTGCTTTTTGTTGTTGACAGTAGATCAGCACGTAGATCATCATCTTTTCGATCAAACACGTGAAAAGGTTGAGTGCACTCGTGGCTTTCGTAGAAACAGTCGAGTTACTAATGCAAGGCCCATTTCCGGTAGAAAGTTTATATATATATATATATATATATATATATATATATATATATATATATATATATATATATATATATATATATACACACATATATATATATATATACACATATATATATATGAAGTCTGTCTTAAAATGACCTGACATTTTAATTTATTAATAAAATGTATTGTTTATTTGAAAATTACGAATATCTTCATTTTAATATAAGGTACAAATAAGGAGGTTATGTGTGAAACACAATATCCGATAAATGACCGCCTCGTTCCTGTTTGCAAACGTTCACTCTTTTAACGAAATTTTCAATAACATTTTGGCACAATTGCGGACTAATTTTATTAATGGTGCGTCCAATTGCTTCCTCGAGCTCCGGAATGGTCTGTGAATCATTGGCATACACTTTTCCTTTCAAAAGTACCCCAAAGAAAGAAGTCCAATGGCGTCAAATCGCACGATCTTGGTGGCCAATTTACATCGCCGCGGCGCGAGATAACACGACCATGAAACTTCATCTGCAATAACTGCATTGTTTCGCACGCAGTGTGGCAGGTTTCGCACTTGCCGAACCGTCTCTGCAAAATGTTCACCATTTTTGTAGTAAATTTTCACAATTTCTATGCTTTGCTCGATCGTGCAATTCTCCATGACGAAACCTCATTACTTCCTGATGCCAGTTGTCAAAGATTAGTAGGATCAGAGTGGGATCAGTGGCTCGTCTTTTTCAGAGTTCTATAGCTGCCTAACCGTTCACACAATCTCAATGAAACCTTGACTAATCGTGAGGTGTGTTCAATGGCTTTATTTTGTTAAAAGACACTGAACGGCCTAACCCAATAGATATTGAGATAATAACCATTTTTTTAAATGGGTTTTGATCCACTATGTACTTGGGGGTGTACACAGTGAAAAATGCCTAATTTCACAGTCAAACAAAATTTCAAAATCAAGCAAAATTTGAAGAAAATTACCCTGATCCAGTGTACACTTGTAGTTAATGGAGTGCTTTTCTCTATAAAATGGGGAATATTGTACAGTAAACTATTGAAAAATTAATTTAAAAAACGACAGCATATTATGAGATCAATCACAATCATTTATTCAATATTAATCAACAATGAGTACCTACCTAATGAGGTAGTACCAGTATCTATCCAAATCACAACGCGAAAATATTCATATTATGACTTACGTCTGTGTACCTCGAGAAATTGATCCACTGTGTACCGCCCGCCCTTTTTTTCTAAAGCGGGTACTGACAAGTTTCTATTTTTGTTAGGTTAAGGGGTTACCCCACTTGCGATTTTGAAAAAATCGATTTTTTTTAATTGCATTTTTTTGAAGTATAAGTATCTCAGAATATGTCTTGAAAATTTCAAGTCGATCCGAACAAAATTGACTGAGATATGAGCGTTGAAAGAGAAGAATCCGCGTTGAAAGAGAAACTTTAAGGGGGGATTGTCTTTTTTTTTCGCAAAATTTACCGCTTTTTGGGAATTTTTTTGTGAAGAAAGTATACAACGGAAAACTTGTGAAACTTGGCATATAGTTTTATTGATCTGTTTACGACATACAAAAAATTTTTTAAACAATTTCATAAAAAAATCCGCCTCCCACCCCCCTCGACGCGCGATGCTCCTTTTTTGATGGTGTGCACGATTTCTCAAAAACTATTCAACCGATTGCCTTCAAATCTGGACAGAATGCTCAGCTGACATCCTTTTATCGTTTGATAAAGCAAAAAAGCAATACGTTTAATAGTTTTTTTATTTATAACAAAAAATCGATCAATTTTTTTCGAAAAATCGATACTTCAAGTTCAAAACGTCACCAAATCGTCATTTTTTTTTTCCCTTCATCGAACGATAGCTATATGTGTCTAAAGTAAAATGCTTTTTGGGTTTTTTTTGCAGGATGAACGTGAAGGCTGTAATCGTGCACACCATCAAAAAAGGACCATCGCGCGTCGAGGGGGGTGGGAGGCGGATTTTTTTATGAAATTGTTTAAAAATTTTTTTTGTATGTAGTAAACAGATCAATAAAACTATATGCCAAGTTTCACAAGTTTTCCGTTGTATACTTTCTTCACAAAAAAATTCCCAAAAAGCGGTAAATTTTGCGAAAAAAAAAGACAATCCCCCCTTAAACGCGTTTTTCTCAAAATGGCATTTCTGAAGTCGATGACCAAGATTACTCGAACACTAATGAACCGATCTTCTTGAAATTTTGCAAGCTTATTTAATACATAAAAATGTAGTCTTTAATTGTTCGATTTTTTTTTCGAAAAAAAAATGGCTGTTTTATAGCCAAAAAACGGCCGCTTTTTTCGTCAAAATCGAACCATTAGATTTGACTGTCCGCCATTTTGTGAAAAATGAATATTTTTTAAAATCCTTCGATTAAAGACTAGTTTATACTTATATTTGACTAAATCCATCCGCATTTTTTTTTCAGATGATCCACTTCGCCGCAATGTTGGTCACCGCAAACCGTGTATATAAAAACATTATTTCATTGACGGCCATTTGCCACTAAACAATGTAATATTTTTCAATAAAAAATTACTGAAAGTTCTTCAAGATGTGTTCTTTAAGATGGTATATTGATCGATTAAAAAAGTTTTGTAGTTTGCTTTAAAAAAATTCATGAAAAAGGCCTTTTTTGCGCTACAAGTAGGGGTAACGCCTTAACAAACACAATGCTCAAATATCTCAAAAACAAATGTAGCTGTATATTGCGGGAAAACAAAGACTTCGAGCATAACTGCGATAGATAATGAAGCAAAAAACATACAAACTCAACTGGTATCTCAACTTTTGACACCAAAAATAATATAAAATCACCTCTCACAACCGAATTGCGCGGGAGCGACTCACAGACAGGTTCAAACCTATTGGCATCCGAGGGCGGTTCTAATGTCAAAAAGACGCACATATATACATGTCCACTTCTGAGAAACAGAAAAAGTTCCTTGTACCCACTGTTGCCACTGTTCCCACTTCGACCATACTGTATGTTCGCCACCACCAAAAAAACGGCGCGCATTTTAAAATGTCAGGCTATTTTGAGACACCCTTTATAAAAGCGTAAGAATGTGAGAACGCGGACCAGCCTTTCTAAAAACGATTTTGGCATTCGCCTCCTAGTTGAGTCGCGTAACGGTTTGCTAACAAGGTATACGTGCTTGTCCAATTTTTACCCGTAAGCCCAGCGCGAGAACGAAAACCGGAAGTTACTTTTGCGCGAGAATACGGAAAGACCAAGATAGAGACAGAGAGAGAGAGAAAAACGGTGCTTACTACCGTCCGTTGTTCGAGATATTTAAGAGCAAATCCTTTTGGTAGTCCTCGAGAGACTCGCGGAAACAAGCGAAAGCTTCCAACCCGAGTTTTCCCTCGCCTCCGTAGCAAGTTTCGTCCTTCAGCGACGAATCTCATTGTACACGACACGATAGTCTCCCTCTTTATATATTCCACTCTGTTTTCCGTTTTGGCGCGTTTCGCGAACCTCATTGTCCCGTGTACACACGGAACTTGGCTGGGCCTATGCAAAAGTATTCAATGTATGTATATATATATATACACCTCGGAAAAAGTCGTTCCAGCGAATTAATCGGTAGAGTGAGAGGGAAACTGGCGAAGGGGACGAGAGATTCGTGAATAATTAATCGCGTTCTGCTCTCTATTCGTCGCTGCATAAAAGAAAATAATTGAAAGGCTCAATTATCATAGTATATGGGATTCGTTGTACGACCGTCTCACCTTTTTCTCCAATGCAATGTGACAAAATTACTCCCGTACTCTCCGATGACTTTGTCGGTTCCTTTATACAATCGCCTCTCCGAGTGCGAACTTTCAATATATGCGAAAGCGTATAACGAAAGAGTCAATTGAAGAAAAAAAAAAAGCTATACGATTTAATGAATACGCGTACGTATTTAACGGGAAATAAGGTTGGCTTTATGGCCCAACGAGCCCAATTCGCTCGGCTCATTCGTTCGCTCTTTAGATATACGAGATGAATTTATATGATATGTGAATCATGTAGCGATATATATATATATATATATATATATATATATATATATATATATATATATATATATCCCTACTTGGTGCCCATGGTTTCCCTTAATCGTCTGTCAGATCGAGAAGCGCAGCGAGTCGCGAGAATTCCTTCATTGCTGCATGATATATCTTGCATGCGGAAGAATCGATCGTGAATTAATGAACGGCGTTTCCGGCGCGGGCGGCGCGCTCTCGAAATTCCGTGAAAGTGCTCTCAAGAACAATGAAGAGAGTGAGAGAAGGGGAGGGTAAAAACAAGATCGAGTGAGGCTGCTGGACGAAGGCAGAGAGAGAGAGAGAGAGAGAGAGAGAGAGAGAGACCGAAAGAGCATGTGCGCAGCCGAGCTACGAAATTGGTAATGAATGCACGCCCTCCTATAACAGGGGAGCTTAATTGGTTCACGGCTCATCATGAGACATACGCGGGTGCCTCTTATCCGATCAGGTACATCCACACATCCACGCGCAAATTCAACTGCATACGAAACTCATATCGCCAATCGAGTGTTAACGATCTTTCTCTTTATCTCTCTCTTCTCCTCTCTCTCTCTTTCTCTCTCTCTCTCCCTCTCTCCCTCTCTCTCTCTCTCTCTTAGGCATTACGAGCAGGGAGCTCGGAGTGAAAAATTGTTTTTCCGAGTGACCACGATTTCTTTGCCTATTTCAAAATTTGATAAGCAAATTCAGCAACAACGTCGATGGACCAGAGGCGGAAAAGGCGCGAACGAACGAGAGAGGGGGTGAGAGAGAGAGAGAGAGAGAGAGAGAGAGAGGGGGAGGGAGGGAGAGAGAGAAAACGATCGAGAAATGGGAACAGGATTCCATATTCGATATATCACATTGCCCCAAATTCGTCGACCATATTTCTCATTGCAGAGTGATCGCGGTGAATAGCGTGTCAGCGCTTCTCCGCATTCGATTATTCGATATCCCGATTTATGGCAAACAAAAGGCCGTAATTTCTCGCCACCACTGGGCCGCATGACGTCCCACTGTTGCTCATATATACACACACACATGCACTGGCGAACCCATTGGCGTGCGTGGGTATTCGTCTATATCGGAAGATGCTTATTTATTGGAACGAGACTATCCTCGAATTGTTGAGGTCATAAATTTCGTGTCGTGGAGTGCGACAAGAGCCGCGACTGGAAACGAAGTTAAGGGAAACCATAGTGCGCTATGGCGAGTGGCCAATATACCTACTCGAGACTATGGTGGGGCCGTGTAAATTGGCGCAGCGGGGGCAGACCTCTCCGTTAATGATATGCCGACGAATTTCAGCAGTTCAAACGCACGATTGAACGAACTAATCAATGTAGCGCGCCCGCGCCCGAGTGCAGCTCGATCGACAGCCGCACCAAATTATAGTGCTTTTATAGATTTAAAATTATAGATTATAGTGCTTGACACACCACCGAAATACCGCGGCGTTTCGGTGGGATATCCTTGAAAAATAATAATACACGTTGCATCCGAGCAAAAATGTTCAGGAGGCCATTTGTCCATATTGGGAATATATCAAACAATGATTGTGGTGCAGTTGTTGTTTGTTTTGTATGAATTCTGTGTTGTAACTACATCTGGGGATTTCCGTGCAGAAAACGTCGCAGGGATCCAATTGGATTTCCATACTTGTCCGTACTAATTTATACACTGAGAAAAAAAAACGAATTGAATCAAAAAACTATATTGGTTGATTCAAATAAATGTGCTGCTGCGAAGTGCCACCGATGTATGAGATTGTTACAATACTATAAAATATTGGAAAATGTGATTGATTTAAATAACATATTATTTTATTTGAAAAAGCTCTTCTGTTCTCTGAATATCTACATTATCCTTCAAATAAAATTATATTCTATTGAAATCATTCTATATACAATCCGTAGATGTATGGATTGAATAATTAAGCGGTTGCTACAACATTTTTTATTTCGTACAAAAATGCAATCAATAAAATTAATTATTCCTTTAGTGCATCGAAACGAATATGCCATGGGACGTAAGTTTTTCAATTTGTTTTAAATCTTAAATAAAAAGTGCGCATTAGAATGATCATCCACGATAATAGTGGAGAGAATATCAGATATCCAAGGGAATATCCATGGAGAGAATATCAGATATTCAACTGATAAGAACAGATACTACACTTTGATCTTAGCCACAGGCCAAGAAGCGATACTCTTTAGAGTTTCTCCGGCGTTTAAGTAGATTTTCGGTTCGCGCTACGCTTACGAGAAACGAGCGCGCGTGCGGCTTCTAGCGGTTACTCCGAGAACTACAGGTTACCTTACACCTATAATTTCGGTGGCGCTCGGCCATGATTTGGTTAAATTTTTTCAACCAAATGCGCAAGAAACAAATTTTATTTTCGCATAATTTTTTAACCAATTCAGACATTTGCTTAATATTTTTCAATCAAAATAAAATATTAATATTTTAACGAACAATGTACTTGAAAATCAATATCGGATATGGTGAAAAAAATTAAATAACATATTTGCTCAATAGAAATTTTATCTGAGTCAAACGAGCGAAATTCAATTTTTCAATTCATGTTACGAATTGAAACGCTTTTTTTGTTCGTTACAGAAAATGTATTCAAAACTATATAATTTGTTCGCGATAATTTTTTAGATAGTTTCAATAATATATTCTTCTCGGCTAACAATATACCTTTTGAATGAAAACAAAACTTTTAATTTTATCATGTTATTAAAGTCAATAGCGTTTTGTTTGGACTAATAAATCCGATTATTTACACCAACAATTTTACAATTGAATCAACGAAATTTCATTCAATCACACCAATGATATTAGGTCAATGATTTTTTTCTCTCAGTGTAGGAATTCGATGGGTCATTGCATTAGAGCTGTATACACTGAGAAAAAGAAGTCGTTGAATGTGCAAAATGCATTTTGTTGTCTCGAAATTTTGTTGTTTTAACAGTCGCTCAGACATGCTAAATAAGCTACAGTTCACACCACTAAAACTATCAGTTAGATTAACAAAACGTTTGTTATGCCAATCAAAAATCAAGTTGAACGTATTTAAAGATACATTTTGTTAAACCAACTGAATTTTGGTTGGATGAACGAATTTTTTTTTCAGTGTACTAAAACTAGCGCTCGTACATTAGGTTCTAATCGGGATTCCCCATTGGGACCCAATGTACGAATCCAATTCGAGTCCTAAAAGATTCCCGCATTATCGAACAGAAATCGATACGATTCTTAATGGATCCCATCGCATTTTGTACTTTGAATCTGCTAAACAGAATATAGTGATATACAAAATGCGTCGATCTTATAAAAGTATAAATAGTAGTTGAAAAAAGTATGAATCACTTGAAAAAGTATATCTTGAAAATCGATTTGAATCGCATCACTGAAATTTCACTGTAATTATCGTTTGTTGTTTGATACACTGCACTTTGACATAATATCACCACACACGTACACGCTCACAGAGCGTGCAGGTTGTTTCGACACGCCGAGTTTTTTCTCGTGTCTTTTCACATACTTGCGAACGAGGTAATAATACTCAAACATCTCACAAAAGGATTTTTTAAGATCCATCAAATTCCGGCAGAAAATGTGAGAAAAAATCTCGAAAGACCCAAGTCGGCGTTCGCCGTAGCAGAGACAATAAAAAAATTACTCCCTTCATTGTTTATGGACATTTAGCCATTGAGAAAACTAAAAATTGGGAAGACTATGTATTAATTGCGTGGAAATTTTGACCTTGTCATCCCAATTCTCTCATTCGAAGAAAATCATAAAAAGCAAGCTGCTTCTGGGGCCCAATCTTATGCAGATCCGGTAAGTTGAATTTGCCCGTGTACGAGGATTATATTTGTTAAGTAGAAATGGCGATTTATCGATCGATCTGCATGGAGGATATTTTCGTGAAATTCACGTCGAACACGCTTTCTGTTGGCACGTGCGTTCATCCAGTTGTACTGTTGCGTGACACCGGAAATATCTGCTTGCCATTCCAACGGTCTGTATCGTCTACTGTCTACCGCCCTCTCTTTTTCGCAAGCTGAAAATGAACGAACGACGGCGCCAATAACGACAATATATATCGATATAAAAAGAAATTTAGTTTATTTATTTCCGTGTGCCCTATCTGAAAAAGTATAAACGTCATTCGCGCTATGGAGAAATGAGTGACCGTCATTCACGCTACGGAAAAAATCCCGGCAAACTTCCCAAAAATTGAAGGAAGAAAAATGCTCATCCACATTTATCACGAAAGAAAATGTTTACCAGAGATGGATTCAATGAATATCAGTGTTTTCCCCGCTGTAGCATACCATTTTATTATAAGGTACAAACATGGAGGTTATGTGTGGAACACAATATCCGATAAATGGCATAAACGGCATGAACTTGGAAGACACTCTCAACAAGATGGTGCGATCTGCTATACTGCGGGAGAAAATACAGTTATTGCAGACGAAGTTTCATGGTCATGTTATCTCGCGCCGCGGCGATGTGAATTGACCTCTAAGATCGTGCGATTTGACGCTAATGGACTTCTTTCCTTGGGGTTTTCTGAAAGGAAAAGTGTATGCCAATGATCCACAGACCATTCCGGAGCTCAAGGTAGCAATTGGATACACCATTAACGAAATTAGTTCGAAATTATGCCAAAATGTTATTGAAAATTTCGTCAAATGAGCGAACATTTGCAAACAGGGACGGGGCCATTTATCGAAGCAGACTCTGCTGCTGCGGCTGCTGCGGGTGTCCATCGCGGTGGTGTCGTGATTGTCGCAGCCACTTCTGCTGCTGATGCGGTTGTCGTTATAGCTGCAACTGCCGATGTTGGTAATGTCGCTGATGCGGTTGTCATCGCTGCTAAGACTGCTACCGCGGGTAATTCAGCTAATGAAGCCGTCTGACTGATTGATTATCAGTGTTTTGATGATTGGCCGTATGGCTGAAGGATTGATGGTCGCTCGCCGAGGGCACGGGGGTCGCAGCCATTTCCATCGTGCGTCATCATCGACAGTTGGTCCATACTCTGGTTCGATTCCTCCCTGTTGGCAAAGCAATCAGCTACGTCACATTGCCCCGAAACGAGCCTTTCTCTTCAACGCATACGTTTCGTTTGTAATTTCGGGTGCCAGCTTTCTCTATCCACCTCCGATTCTCCGTTACGCTCTGCTTTCCACTGCTTGTACCTGTTGACCGGTGGTATACCCGAGTCGAAATTTTCAGCCTATTTTAAAGGCCTTTGATCCTATGTCAGCCTCACTTGAGTCTGCTTACTACTAGAAGTCCTACTATGGGCTCCTAACACGCTCTTCCTTTGCTGCTTACCTCCTGCATAGGCCCTTATACTCCTACCTAACCTAGCTGGAGTCGATGCAGCTCCTCTTTTGCTGCTAGAAGTCCTACTATGGTTCCTAACATGCTCTTCCTTTGCTGCTTACCTCCTGCATAGGCCCTTATACTCCTACCTAACCTAGCTGGAGTCGTTGCAACTCCTCTTTTGCTGCTAGAAGTCCTACTATGGGTCCTAACATGCTCTTCCTTTGCTGCTTACCGCCTGCATAGGCCCTTATACTCCTACCTAACCTAGCTGAAGTCGTTGCAGCTCCTCTTTCGATCGCGTTTGGACCTATCGCGCATTTGGCTGTTTCGACGAAACGAGGGTGGGGATGGTCGCATTCGAAGGAGCGGGTCAGATAGTTTTCAGTAACCGTCATGCCTTGGACTAGGTAGAACCGCGCGTTCGCCGTAGAGGCCTACTTTTCCAATGGCCTTTCCTTTATCTCCGCCCAGCGAACCTTTCGCATTCGCTTCAAACTTGCCCCTGCCGCTCCAGTAACTCTCTAAAGTAGAAGAAGTGGATCTTGGGCAAACAGTTACAATATTTTTGATAGAAACTGCCCCCACGTATGCATGTATACGCGGATCCCTATAACAGACACGCATGCATACGTATAGGTACTACTATACGTGTGTTGGTGTATGCTTAGGCATGTATGTGTGCGGGTATATACGTGTGTCTACCCATGCGCGTATTCAGGCATATGTATCTCTATATGCGTAATAGAGTGTATGCGTGTGCGTGTATGCGTGTGCCAATCGACGTCCACCTTAGGGCCTGCAAGTGGAGAAAAGAAAAATTTGTTCCCGTTCTAGGCGTTAAGTAGGAGCTCATTTTATATTGAATGCGAAGCTCCTTTACTGCCTTTATCTCCTACCACTGTGAGGATCTGGAGGGGCAAAATAGGCCGAAAATTTCGACTCGGGATAAGGCGCGAAGTTGACCGTGTTTGCCGAATGAATTGACACCGGAGCAACACCTTGACGGTCAATCTCTGGTGAGCGACAAAAAACGCGAACAGGTTACCGGGAGAAAATATTTCTCTCTCTCTCTCTCTCTCGACTCACATTTTCCGGATCCTTCTTGAGGCGAACTTTAATCAACTGCTTCGTATACCTTCCAATTAATTGAGGCAGTAGTTTCTTGGGTATCACGAACAAAGCATGCATCGGATGAAGATCACTATTGGGTGGTTCACCTTTCGTCAATTCAATTGCGGTTATCCCTAATGACGTTATGTCCGCCTTTTCCCTCCGACTCACCTCTGAGCGCGACGGCAAGACGTCGGAGGTAAGAACAGCTTCGCTTCACTCGGTGGGCTGCTCTTATTGCAAACTGGTAAGGGGTTGGCTTTTCTGGACTGATCTGTAACCGAGCATCATAAGTCTGTGCTCGATTAAGGGATCTTCTCACTTTAGGCGCTAAAAAGAAGGGTATTTTTATGAATTTTTTTGATAGGTTTATATTATAGATATTGATATGAAAGTTATTACACTTAATAAATACACATTCGAAATACATTTTGAAAAAATGTAATGTATTTATGTAACTCAAACAAACTTTAAACGCGTTTTTCTCGAAACAACGTTTTTCGACGGCTTGTTGATAAAATCTTCGAAAGTATTGAACCGATCCTTATGAAATTTTAACCACATATTCTTTACAACTATAGCTATAGTGTACATTAAGGTTTTTTTTACATTTTGATATTTACTGTTTTTGCCAAAAACGGTGAAAACCCACGTTTTTTGGTTTTTTCGATCATCATTCATTTTCGATAACAAGTAATGATTTTGAAAAGACAGACAACTAAAAGACTAACTATTTTTCGTAATTCCAACAGCGGCTCAAAGAAGGACTCGGCACGTAATCAATTGAAAATGAAATAGGGTAGAATTTAAATCGTAGAAAATATACTTTCTATGCTGGCCAACTACTGAGTATCCGATTTAAGATTGTACACCCAATGCCCCACCCAACCATTGGTTTTTTAGCGATTTTCTTCTATAGAGGTGAAATTTCTACTGAATACAAACAGAATATATTTGAACACTCTGCACATTAAATAAGCACGTACTTATTTTACGCTTAGGGTTGCGAAAGTGTACATTTTAAGAACCGACGAAGTGAGCTCAGAGCTGCTATGCCAGGATAGGGAAAGGCTGAAGACGAACGAAGCGGCCGCGAAAATTTTGTAGGTATGGCATACGGTTTCGACATGATTGAAGTCGATGACAGTTTGGAAAAAAATGATCTAATAAGTACTTCATGTCGACTTTCGGCCGTTTCCATTACATACATTATTTATATGAACATGAACATACAATATTCACATTCGACATCAACTATAAAAAAATAATAATCTGCAGAAACATTCGCCTTTTCCGCAACTTTTTTTCCAAGCAATGTGTGTGTGAATACCTTTTTCCCTACTGTATGTGTGTGTAATGTGGTTTGGCCAGTGGTAAGAGAAATCGATGTATCTTGTTCCTGTCAGATTTTCGGCACTTGCATTTTGCATACTTCGATGCGATGGCGAATTTATCAGTGCTAAAGGGAGGGAGATTCGAAGAGGATTTCCATGTCCCGGTTGATCTGTCCCAAGAGAATCTCCCACTCTCTCTCTCTCCCTCTCTCTCTCTCTCTCTCTCTCGCTCTCTCTCTCTCCTTCCCGCTCACTCCTATCTTTGCTGTCGCTTCCTAATATCCTGACATCGAAAAATCAGTGAGAACGATGGTCAGAGAGAGAGAGAGAGAAAGGGGAAGGAGAGGGAGAGAGGGAGAGAGAGAGGGAGAGAGACAGAGGGAGAGAGAGCGAGAGGGAGAGAGACAGACAGAGAGACAACGAAAAAGAGTCACGGATTAAGAAGGAAAGACAGAATGGAAAACAGACTCCTTCAAACGAGCATGTACTCGAGCGCACAGGTATTGCATCGTAGATTCAAACGCGACGACTATACTTAACAACAAAGCTGACATGTCGAACGATAAATTTGCGCACGTGTCATCACGGATGTTAGAGAAATATAAGGACTTGCTCGCCAGACCTCCTCCCTCACAACCAGAGAGAGAAAGCTAGCAAGAGTGGAAATATTCTCTCATTGCATATACATATCTACTGACATACACACCAACATACTTAAAGACACACGCAGGCTGAGCTTGTAAAAAGTGCACCTCTCATTAAAATTTAGGCGACTGGGAAAACTTTGCGGAATTTATCGGGCAATAGAACGAAAAATAGAATAATACGTATATATTCATTATATATGCATCAAATATATGACGCATATATGACCCATATATTTTCGATATATTTTTCTGACCAAAACAAATATGCTACGTATAAACACTATATATGATGCATATATGAGGCATATACGACGCATATATTCTCGATATATTTTCAATCTATTTTTTTGTCAGAAAAATATATCAAAAATGTATGCGTCATATATGACTCATATATGTGTCATTTATGCGTCATATATGACGCATACCTTTTTTATACATATTCCTGACAAAAAATATATGCTGTGTATAAACACTATTACAGTTAAATTCAATAAAACTTAAAAAAACTTAACTTACAGTTAAAGTACGCTATTACATATAAACACTATATACAGATATGCTACGCATATCTGTATATAGTGTTTATATGTAATACAGATATGCTACGCATATCTGTATATATGTGGCATATATGTACCATTTATGCAGTATATATGTGGTATGTACGCAGTGTGTATGCAACATATATGCTAAATATATGTGGTATATATGCAGGGTAAATGCGACATATATCATTGATATATGATACATTAATATACAGTCATACCACGCATATACATCTCATATATAAAAACGTTACGAAAATTAGAATTTGGCACATATATGCAACATATATTTTCAATATATGGCATACATTTCACATATATTACAATTATTAATAAAATAAATTTGCAGTATATTTTTGCGTATATAAATTTCCATGGGGGAAGCCGTGTGTGCGAGCACTCCGTTGGAGTTTGGAGGGGTGGCGAGGAGGTGAATGAGGGTGAAGTATCAACTTTGGCGGTGACACGCGTCTCGAGTGAGAAAACAATATCGATTTTTTGACAAAATGATCTAATTTTTGGTAAAGTTTACCGTCGTTTAAGTTCATTTGAGTTGCTGATATTGATTAGAGACAGGAAAGTACTAACTAGTAACCCGTAGCCACCACACCCTGTTTAAGGTTACACACTTACCACACGGGTGCAAATTTGCACTTCGAGTTTTCAAAACGTTCTGTCTCATCGACAATTGTACGGAATGGGAACTTATAGGGTACTTTTTAGAGGGAGAAAATCCTGAGTAACTCATGACAATCATTTTAAAAAAACGAAAAAAAAGTTTTTCCAAAAAAAAATAGCCAAATTGAAGACAGAAGTTTTGAAAATCTGTTTTTTTTTGTTTTTATTTTAACGCCATTTAAATACTAATTGAGATATTTACATGTAATTCACGCGAAATGAAAGATAATGATTCATATTTTCAGAAAAAAAATAATACGGAATGATTATGAGAAATTAACGATTTTTTAAGCGTACCGGAAAATGAGGTAATTTTTTTAGCGAAAAACAACGTCTAGATAAATATTTTCGGATGAATTTTTTCATTTTATTGAACATAATTATTGATCATATTATACATATCATATTATAAGGAAATACAAAAATAAAAATAACATTGAGAATTGTTTTAATTTGATTTTGCGGCACACTCCAACACACAATCCCGATTGGTGCACGCCACACACTCGCCGCCGGCAGGTGTGACATTTCATACGCGTATGCGTGGCGTTTTGCCTATCACAAAATGCGCACCGAGCGTCAGATTCTTCTTGTGCCATGCTTCATAAAAAAAATGATTCTATTAAAATATAACTTGAGCAAAAAAAAATATTTCTACAGTAGAAACGCATTGTTCCAGTATATATCTATTTCAGAGCACGTATCTGTGTAATACTGCAGAAATAATAATTATTATTGATTAAAAAAGTATATTATACTAGAATAATATATTCAAGCAAAAAAATATATAATTTCTGCGATGGAAACCCGTTATTACAACATGTATATATTTCGGAGCAACGTGTTAGTGTAACATTATTAAAGTAATTATGATTAGTATTTATAATGGAAGATACTTACTTTTAAGAAAATTCCACTCACTTACAATGGAAAAAACACTATGTCAAAAAAAGAAGAAGACCTCACTGAGCTTACACTGTAACCACACCGGTGCAGATTTGCACTCTTTCGGGGTTATGATGTTGCTAGTACAAAGACTAGGTCACAACTGGCATCGGTGCCCTACTCGATGAGAGCGTGTACCCTTAGTCATATTTGTTGTAGGAGGAGAAGGTCGCTGGGCCACGTGGGTAGAAAGTTCTAGACGCCTGCAATTTTCGTTGGTGCAAATTTGCACCCGTGCGGTCTCTACGGGTTAATATGATAAGAACGATTTGTCAGAATTTTTTTAGGGTTTTTGCGTGACTTTTTGTTAATTCGTTAACCTTCTAATGGCACAAGATGAATACAAGCTATCGCAAAGCCGCAATAGTTCACAACGTACCACTATTTACGTTAGAAAGGGTGAAATGAAAGTAGTAAAGCTTTTGGCTTCTCTTCAACCAGTGTTTCTACCAGGGGAAGAAAAATGACTTACAAATAATTAAAATAATATGGAAGCAAGATTATCCGGACTAAATACCACAGAACTTACACGACTGGTTTATCAAATTGCTGGTATTGAGAATGAAACCATTTTTATATGCGGAATAATTTAAAAGAATAATTAAAGTGGACTGACTCAAATATGTAGTATTATTGTATTTGAACATGACGTTATCGTCTTGCCCCGAGTTCCCCACCTGCACATTAAATGTAGATATATAGACATGCGTAGTGTGCAATTCTCTCTCTCTCTCTCAGTCTATATATATGTATGTGTGTGTGCATATATATATATAAGGTACCTACGGGTAATAAGACCTGTCGACTCATAAGGTCTATCGAACGAAAATCGTATTTCGAATGAGCGCTTTTGCTCAAGGCTACACACGCAGGCGCATAACGCACGAAGATGTCGCGACAAGCTGGCGCATGCGCGATAACCCGCATCCCGCCTCTAGTGGTCGTGTTCGTTGGGTCTCATCATTTTGATACGAACAAGTGCGCATGCGCATGATGATGCGCAACGCGCAACTGCGCAATGAAACGAGTCATTTGTTTTGCGCTTGACTCGTTTCATTGCGCAGTTGCGCGTTGCGCATCATTATGGGCATGCGCACTTGTTCATATAAAAATGATGAGACCCAACGAACACGACCAGTGTTGCATTATACATCGTGAAGGACCGCCGCGCGGCGCGAATAATAAAAATCGTTCCAGATCAATCGTAAGCATTTCTTGGAATATTACACTTTGCTATATAAGTTTGCTGTCCATTTCTCTATTATTTCATGTTTCTATGATATTAAATATTTGGATGAGCTACCGTGGTCTGAATATTTTTCATTTTGATTTTTCAGCAGACGTAGTCGACGGGTATTAAGGCCTACCAAGTTTCACCATAGGCCTTATTATCCTCTCTCTTCTTGTAACAAGGCTGGTCGTTTTTCAATGGATCTTTCATTACTATGAAGTTGCTACAAATGTAAATAATGTGCGATTTTGGTTCCTGATTGATTCATCTCCATTTTTAGTGCCTACGGGAAGATTTTACCGTATGGTTCACGGTAATTCGGTTCGGACGATGATGAAAACAATGTGCCGCTCACTCTGCTCCGAGCAGCATTTCGTCAACTTATGCCCTTACCAGTAAAAGTTACAGAAAAAAAACCTACGTTTAGTCGAAAAGCCATAAATTACTGAGGAACTCCGGTCACGAAAGCTCTGTTCAATACAAATAATGAAGATAAGAAAAAAAATAAGACCTCCACCGCCAAAGGCAACCGTGGTTCACAGAAACAAGCGAGTTGGTACTGTAATGGCTGTAAAGAGGACAGGACAGCTGACATGATACAGTGCACAAAATGCGGAAAGTGGCACCATGAAGAATGCATCAGTTTATCGCTTGAAGATACCGCTGACTTTAAGTGCCCTGATGGCTGTTAAATGTGCAAATGTATAGTTTATATGCGTTTCTGAAATGTAATTTGTGTGTTTCTATGATTGTTGATCGAAAATACCAAATGCATAACATCCCGATTAATTATTTAAGTATTTTAAAGCCTTATTACCCCACCATAGTAAAATGAGGCCTATTGGCGAGGTTTTTAAAAACATTTAATTTTCTTTTCGTTCATGGTGGAAGTTGCCATTTTTGTTTATATTTTATAATCATTGATACAAAAGTTAAATTATGATTAAAAACGCCTCGATTAATTAAAATATTTTTCAGTTTATCGCAAATCTCGCTTAGGTAGACCTTATTACCCGCAGGTACTTTATGTATGTATATAGACAGAGATATATGTAGACAGGATGTATCTGAACAACTATCGTTCCCTTGGTAAGCATTTAGTACGTCTCTGTCCGAGCAACACGGCTTTTTTTTATTATCCTGTTGAATATCGTCTTTAAGGGGCTATACCAGTGTGAACGCTGAAAATTTGGGTGATTTTCGGGAATTTTTTGGAAGAAAAGTACTCAATTAAATGTTTCAGAAAATTTAGAATATCTTTGGCTATATTTGACCTATATTACATCATTTTTTCATAGAAAAATATTGCGATTCAAGCGACTCATGCGCTGCCTTTGGAGGCGCCATAAAAAAAGTTTCTCCACTGCTGACGTGATTCCGGCCGATTGAGTAGCTGAAACCGAAAAAGGAAAAGATGTTAAACTGGAAGGTATTTCCTGTACAATGACGTATGATTTTCGAAAAATATGAAAATCTAACAAAATGGCGTAGTTATGAAATAAAAAGTCTGTTTTCTTGCCTATAAAATGGTCGTTTTTTTCAATGCCAAATCGTCAATTTTTATCCAATCAAAAATATCCTACGTCATTGTAGAGTAAATATATTCAAGAGTACTCAGTTCAAATTCCAAGTCAATAGGATAATTGCTCTTTGAGTTACAATGTCAGCAAATCTGAAAAATATCATTTCGAGAAAGACGCGTTTAAAGATTCAACTATCGATCGAACATTCGGGGAGTATCAGAGAAACGGCCTTGACATTTTTACAGGATATTCTTGAAAGTGCAAACTGTCGAAAAAGGCAAAAGAATCGATTTTTTTTAAGTGTCACACTGGTATAGCCCCTTAATCTCTACAAGTTGATTGTTCTCGTACAACCAGCGCGGATTTTCCGCAATGGCCTACTGGCGAACGTCGTGATTTTCGCACAACTCGGAGACAACACGTCGCCGTGGCCATGAATGCATGCAATAAAATGATTTATGAACAATAAAGAATCCAACCACGCGTGATTTCAAAGCTCGCTCACGAGTTGATAACAAAGATAGTACAAAAATAATTTTTCAAAAAGAGGAATAAAAATGTTTTTTGAATAAAAAAATATGTATAAAGAATGGAGTCGATTAAAGTTTTGCGAATCGTTCGAGCATAGTGTTTACAGTGGCGGAAGTGGGATACAGCTCAGAGACCATGGGAGCAATAATATTACATGTGGTGCACGGTTGCGGGGTTTTACCCCGTCAAAGAAATCGGGCGAACTGTTCGACTCGAAGCAATAACGGTATACGAGTTCCCCAGGGCATGAATATCTCGGAAACCTCGTATACCACTATGTGCGTTGCCATATTATATATATGTATAAGAGTACTATCCGCGCTGCTGTTTCCACTCTCGTGGCTTCATACCGGAAGTATCCCTCTCATCTCAGGAATATACTAGACAGCATGAAGATAGAAGACCAATCTTTCTGTGCAGTATCAACAACGAGAACTCTCGGACATCGTCCAATAAGACACGTGTGCCCCATCCTTCCCTCTTCCTTTGTGTCGCGCGAGAAATATCATTTTTACGATAAATAGATATTAATTTTTTGGAAAAAACATAAAGATTTTCAAAAAAATTAATATTAATTATTATAAAAAACCGTAGTAGTTTTCCAAAAAACTTGTATTAATTTTTAAAGAAAAACGTAGTAGTTTTCAAAGGAAGAAAATGTTTTACGAACATTTAACGTTTGCGAACATCTAATACCATCTTCCGGAGAAAACCGAATATTCGTTTTCCGAAAATATAGCATAGTTTTGATCGAAAAAAGGTCATTATTCGAAATATTAATAAACGCTGAAGTAGAATACTTTAACGATGTTCCCGAACTTATAGCAAATTTTCGGGCTCCCGGAAGGAGAAAAAACACCAGTTAGTAAGATCGCGAAAACCAAAAATTTTGAGTTCGGCAATCTAATTCGAACATGATACTTCTTCTTAATCCCCTGAAGGTTTCCCCCGTGGAAGAATTTTCATATTCGATATTCCACGCAAATCCTGCGATCCGGATGCCGCGATTCTCGAGGATCATTTTACATTCCACCTCAACTGAGGTTGGTTCATAGAAACTTTTTCCTGTTACGAAATTCTTGTTTTCAACTGATATGCGAATATCAATCGATGGATCAATATTCAGATGGGCTGAAATATCGAATTAAAAAATGCCGAATGTTTGAATATAGATAGATCAATGTTCGGAGGGTTTATATAGTCGTAAATAAAAATTCCGAATACGGATATCTCGAAGTTAAAATATAGCGAAAAACAAAAACCGATTAAAAAAATATCGAGAGACATAATATCGATTTGCTTATATAAATAACACCAAATAATTTGAGAAGACGAATCTTCGAATTGTAAATATAGCGACGGTTCAAAAAACAGAAAGCATTAAATCGAACGGTCAAAAAGTCGAGTGGTTAAAATAGCGAAGGGTCAAAATGTCGAACAGCCCGAATGGCGAAATCTTGTGATCGAGCAGTACATTCCTTGCGCTTCAGAGCGAAGCTGAGAGATGGCGCTGGCGGTCAGTCGAGCCAATGCTACTTGCGCATCACAATGAAGGTGGCAGATAGCGTTAGCGATCGGCCGGGACGGCATCCATACCATGTTCGCCATTTTGGCATTCGCCATTTTGACATTCGCCATTTCGGACCTTCGATATTTTGCGTCTCGATATATTGCTTTTCGCTATAGGCGGTATGACGAATATTAGATACTCGCTTTTTTCTGTTTCGCAGATATGGACGTTATAGATTCTTCGAATCTATATTTGTATGTCTCAAATTGCAAACGATCTGAATATACGTTTTCAGATAAATGAGCTCTCGAATAAATGATGCTTCGCTTTATAGTCCTTCGATTTTTTCTTCGGTCGAAACATTAAATTTTGAATAATTAAACCTTCGCTATTTTGAGAGTTCTTAATTCTGTCGTTTCGAAATATTTGTCGATCTATATTCGGTCCTTCGATATTTTGATCCCCACCCGACCTGAATTAGAAGGTTCGAAAAATCGTTATTTTTTATCGCTTAAATCGATAGATAAACTGCCCAAGGATATATTAGAGTAACAGAGTTACAGAGGCCAATTGTAAATGTTTTCGAAGATACAAGGCCAAAAGCGAAGAAGCGATTGGTATTTGATATCGATATTTCCTCCTATTGAAAACTTTGAACCGCGTTTTCTCCAGTTTCCGTGTTCACGATTTTTCGGAATTGGCGAGCGTGATAGCAAAAAAAACTAAACGACCTATTGAATCAAACCCAAGTTTATTTTCTTCAGCATGAAAATCTCTTCTAAGTTAATTGAAAAAGTGGTCGAAAAAGTTTTTTTTAATCATTTTTATAGCACGATAAACTGTTTTTTTAACACATTTCTTTCAAACCTCAGAAAAGTTATAATTTCACGATTTTTTCAGCTTTTTCTTAATTCATTCAGAAGGAAAATATATAACAATTGAACATTTTATTGGTTTTTTTGTTTCCGTTAAGGAGGTAAAAATTTTTATGGTAATTTTTTTTCTTTCATGTTCTGAAAGATACATTGTTAAGAATGCTCTTACCAATTTTTTAAAAGAAGTTTGTAAAATTGGCGGAGAAACAGCATTTTATGTGACACCGTACGAAATCTTACACCAAAATCGTGCAAGCTCTTCCGTATGATGTGAAGAAAAAAGAATGTGTCAACCATGTTCAAAAACGGATGAGGGCAAGATTGCGAAATTGTAAAAAAAGGGAATAAGGCCCTCGGTGGAAGGGGAAAGCTGACTGGAAAGCTCATTGAAGAATTAACTGCATTATACGGTCTTGCAATTCGTCGGAATCAGGATTCGTTGGAAGATGTGAAAAAAGCTGTCTGGGCTATATTCTACCACAAATGTTCCACAGACGCAAGTCCCCAACATCAGTATTTCTCAGAAGGAGAACACTTGTGGTGTTCGTGGCGAATACACACATAAACCTACGTTGCCTGCAAATGTCATTGAGTCAATAAAACGGATATACATGGATTTTACTTAGTAAAGACGAGCTTCATCAACGATGTTTAGGCGCTTTTCACCAGAATAACAACGAGTGTTTGAACTCTGTAATGTGGAAATTTACGCCAAAGCCATCGTGCAGCGACAGACCCACAGTAGAAATGCCGCTAATATTGCTTCAATACTTTTTAACATCGCGGGAAAAAAGTTCATGTCTGAGTGGATATGTTCATATATGTTTCAGATATTGTCATATATGTATCAGATATACTTATATCTGACATTTTACAGTATCATATATGATTAGGTCTGATCATATTCCACATCACATATGCATATAGAAGATCATATCTGATCAAATACAGTATCTGGCCTGACCATATATGTACTCATATCTGTTTATATCTGGCCAAGTACCAAGGCGAGTTGGTACCGTAACTTCGTATCTAAACATACATGATGTGATATGTGAACGTATCTGTTCGTATAAGATCATATCCGATCAAATACGGTACCAGACTCCGCTATATAGATCTCATATATGTTTTTATCTGGTCAGGTACCGAGGCGAGTTGGCAGCGTGAAACCACATCTGAACATAATGATGTGATATATGAGCAGGCACGTTCATATAAAATTTTATCCCATCAGATACGATACCAAACCTGGTAAATATACGAAGTCTTATACACTCATACCTTATCGTATATGCAGTTCAGTTGTTCACACATGAAAACATCTGAACATATGAAACGATATATGAGGATATGAGACGATATCCGATCAGATATAGCACCTTACCTGAGTGCATTATATGTGATCATGTGAGTTACTATAATATTATTAATTATTAACACGTCATGTGATGACGTGTTAATAACCCCGCTCTATATATGTAAACATTTGAATATCTTCATGACTGCACTAACAAGATTTCATCTGTCTCAACAGGGTGAGATTTGCTCTGATATAGTCCGAATCATACCTGGTCTGGTTCAAATAAACTATGATTCTATCATATGGGCAGGTCTATTGTTCATAGATGTCCAGGTCTGCTCTCAAAATTATCAAAATGGCTCTGATATGATCATACATGCTCAGATATAAGCATACATGATCTGTCATGACACTACATGAACAGATATGGCCATTTTTCTTGTCTGATCATATCTGATTCTACAGATATGATTCAGATATATTCAGATATGAACTTTTTCTCCCGGGATACTTTTTAACTTGTTTTGCGCGGAGTCTGGTTTTGGTGGAAAGATTGTTAAAACGGATGAACACCGGAATGAAAAAACACGATGCGTTTTATTGTGTCAGATCTTATAAAAATGCTCTTGGCAGCGATGCCATGTCCCAAACAAATTACGTTATGAATTATTGCTCGGTGCAAAATCCATAGCGAGCGGGTAGCAAAAATGGGTGCCACGTGCGCGCCGAATACCGACGAACGTACGCGTGTCAGTCTCCTCCTCGCAAGCTCCCGCTAATGAAATTAACCCCGTGCTCAATTGTATCAATTTCCCGATGTAGTTAAATGTATTTCCCGATCCCGATACTAGATCTCGTGACCACTTTTTGTGTCGAACCGCGATGGGCCGAGCTTAATTGAAAAGGCACCCGAGTGAACAACGATCCGTGAAGACAAGAAGATAAGAGGTAAGGAGTACGAACGCCGTGTTGAAGAAACGTCCATGGAAAACCAGATGAAAAGGATGGCGCTGCTACCGAACCGAATTGAAGTCAGCAACGAACCAGTGCCGTACGATATGGAAAAGCACCATTTGCTTCTTCATATGGAACGGTAATTTGATCACTTTAATTGTGAAACCAGTTGGTGAGGAAATTCCTATATATTAAATAGATTGAATTCTTATAAAGATAATATAGATTGTTTTGGAGAATAATAACGAAATGCCGAAATTTAGTCAGTATGTTTTTTTTTCGTTGCGGAAGCAGTAATAAACAAAATTCATTTATAGATACACGAAAATTCATAAGAATTTTGAATCCAAACAGAACTTTCACAAATGAACACACATCATATCCACACATTATAATACGCTGTACATATAAACAATAATAACGAAATACAGAAATTAAGTCAATGTTTTTTTTCGTTGCGGAAGCACCGACGAACAAAATTCATTAGTAGACACAAGAAAATTCATAAAAATTTTGAATCCAGACAAAACTTTTACAAATTATCACACATATTCATATTATAATACGCTGCACAGATGAAGAATAATAACGAAATACAGAAATTAAGTCAACATGGTTTTTTTTGTTGCGGAAGTAGTAACTAACAAAATGCATTTTTAGGCACAAGAAAATTAATATGAATTTTGAATCACGACAAAAGTTTTACAAATTATCGCACATCATATTCACACTGATGATACGCTGTACAGACAGAACATAATAACGAAATACAGAAATTAAACAATGTTTTTTTTTTCGTTGCTGAAGCAGTAACAGAATTTATTTATAGACACAAGAAAACTCATAAGAATTTTTAATCCAAACAAAAATTTAACCACAACGAAAAAAAACATTGACTTAATTTCTATATTTCGTTATTATTCTTTGTCTATACAGTGTATCATAATGTGTGATCATTTCTAGATGGTTCGTCCAGATTCAAAATTCTTATGAATTTTGTGAGAGTGATAATCTATTATCTCGTCATGAGAGGACCCTTTCTAGCGCGATCGGTCAACGAAAATAATATGGCAAGACAAATAAAAATGAAAGACATTAGGAAATAATAGAAAACTGTAAGATCGATTTATCTGTAAAGTGTATCATAACATGTGAATATGATATGTGATAATTCGTAAAAGTTGTGTCTAGATTGAACATTTTTATGAATTTTCTTGTGTGTATAAATGAATTTTGTTTGACAGTGCTTCCGCAACGAAAAAAAAACATTGACTTAATTTGTGCATTTCGTTATTATTCTTTATCTGTACAGCGTATCATAATGAGTGATAAGTTGTAGAAGTTTTGTCTAGATTCAAAATTCTTATCAATTTTCTTATGTCTATAAATGAATTTTGATTGTTACTGCTTCCGCAATGAAGAAAAAACCTATTGACTGAATTTCCGCATTTCGTTATTATTCTCCAAAACAATCCATATTACTTATATAAGAATTATATATATCTAATATATAGAAATTTCCTTCACGAACTGGTTTCACAATTAATTTGATCAAATTACCGTTCCATATGAAAAAGCAAAGGGTGCTTTTTGCATATCGTACGGCACTCGTTTGTTGCTGATTTCAATTCGGTTCGGTAGGAGAGCCGTGCCACCCTTCTCAGCTGGATTTCCATAGACGTTTTTGGATCGGGATTGCCGTAGGCGTTCGTACTCCTTACCTCTAGTCAGGGGGCTGACACTGGTAGATAAATGCTGTTCGGAAAATGTCCTTGCCGCACTGTGGCGCTAGTAGTCGTGTGACAGGCATGCATATATATGTAAGTTGCACCGGTGTTTCGAATATTTTACATGAATAACAGTCTAGTGTAGATAACTTTATGAAAACCATTATTCGCAAATTTATGATGGATTCTGTTATCGCAATAACGATAACAGCACGAAACGAAAGTATCGAATCGTTCAGCTGATCGGAGTATTTAGGGCCCAAGGCTCGTCACATAACAGCCAACGCTAGGTAGTGGCGATTTCAAGAACTAAAAAGCACAGACAAAACGCGTTTTCGTTTATCGTATAGGAATAGTAGACCAGTGACAGGGGGCTGCCTCTAGTCTTCTTGCGTGAAGAAGTGATCGGTAGAGAAGAAAACGGAAGCGTCCATCGAGAGAGCGCTCGAGAGAGCCGCGCATGCGCCAGACGCGTAGCCTAGTGCTCGCATGCAGGCAGGTAGCGACACCAGCCCGGCGCGAGACGTTACGTTTTCATGTCAACCAGCCTGAAGGGCCGGCCGCCGACAGATGGCACCGCTTGTGGTGCGCACGTGATCGAATGCCAAAGACCGCCGATCGGTGCTGCTCAAGGGGGAGGGACTAATTCCCGAACAATGGTCATATTAGCCTCATAAATGTATTGGAGATATTAAACATAAAAATTGGTGAAAAAACTCTACTAATATTGTCAAAACATCGACAAGAAGCGAATATGCGAAGCCGAGCACAAAGCCGTAAAAAGCACCCATGAGGGTCGTCTGCGTGCAAAACATGAAAAACATTATGAGTCCCTGGATGCTGAGATGCTGTTGTATGGTCCAGGAATTGCTGACTAACGGTGAGAAACAAAAAAAAATGTTTGATTGTATGTTGAATTATCCATCAGCAAAACTTTGAACGCGTTTTTCTCGAAACTGCATTTATCAACTTGGTTGACGACATATTAAAAAAACTATTAATCCGATTTGCATTCGCCATGTCTTAAACTGTTTGAAAATCCAGTCTCTATGGCACCACCTAAGGATTGTTTCATACCGGCCCCCCCTCTATTTATTTCATTTTTTATGAACGATTAAAACTTTCCATGAAAATCGAAAATAAAATTCGTTGGTCCGCGATTTTTTTTAAATATCGAAATTCCCCTACGTGATGCTGTAAAGCTATATGTCTAGTTTCTAAATATATTTTTATTTTATTTTTCAGATGAACCGTATTGCTTAATCGCTGTCAACCGCCGAGCAGCAATTTCGCCGGAGTGTCCTCTTAGAAGCGGCGTACACCGCAAACTATACATTAGATTCGAGTGAAAAAAAATTGTATATAGTCTTCTATATGAATATATCGACTATGAGTATTAATAGAAAAGATTCCATTCATCGTTTGCTTGAAAATAATTACGAAAAATACACCCTCGTGCCTTGCACGAACCGTAGTGTGGGGCATTAAGGATTACGAGCTGCATCTTTCCCGCCCATTGGGAACTGCAGTGGCAAAACGCACATGGAATACGCTGATAAATCTGCAGTCATTTATTGTTTCATGTTAAACATTTTTTGTAAACATTTCAAATACACATGTAAATATACATCGATGTTTACTGGGTCAACTTGTTTGTTTCCCTCTTTTGAAAAATCCCGAAAAAACGCTTTATTGGGCCTTCTGATTCATGCTCCCGTCGTAGCATCAATTACAATAAGTATACGTGAGAAATGAGGTACGCGTGTAATACGTGTGATCCTGCTTTATCTCCATTTGCCATATTCAAATTTCCATTTTCAATAATGTTCTTTTTGGATTTCTTCGGGTCTCTGGAACTAGGGTTGCATACAGGCTGTGCGCCACTCCTCCGTCTTCTCGTCCCCCTCACTGATGAAGCCCACGCAGTGACCGACTTCACGTGCCCATTGGTTCGCCCTATCTCTAGCAGAGGTGATGATTCTCGTAATGGCATTGGAGTCTCTCCTATTGATCGCCGCGATCTCTTGGTACACCTGACGACGAGAAGAAAAAGAAGGCGTAGATCGTAATTGACTCGCCAGATTTACAACCACCTTGAGGTTACTTAAAAATGAATCCAATGCTTCCAGTATCCACAATATTTCATTAAGGGGGCAACCACTTTAAATACTTCAAAAAATCAATTTTGAATTACATCGAGTAAACGAAAAAATCGAGTTAGAAAAAAATATCTTAAGAATATACCCTGAAAATTTCAAAACGATATTCGGATTCCTTTAACGGTATGCATATAAATTATGAAGACACTCTGCTTGACTCCCAAACGCACGACTGTCAACCACTGTGACGGGTCAAAACAATATTCGATTTTATTTTGCTTTTTCTCAGAGTGTACATATTCGAGGATGTGTGAAAAAAAAATCAACTTGTATTATTGAAAAGTGACCAAGTGACAGACGATTTAGTGAGAACAGGTAGCGCAACGATTTACGTATACTAAATCTTTAAGGCATCTGACCACCATTAAATTTAATTTATAATTTTTTATTATGCTTTTTTAATTAACCCTGAACTGTTAAGAACAATCTAAGCCATAGTACGTATTGAAAAACGCAAAATTGACCAAGTTAGAGTTATTTTTCGGCAGGAAGTTTGAGCCGCTGCGGGCGGTCAACCGTGCAGTTCGATCCGTGTTTATAACTCGCACGGTTTAGCTCACGCAGCTGTGCTGCGTTATCTCGAAACTGCATTGTTTGAACTGGTACTATCGAAATATCGTAAACTATCGATCCGATTGCTTTCAAATTTTTACACAATACTTTTAGATACATTATCTAAAATGTCACGTAGGATTTTCGCGATAACTTGATTAGTTTTTGTTTTATTATTGTTTTTGCTCGAACAATTTCGGTGAAAAATACAATTTTTTTTCTTCGGCTCAGCAAATTTTGTTTAATGGTCGAAAAAAAACCGCTACACTACATTGTAGCGACACTACTCACGAATGAGCTGATTTTTTTTCTGATGTGACATGACCGGGTAACAGCTGGGAGCTGCGGAGGGCCTCCGCGGCAATGAGCATAACGGCGCCAATTTTTGGATATTTTGAACGGAAATTTATTAACGTTATTCTTAAAGCCCTTTCTGACGTTGTGTAAAAAAATAAAAATATTCCGGCCCATACTTTCGAGTTTATTTTTTTTTTTTAAATAAACCTTTTTTTTCGATCGGCCAAGGTGGCCAGACGCCTTAAATCGCGTTTTTGTCGAAACGCCGTTTTTTTAATTTTTGGGAATCATAATTCAAAAACTAATTGATGAATCATCTTCAAATTTCGAACACGTTTACATAATATAATTTATTAAAACATGAACCCAAAGTTGGAAAGATTAGATTGTTTAAAACATATTTATTTTTGCAAAATGCCCGGTAAAAATTCTACAAAACGATATTTTTTTTAAACACATTGCAACCTTCAATGCTTGATTTTTTTCTTCAAAATGTAGGTTTATGTTCTTTAAAAACATCTGAAGAATGTATATAAAATTTGTTGGACTGTATCAGATGCACAATTCCTGCAAATCGACAACGACGATAAAGACACGCCAAGGGATACAGCGGATTACACCTCAAGTAATGCATGAAATAACTTGAAAAAATTACCAGAGATGTATGAAAATATAAATAAATTATTAACAGAGTTGCGGATATTTCCGTTTTTTTCATAACTTAAAAACATCCAAAAATCATATAATTTTTGGTCTCCTAAAGTGCTCGTCCGCCTTAATCATTTAAAAGCTGGAAACGAAAACTCGTGATCAGTTTCCTTTCACTAACACTTATTTCCATCCCTTATTATTGTCATCATTTGTTTCAATCTGGTGACGTTTATTTCGAATATTTCCAAGACATTTTGTTTCTCTGGACGAATTGCAATGTCATCGGAACCGAAACAAACTTACCTCGTCCATGCACATGGCGGCTTTGGAGGCGGCATCGCTGAAGAGGTCGGACCATGCCACGCAGCGTTCGCCAAAACTCTTGAGCTCATCGAAACGCTTCAATATAGGCTTCAACCATTTTTCCAATTCTTCAAGATCGCTGTTTAGATTTGCGATTACGGGCCTCGAGCAATCGGCCAACACCGATCTATGCGTCTCAATGTGCTTTTTCAGAAATTCGTAGCACTCGGTGCGGGGGGGAGCCTGCAGGACGGAAAAGTTTGCCTTTTTTACACAAGCACATCTACGAGCCAGCTTGATTGTTCGTTGTAACGAATTATCATCAATTCTCGCGAATATTCAGCTTGATGTTGCTTCGCTATTCGTATCGGCAGGAGTTCAATGAAAATGAAAATTCTACCTGACTAAATCTCATACGTACTTGGCCAACGGGTGTCCAGGTGTCGATGTCGAGAGGCTTCTCAAATTTTATCTGTGACAGTATCTCCTTCACAGTATTTTTCGCAAACTCGTAACGCTCTATGGCTTCATTTATCACAGTAGGGAGCATGTCCGTCGGTCTTTCGGTTACGAATCCATCGTCCGTCGCAGTCGTTGCCTTTGTCAAATGAAAATATTTATTATGTTACTCACTTGTAATGTTAATTTAGTTGGTATCCAGCGGATACCAACCTGAACCAATGGTTGCTGATATATACAAAAAGCATTTACCGTGGCGACGAGTAGGACGCAGAGAACGTACGCGAGTATCGACATTTTTCTCTACAACTTAATGAGATATGAATGCGGGTCGAGCACGTTTGCTTCGTTTTATAGTATGTCGCACCCCCTCTCAATGTTCGGCGAAACATTTTTTCATTTACATTTTTCACATACGGTAAAAATTACCTTAGATTAGAGCATCGCCAGTTGCCACTTGTATCAATTGTGATACAAGTAGCGCCTAGGCAACCTATTTGTTTTCCTCCAATGCTACGTCACTGATTACGGAAAACTCGAAAAAGAACGTAGAAAACAACTGTATCCATTTCAATCGTCAACGAAAATTGCTGCTAGCTAGAGACTATGGAGAAAAAAACGGACACGTGGTCTCTCGTGCAGAACGTTCCGGCAACCAGCGCCCTTGAAGAAAAATCTTTCGATCCCTTTCGAGGACGTACAAGCGATTTTTCCGGTCCTCGGAAGGTTTTGCGTCGTTAGATAGATAACCTCATGTCGAGGAATGAACGTCCTTTGAATTTTCGTTGAAGCATCAAGGTACATGAACAAAAGAGTGAATAAATAAATAGGCGCATGCCCAAATAAGTAAATAAATATTCCAACGTCCGCCTCCCCAAGCAGAAATTGACCATCGGCCCAGCGCTGGCTGAGTACCGAACTTGCTTGGCCGACGCTTGGCAAAAATGCTTGGTTCAGGCATGGAAATGTGACGTATGGCTGACACTCGGCAGCCAAGTGTTGGCTACGATGCCTGGACCGCGATCGGGCCCATGTCGAAATTGACCATCGACCCAGCGCTGGCTGAGTACCGAACTTGCTTGGCCGACGCTCGGCAAAAATGCTTGGCCCAGGCCTGGCTGACACTTGGTAGCGACACATTGTAGCCAAGAGTTGGCTACAATGCCTGGACCGCGACTGGGCTCATGTCAAAATTGAACATCGAACCAGCGCTGGTTAAGCATCGAGATTCCTTGGCGAACGCTCGGCAAAAATGCTTGGCCCAGGCATGGAAATGCGACGCCTGGCTGACACTCGGCAGTTCAGCGTTGGTTAGGATGCCTGGACCATGGCTGGGCCCATGTGTGTAAAAATGTTTACATTTGGCATGCCATGAAAGAGTCTTCGATTATATTAGGGTTCGGCGGAGCACTGGGATAGAGCTAGCATGCTATTTGAGACACGATATATAACCTTCCGGCATTACCGAATAACAGCCCATACATGATCGAATGGTGGTATTCAAAATGGAAGTATCTACGTAAAATTGTTCCGTCGACATTCTATCCAGCTTAGGCTACACATTGGGCCAATCTTACCACATCACATCACTGTGATATAGGCTTATTATGAGTCTACCCAGATCTGGGCCAGCATTAATCCTCGAGAATTGTAGCGGCGATTTTATTTGGAGGAAACTTCCTTGGCCTTTTTATAAAGATAATTTCAATTACTTTGTTCGTTCAAATGGAAAAAGTAATAAAATAAAAAAAACCATGGTTTGAAATAAAATAAAAAATATATCAAAGTGAAGAAGCCAATCATGTTCCGACGGGTCTTTTTTTATTACTTGGCGTTTTTCTTGTTTGTTAAAGTTGCTAGGGTTCCACTTTACTCTGAGTGCGGCTGGAGTTCTCAAGGATCAGTACAATATTGAATGGACCCAAATGTGTATTTTTTTATTCTAATAGTATAATATAGTATAATAGTATAATAGTATAAAATAGTAAAATAATTCTAATTTTTATTCTAATACATTTTTATTATAAATGTGTAGTAACGAGTATGGCATAAAGGAAACTACAGAATATGGGGCAACAAAAAAATTAGTTTCTCTTTAATAAACCATATCAAATTATTATGTCCCGCTTATTTGACCCAAAACTCGACATTTTCGCAACAACAAAAATTATGTGATGCTGATACGAAGTCGCTAATATTTCAAGGTTATGGTCTTGCCAGATGTCCAACCTTACCATATGACGTTTTACATCTGACAATTTCAACCATAACCTCCTGGTGGGGCCATCTTTTGTCAAACGGCGGACCCAAAACCAAACAAAATTTTTAGTAAACTTGCTTGGCTGTTTCATAAAAAGTTATTCCACTTTTTTGTACATTTAAATTGAAAATATATAACAAAACCATTGTTTAAATAAAAATAAAAAATATTCTAAGATAAATCTGAATTTTCAACATGTCAAAACAAGCGATAATGTTTTCGGAAGAATTTTTTTTGCTTGGCGTTCTTTTTTTACTTTTTCAAATAATCTTCAACATGCGTTAGCAATAGATAACGCGTTTCAATTTCGGAAGTTCATCCGAATGACCGCACGTAGGGCAGAAAAAATAATAGGATTATTTGGTTCGAATTAAAAAAACTCGATTCCTTGGCAATCATTGTCTTGTCCTCTTTTTGAATTTTATTGACGAATACGAGATTCAAGCTCACAGCAGTGAGCGGACGAACCTTGCGAAGAAAAAAGAGGGGGCTCGTTCAAAGAGACGCGACGAACAATCGTCACCGTGTACGCCGTTCTAAGGGGTGACACCACTGTAAACAAATTTAAAAATTGATTTTTTTTACTTGACTTAAGAGATGCTTTGAAACATCTAGAATAAGGGGAAAAAGTATGGTACCTGTCCCGTGTGGGTCTGCGGTGGCAGTGGCTGGCCCGTGTGCGAGACATCGACCGTTTTCCTCGAAACTCAATTTTTTTTAAACGGCACGTAGCATAATTCCAACAATTTTCATTCTTCTCACTCCAAATTTTGAGTACATCTCTAAAATAACATTCCGAAGAGAAATACGTACGGGATTTTCCATGAGTTAATTGTAACATTAGTTATTAACAAATGATTGTCCTTTTTTCCGTCGAAAATTAAGTTCTTGGTTTAACGCTTGCCAATTACACAAAAATTGATATTTTGACAATCCTTTATGTATTTCTCTAGCTATACTCATGTAAATTAATAGAAATTCTTAAATTTTTTTCTAAAATCAGATTTGCGTCAGCCATCACAGGAAAAAAATTACAACTGGTCTGACATTGGCCCAGTATTGCGCGAACTTTTCTGTTTGGTTGGCCATTCCCTGGCACAAATGTCGGTCCGTTAACGGACCATTGTCAGAGTGATATCCTCGGGCCAAGACTGGCTACCGATATCGTGCCGACATTGGACTTGCGAACACTTGAATACGATTTGCTGACAAGCCAGGTTTAAAGATACGCGGTATCTTACCAAGATAAACCACAAGGGAGATTAAATAGTTAACTATCGCACGAGAAGCCGACAATAGACTAACTGTTCGTTCACCTACACCGATACAACACTGAATGCTATCCACGCCAATGGTCGGTTCTCCATCGTTAGTCGACACTGTCCCGACATTGGTATATTGCTGTATCCCGGTCTTAAAAACGAACGTAGGAGAATTAATGGCGGACAGTACTGGTCCATGATCGGCTCCAGTAGTCTAGCCCAACAGTCGGTTCTCAGGTGGTAGCCGATACTGGTCCGACGTTAATATAATACTGGATGCCGGGATTGGATATTACCGTAGGGCAATTAACGGCGAACAGTACTGGCCTATGGTCGGTTCCAGTAGCCTACCCCAGCAGTCGGCTCTCGGTTGTTAACCAGAACTGTCCCAACATTGGCGTTATGCTGGATGCCGGGCTTTGAAAAGTGGATCAGTTGAGAAATGGCAGAACCATTGTTTCAACGTTGTGCCAACACTGGTTGCCCACTGGTTGCCCAGTTGGTTAGCCTGTACTGGACCAGATATCGGCCGTATTGTTTGTGTTGGCAATTTTTTCATGGGTTGTTTTTTCCCTGAGATTAGGCATAGATAAGAAGAAAATAGGGAATCATAGGGGAAACAAATTATGAATGTACCCACATAGTTTATTGCAGACAAATCATTATTATTATCATAAAAGAACAAAGACTTAACGTGTTTTCTTAACAGTCGATAAACTTCATTTTTTGGCAATTATCACAGTAAAACGATCCAACACCAGGGAAAGCAGTGCATGTATCATGAGCCCACATTTGATAGTCGTTTCATTGAATCCAGTCTTCGGAGGGAGGATCTATATATGGTTCGTTGCATATATTGCACAGGTAATTTTCCTTGTCTGTAGTTTGTTTCGTTTTTTTTACTTTTTTGGCTCTTCCTTAGTTTTCAAATCCTTCTTTAGGCTCTCATCCCAAAAAGCTTGTTGTGTATTCCTTTTATATTGATTTACCATCTGAAAATAATAGTGGATATCGTTATAAGAAGGTATCAATAGCACTTTCAAACATGTGAAAAACATAGTTGCAATCAATAATAGCGTTTAGGTTAGTTCCTACTTAGATAAACAAATAGGAAAATTATTAACCCTAGAACTACAAACCCATTTTTTTTACCTTTAAACTACAAACTAGGGTAAATATTTACCCCACGGGTTTCTTGTTCGTAAAATCGTTCTGAAAGCAGTAATCTGACTTATAAGTACATGATTATTTTTGTTTTTTCATGCCAAAGAGAATGGTGAAGAGCAAATTCAATTTCATCTAGGTTTAGTTGGTGAAAAATCGATTAAAATACCTGCGTACAATAATTATGCAAAATGTGAAGAAAAAATAAAGAGAAATTTGATACATGTGAATATTCAAAAGTAAAGTTACGATTCAACTTATTTAAAGGCGCCACAGTCGCTGCAGTAGAGTACTTTGTGATTCTCGCAGGTCGGTCGCTTGCACCGTGTGCAATATATTCGCGTTTTGCGATCCTCCTATCGAAGACACAAGCCGCATCGGGCCAGCTTCTTTGGTAACTCATTAACAGGCTGGACTTTTTTATCAAGAAGAATCAAGATGTTGTTTCTTAATTCCCGGCGAAGAGAAGGTATTTTTAGTCTTGCCCTCAGGTGTGGCTCCAACAGCAAATTGACCAAGCTTTTTATAAATTGTCTTCGGTTCATGCTGTCAAGATCGGCGTTGAAGTTGTGAAGGATTAAGGTGTCGATTCCTCCTCGGTCAAGCATGGTCATCCATATCCCCATAGGCCATCAGAGACTTTTACGGTGCGTGGAGTACTTGTGACACATTTGGTCGAAAGTGTCTGTACCTCCTTTCATTGTGTTATAAAATTCTATAATCTCCGGTTTCTTGGTGTTCGAGTCGGTCATGGCAGTATGGTGTGATGTTGACAGCAGAATGACTATTTTTTTTTGGAGTATGGAATACTACAGTCATGTTCTATCGAACGCAAACTTGGATGACGACACCGATCCTGCGCATCGGAAATTCTCAGGGATTTCGCGTTTGTTTTTCCGTAGAGTTCCGACCGTGGTAATCGAATGCTATGTAAGCATTTTCTCGAAAATTGGGATTGACGAAAACCAATTGGAACACGTAATGTTTCGGGTGGTTCCATGCAGCGGCTCCGATAATTTCCGAATGTAATATGACGGGACACTCTGGCCATTCTCTGTTTGTACTTTTCCCGCGTATGGCAGTGCAGAGAACATGTAGAACGTTCGTGCGTCGTTGAGCATTACGATCTTGATTCCGTATTTATCTGGTTTAGAGCCATTGTATACTTTAAATGGACACCGTCCTCCGAAGAAAACTAGTTGCTCATCTATCGTACAATATGAAGCTGGAGAGTAATATTTTGTACAATTTGAGATAAATTGTTCCCAAATCTCACGGATTGCAGCAAATTTATCGATTTCCTTTCGCTCGAGCCGTGTACCTTCATCATCGAAACGAATGCACTTCGATATGAAGGAAAATCGGGGTCGAGACATCGTTGCACGGTATCTGATGGATCCGTAATCAGCACTCCATGAATCTTCAAGATTTGTGTGACTCGTGTTTTGCACGCCCGAAAAATATAGTAATCCTATGTAAGCCTTCAATTCAATCAAAGAAATGCCCGAGTATGTGCGATTTGCTGTGTTAACAATTGAGTGCCTCTAAATGTCTTTGAATTTGTTCGTTCGTGTGGCAAACTATCTTCTCCAACAAGGAATCAGGAAAGAGCAAATTCCATGGTTCAAAAGGCTTGTTTCGCTGCTCCAACTGGGCTCGGCAAGTACGATGTCGGAGGATGTCGTCGTTGCTGAGATCGTTCGCGTGGTGTCGTATACCATATATGCCCATCTTTACCACGGACGATACTTGGCCTTCGACCGCGATTTGAACGGCCAGCACCACGAGTAATTGACCTTCCACGTTTCTGTCTTTTTTCGGGAACTACTTCCTCTAAATCGAAATGTTCATATTCTACTTCTTCCGGTGGATTGAATTCTCTATTGTCGGCATCTTCCGACTCCGATCCGCTCATTCTCTCTAAACTATCAGCCTCATCGGAAATAATGTCGATTGCTGATTCTCTGGAAGTCTCGGATTCCGTCAAAGTTTTCGCTAGTGAAACCACGCTTCTTAAATTGTATTTTTTCGCCATCATCTGCCACAAAATGCAACGCATATCAATTTTTTGCTACTCTCAGTGTATGGGTACTTAAAATATGAAAATCATCGCCGAAAATCATATGTCTAATGTTTGACTGTAAAATACGGGTATAATACGTGAATTAAATTTATTTCATCAAGAAAGAGTAAAACAACCTACTTATACAAAACACTAACGGGAACTACAAACCGGGATAGATATCAACCCCACACGCGCTTCACGTCTTCACTCCGTCACAGTAAACAAGGAACTGAGTGGTCTCGTGACCTCACCCTAGTGTTAGAACCTTGAAGTGAATTATGGTGCAGGTCCTGAGTCGATAATGTCACTGACTAACTTAGGAACGGAGTTCAAAGTGCGCCTGGTGTAGATATCTACCCCGGTTTGTAGTTCTAGGGTTAAAATAAAGTCATATAGTCATCTTCTATCTTCTATTATCATTTTAATTTCACATTTTCATATGTCATTGGAGAATAGCGGGCACATGCTCGATTTCGTACAATAAAATTTTTAAAAAATAGGGTAATTATTGAAATAAAGTGTCAACTTCATTTCCCATAGCCATCTTTTATACTGGGCATAGGGGGCACGTGCTCGCTTTGCCCTGCCCGCTTTGCCCTTTTGCGCCACTTGACATTGACATCAAACCTGACCAACAAATCATTGGAATACATTTAAGGAAATATGAATAAAACAGAGTGAAGTAGGCAAAAACAATAGTCACATTTTAGTATTGATCTATTTTACTAAAAAATAAACAAGATACGATGTACGTACTTCGCTTTTTTTTTAAACCCGTGCAATATGGTTTTTTTTTCCACACGAGTCGCGCTGTCGGCCGCATTTGAGCTTCACGACTGTGGCAGGTGGGGCGGGACGGGGGCAACGTCCCTGCGTTGCGAAACTGCAGTACGTTTTAAAACGTTCGTCTTATGGATGATTCCCGCTTTAGGCCGGGTGCTCGCTTTCGGCCCCCTTCCCCGAGAGAGAAAAACGCTGCTTTTACGAAAACAACATCTTGAATTTTCCTCCAGGTGTCCGTAAAATATTAATAATAACAGCGGTGTTCATTAGCATAGCACATAGACATATGCACGATATCAAAACGGCTGAGCAAACAGGCACGGAAAATTGGCCGATTGATAACGTCTCATCTCTCATGACCTGACTAATCTTTTGAGGAAAAACTCACTTGACGCAAACCAAACGCCTCCGCCAAACATCATGCCCGTATCAGCGGTTCGCGAAATTCATCAATTGTTAATCTTAGGGTTATTGCTTGGATTCGAACTGCAACAATTTTCAAATAGATCGGATCATGCAACTATGCGTCAGTATTCTGCACCTAACCCTATTAAGGTATTCCTCTCGCGGAGGGCCGTATTTTGTGGGAGCATAAAGCAGGGCCCTTCCGAATCATCTGTAAATTACAGTCTCATCATACTTCTTTAATGCAAATGTACAAAAAAAGTAAAATCACTTTTATGAAGCAGCCAAGCAAGTTTACTAGTCATATTGCATTGTTAAAGCTTAGGAATAATATTTTTGAAAATATTTAATCTGAAAGTCATTACGATTATAAGAAAAAATTGACATCACCATTAAATAAAAGTACAAAGTAGGTAACACACAAGTACCCTGAAAATTCCGAGTTAACAAAACATAAATTGTCACGATTTATTGTGCAAGTGAAAACCAGATTCATGTGGAGTACGAATCAAATGAGTGATGTACCCTTCGGCCACACGGCACTTGAAGTGTTAATTTATTTGGATAATACGAAAAAATGAATGTAAAAGCATTTACCTTTCATTCTATAACACAATAACCGCATATCTCATGAAATATATTACGTCTTATAGACGTTGATGTAATGGATAAAGTATGTATCTCTAAACCATCTGCCTCTGAACCATCTAAGCATCTGCAGGTTTAAAGGTTAGCATTACTGTTTTATCCTTCTGCTGGTGGAAACAGAAATTTCGTACCGATAAAGCTTCAGTAGATATGTTTGCTACTAGCCGTGGTACCTGATGGGACATTATAAATTGAAATGTTCCTAATGCCCCTGTTAGTCGACGCCACGTTTTAATGTAAAATTAAATATATACATATATACATAGACGCAAAAATTATTTTCGCGGTCGGTCGGAACGGAAAATTCTGTACTTCCCGAGCTTTGTCCTAACCATGCACATCAAGTCGTTGCACAGCATTTCCAGTGTACTTGTGTGTTTCCTACTTTGTACTTTTATCTAATGGTGATATCATTTTTTTCTTATAATAGTACTATGACTTTAACATTTAAACATTTTTTTTTATATATGTATTCCTCAGAGGTACGGGGTCCTTCCCCTTTTTACCATCCCCTTCTTTATTCCTTCCATTCCTTCCGACATTCACAATCCTTCCAGAGTTCCCTTCCAGAGTGTTGACTGCAGCCACTCTTTCCTAATGCACTACTGTATCGCATTTGCACGAAGGCCCAAGAAAACTACGGAAAACCTGGGCCGATACAGGCGGCTATATTCGGCTGACTTTCAGTTGTATTACCATCAGAAACTCAGGCAAACTGCCTCCCACTCGGAGGTTGACGCGCAAACCAGTGCACGGGCAAGCGGTCACCGCTCCAAGTATTGGCAGCCTCCAATGCTGCTTAACTTCAGTGACCGCCGAGCCCGCACACCGACCACGCGCCCATCTCTGCCGGTGACTTTTTTAAATTGAATATTTTCAAAAATATTATTCCTAAGCTTTAGTAATTTAGCGTGCAACATGACTAGTAAACTTGCTGGGCTATTTCATAAAATCGATTTCACTTTTTTTGTACATTTGCATTTAAGAAGTATAATGAAACTATTTTTTGGACTTAAATAAAAAGTATAGTTAGAGATATTTGAGATAAATCAGAATTTTTTATACAAATAGTAAAACAAACGATAACGATTTTGAGGGAATTTTATCACTTGGCGTTGTTTTTTACTTTCTTAAAAAGGTTTTAAAAAATATATATATATACAGGGTGTTAGGAAGGTCGATGCAAAGCCTTAAGCTGGTTCGGAAGAAACAATTCAAGAATCGTCTAACCCTGAACTTCTTTTTTTGTGAGAAAGAGATAGTATGTCATTAACCAAGTTGAAATAAAACATTTTAAGCCACTCCAGCGTACCATTTCCGCGATATGAACGTTGAAAGTTGGCCTAAAATACACTGTGACCGGATATTTTGGAACGAACCTCCTCGACGTCAACTCTCGATTCGACTCCTCGGGTACTACCCCGAGACACTCCTAAAATCATCCACGTTCGTCAAGACCCTATCCCTTCTCGTAACGAAACGATTAGGTCGTTTAACTGAGTAGCGATATCGACAACCACTCGAAGCGAGCGAGATCATATCGACCGAGGGAGTCGATGAACGTCCGCATGCGAGCGGCACGGTATTACCAACAATTCGACAAGAAGTATGAAAATCTGTTTTGCGTTCAGCGATACTCGCCGAAACACGTTGTGTGGAGGGGGAAAATGAGATCGCGCGACCAGCTCGTCACTTCGGTCAGGGCCCTTGAAGAACTAGGAAGGGAAATTCGCCGACATAGTCAGTCCTCGAGGAGTCTTATCGCGTACATCATCGTCTAACCTAGTTTTGTCCAATTTATTGTATTATCGATAATTGGAAAAGAGTCCAAAGAACAAGGAAATATCGTCCGTGGAGGAACCTGGTCGATCAAATATAAAATTGTCAAGTAAGTTACAATGAGCTCACATATCTCCTCTCAAGCGTCTATTCTTCAGTCTCGCAACTTTACTTCTTGGATCTCCCAGCGGAATCCTCCCTGCGATTGTCTCAAATACTGTAGTCGAGCAAAAGTCAATATGATTAATTTGTCAGTTTTATAAAAATTGTCTGGCGCCCAGATAATTTATATTATAAAAATAAAATTAATTAACCAGAGCCCTATCAGCCGTCAGACCCCGACCGCGGCAGGTGAAGAAAATGTAAAAAAAGAAAACCTGTCTCAACACGCACTCAAACGTAACCTCCAAAAAATTTACCGGAAATTATAACTTTCCGTAAAATTTAGTCGTTTGACCCAACAAACAAAACTTCTTATTCGAATCTTCGATTAATACAGAATTCACCTGCAAAAATTGTAGCTGATCCATCGTGTAATTTTTTCACAGTAATTTATTAAATTTTGCTATGCGGCAACTGTCTCTCTCTCTAGCGAGCGTCAGCTGTGATTGCTAGGGGAAATTACTAGACGGCAATTCACGCAGAATGCAATTTGAATGTCGCCAAATGCCTACGCTGCAGATCATGCTAAATACAATAAGAATAGAATAAAAGTAATAATAAAACGAAGGATAAAAAATGAATAAAAATATGTTGATTGTAGATCTTAATTTTTTTGAATTAATTATTAACTATACAAATATACATATGAATAAGAGCTGTAAACATTTTTATTTAGAAAACTTTAAAATTTCTTTCTGTTTTCGTTCTGTATATTTACCTGAAGATGAACCTTTAAAAACTGCACAATCAATCTCTTATTATTTATCTACGTGAACAAAAGCAGATCAATTTTCTGTAAAAAAAGAAACAACAACTTACACGGAATTGTGCCATGTTTCGACATTTGTCGAGTCGTTGAGAGGTAATGTTTGAATTCTTCTAAAGTGAGGTTATGTAGCATTGCCACCTGCTTGAAACATGAACACACTAGTAAAGTCGATAATGATCAACCGAGTGCTCAATAACCAATGTCGATTGTAAGTATTTATGAAAATCATCATAAATGTTCATTTTAATGGGGGCCAAATTAAAAACACTTTTTTATGAGATTAAAGTCTATGTATTTTAAACATTCGAAAGAAAAAAATTGATATCGTTAAAATTGTTAGTTTGACTTCCGGTTTTTCTTCCAAACTATCTTAAGAGGGTGATAGGTCTCGTTTGGAACATATCTAACTTAGGTTACCTTAGTCCAAGGCTAAGGATTTCGAGTTATCACGGTAAGTATGATTTTTGGAAAATTTCCCAAAATTAGATACTAACTTGTTTACCTTTTATTGTAATGCTATTTTTTTTCAAATAGCATTAACATAAGAGGTATTATCGACCAATAAAGCGCCCGCGCTGAAAAATGCTGTTTTTAGAAAACTGTATTTAAAGTTGACGGTTATAAAAAATCGTATTTAATGTTTGATTTCGACAACCCAAACACACAAAACCTACGTGTTCTAAACACTCTAAGGATACAAATTATGTAATAAAAAAAATTAAATCTTTTATCATCACGAACGGTAACCTATACTTAAAATGGCACGCGTGATATTTATTTTTTCGTCTCTCTGCACGCTCGGGGATATATACAGTGTCCTGTTATGAACGGATAATCCTGGAACTGGCCATAGGTCAGATCATGTCCTACTATTGGGAGGAGCGAGATTTTGGACTTTATGTAATTTTCTTTAATTATCTGCTTTTGGTTTTTCGGATGCCATTTCTACAAATGATATGAATCGACAACAACTAAGCAACTTTTTAAAGTAATTCGCATGATATGCGTAGTACTTTTTTTTACACTGCAGGCTATCAAAGTCAGATGTTCGAATTGGTTTGTATGAAAATTCTGCATAAGATCTTTTTTTCATAAATATTCCTCACCTTTTTAGGTTAAAAAGAAGACTTTTCTAGATTAGAAAAATAACAAAGAGTATTTTGTTAACCGGGTCACAAGAAGTTATCACTTGTAGAAATGGCACGCGAAAATCAAAAGCAGATTATTTTTACCTCGAAAACCGTGGGACTTTTACTAAACTGAAATTCCAGTATCCAGTGGGACATGATCTGACCTATCGAGAGGTGCAGTATAATCCATACACACACCGAAGCACAGCGAAAGCTCTAGTTTTCTGCCACGATCTACCAAGTGTTCTAGTTTTCTGCCACGATCTACCACGATTCACCAAGTCTGCTGACTCCTCAAGGTCATTTGATGAATCAACAATGACGCCGGGACCAATAAACACAACTGAGGATCTTCAATGGCAAGTTCCATTCTGTATACGCCCGTTTCTAGTGTTTGGCATGCGAAAAGGGTGCAGCGTAAATAGCTGTACGACGCGGAACGAGAACTGGCGCGTAAATGCGGAAAGTCGCGCTCGAAATTCGCGCGCTTTCGCGCTGACCAATCAGCGACTCGGTGCTTCGAATATATTCGATACGTTTGTCTCGCACCTCGAAAGTTTCGAGTTCGACTTTCGTAATCCTTCATGAGGAACTATATCGCCAGTTTTGTTCGCTCTGACCCGATTGTGGTATCGTCTGTAATTAATTAAAAAATGGAGGATCTAAATGGAAAAGCCTAACCTATAAAGTACAAATGAGTTTACGTCCGTACCGAATCATAGAATTAAGACGGGAGATACCTTTGGCGAGCAAAAAATTGCCGATTTCCGTGATTTTTTTTAGGTAAGATTTCTTCTCCATTTTTGAGATTGCGGAGACATTTTATTACTACTTTCGGCTGTTAAATGGATTTCAAAATTATTTAATAAGAAACCAGAAAAAGGGAGAAAGTTTAAAATCGGTGAAATGTTTTGAGACAAAACATTGAATTTTCTAAAAAAAATTGCTACATTTTGCAATCAAATTTTTTCTCTTCAATTTTCAAAAACGTGGAGAGGCAAGTGCAATATATTTTAAGGGGTCTTCTCATTTTAGACGCTAAAAAAAGGCTATTGTCATAAATTTTTTGATAGCTTTATATAGTCATTGATATAAAAGCTGTTACACTTAATAAATACACTTTTGAAATGCATTTAAAAAAATGTTATGTATTTATGTAACCCAAACAACTTTAAATGCGTTTTTGTCGAAACAACATTTTTCGTCGGCGTGTTGATAAAATCTTCGAAACTACTTAACCGATCCTTATGAAATTTTAACCACATATTCTTTACAACTATAGCTAGAGCGCATATCAAGATTTTTTTTTAAATTTCGATATTTACTATTTTTCATGCCAGAAACGGTGAAAAAACACGTTTTTTTCGAAAAACATCCGTCATGTGGTTATTTTTGCATATATCAAAAATCGTATGAAATGCGCTGTAGCCATTAACGTACTGAATCTAAAACCGCTTGATTTTGTTTGTTTCGGATGATCCACCTCCGAGATTTCATCAACAACGCACTCCTACAATTTTTTTAGGACATTTTTTTTAACTACCATTTTCGTCCATAAATAGTGACCTGAATAAATCAAAAAATAATTTTAAATGTATTTCGAAAGTGTATTTATTATTTGTAACAACTTTTATATCAATATCTATAATACACTAGTCACAGAAATTAAGGGATAACAAAAATTCTAAATTTTGGGGTGATTTTCAACAGGCTGTAACTCGGAAGAAAATGGTCGCACACCAAAAAAAGCAAATTGTAGCTCCAAGTGTCTTGTTTTCGGATCTGGCTATGACATTTTTTTATCATGGACGGTTTCGAAGTAATCCTAAGACAACTGACGAAAAAAAAAAAATTCCAAATTTTTGCTTCTATTCAAATAGGTCTACGGGCTTAAAAATTTTCTTTTTGAAATTCAACCGCAAAGCTCTTTTAGAAACTTTAATGCCCTTTATTTTGACGTCCTCCAAAAGTGTGTACAATGATTTGCTGCAAAAATATCGTCGATGAAAGAAAAAAGTCCTTTTTAACGTTGACAATCAATAACTCGGGAAATAATGATCGTACAGGGAATCAAAGTACGGTTTTGAAAACTGCAAAACATTCCCGATAAGACTCCAACAGTGGCTTATGATGATATTTTTTTTTTTTCGAAGCGATACTTTTGACTGAAAAAACTATCAAAATTCGCCTATTTAAGGATATTTGAATAACTTGATATAACTTTGGATATAATGGATGAACGAAGGATATCGTCGGTAACTTTTCAACCTTAAAGTGTCCCGGAAAAGCCCTGAAAATTTCAAAGCGCTGCGATTTATTTTTCTTAGTGCCCCGAAGCTTCAAATTTTTCATTTTCGCCAAAAATCACCATTTTGACCAATTTTTCGATTCTTATTCATTTTTCCAATAAAATTTTTTTTTTCGTTGATAATCCTTATTCTTTCGAACAAAATGATTAATTATTGAAAAAATCTGGATTTTTTTTTCAATTTTTGTCGAAAAAAAAAATGTTCGAATTTTTTTTCAATTTTTTTTTCTCAGCGTCTTCAAAATGCTTCATTATTATGAAAAAAAATCAATTGATTTTTTTTATCGCTATCTTTTACCGCCGGCTTTTGCGTTACCCAAAGCGTACCACGTGAAGGTTGCGCGGTCGGATTTACGCTGCTTACACACGTGTGTATGTACGTGTGTGTATGTGGTACTTTAGGACGAATGAGACCCGGTGGTTCGTCAGTTCCACCGTATTTTCCACCCCCGGGTCTCATTCCTCCTAAAGAACCACACACACACACTCTTTGGAGGACGAGTTTGGAGTCGTTAACGAAAAGACGTTGAAAGCGTTGAGACGTGTGTGCGAAGACGCGCGCCAAATCGAAGGTTAAGCCGAAACAAAGAGAGGGCACGTGTAGGTCGGACGCCGCGCGTGAAGTGTTTGTAGCTGTTCGAGAACGGTCGACATAAAAACAAACGGTGAGCGAAGTGTACAGTGGAACTGAGACATTATTTTTAAAAAAAGGGACTATACTAGATGCGTCGAAATATCAGACCAAAACTCTAAAAGACTTATTGTCATCGTTGGGATTGCCTACAACTGGTAATAAGAGTGAGCTGGTGCTAAGACTCAGCGAAGTCGCAAGTATCAACATGTTAAGCGCACAAGCAACGGTGCAAGATGGCGAGGATAGCGTTCAAACGACTCGAGACACACACGATGAAACAGCATCGTTTCAGCGTACGATGTAGCTATACAAAAAAGAGAAGGAACTCGCGGAACGCGAAATCGCATTGTTACGACGCGAGCTGGAAGTCACGCGCAACACCCGGCCGGACAGCGCTGGCGGAAGTGAATCGGGCGGACAGCAAGCGTCCGGTATAACCTCAAGTGCAACTTTCGTTCAAAATCCGATGCGCATGAACTTGATGATCGCCGATCTCTCGAACCACTTCGATGGAAACGCTGAAACGTACGAGACTTGGGAGAAGCAAGTGATTTTCCTGGAACAAACGTATCGACTAGAAGATGACGCAACGAAGATTCTAATCGGGATGAGGATCAAATACAAGGCGCTGCAATGGTTTCGTTCGAAACCAGAGCACATCGAGATGTCATCGGACCAACTTTTGGGTGAGCTACGTGGAATGTTTTGCAAGCGCATTAACAAAATCGCATTGAGACGACGTTTCGTGGAGCGTGTCTGGAAGAGGACTGAGACCTTCAACCACTGCGTTCACGAAAAAAAATTAATGGCAAACAAGTTAGCTCTGGCCGAAGATGAAATTCTGCAGTACGTCGTCGAGGGAATCCCGGATTTAAATCTACGAGATGCGGCTCGAATTCACGGCTTCACAACCAAGGAATCGCTTCTCCAAGCATTTGAAGAGATCTCGCTACGAGATCGAAGCGACACGACGGAGAACATGGGGAAAGGCGACGGTAAGAACATCGCGACGAAGACATCGATGAAGAGCGAGTCCAGTCGTTTCAGCGAAACGAAGCCATGCGCCGATAAAAAGGATCGCGGTAATGTAAAACGCTGTTTTAACTGCGGAGCACGAGACCATGTAAGTTTTAAATGTCCATCTAAAGATTTAGGCCGGAAGTGTTTTAAGTGCGATAAATACGGGCACATCACGACGCAGTGTCACGAAAGTCTAGCCGAAACAAAAAATACGTGCGTGTTAGCTGACACCTCGGTAGAAAAACAAACGACAGAAACGCGTACTAGTAGATGGACGAGAAGTAGACGCGATCATTGACACGGCGAGCGATATCACTGTAATACGCGAAGACCAATACGTCAATCTAGATAGACCGAACCTTGTGAACGAACAGACGCCATTCCGCGGTGTAGGAAAAGAGACAAATAAAACTAACGGTTTCTTTGACGCAAAAATAGAAGTCGACGGTAACGAATACAAGATCCGGTTGCGGGTAGTCGCAAATGAGCTGTTGGATCATAAGCTTTTGATTGGCACCGACTTTCTCGATCGCGTACGACTCATTCTATCGCGCAGGAACAGCCGTTGAAGGACGATCAAAACGAACGCGAAAACATACCCGAAATTTGAAGAATCCAAGCCATAGAGTCGAATGATGCAGATACAGTAGATCTGTCACGAATCGCTGATCGTAAGTGTCGAGAGAAAGTCGCAAGTTTGATTGATACGTACGAACCAAAGAAATGTCACGAGTCGGGCGTGAGTATGACCATGTCCTTAAAGATGACACCCCGGTGTATCAGAGAGCGCGCAGGTTAGGCGAAGTTAAAAAGCTAGAGGTAGTCGCGCATGTACTCGAACAAGGGTGGCTAAAAGACAGCATCGTACGCGAGTCACATTCGGCTTATGCCAGTCCCGTCGTCTTAGTTAAGAAAAAAGATGGGTCAAGTAGACTATGCGTGGATTACCGGTTGTTGAATAAAAAAATCGTCAAAGATCGTTGTCCGTTACCGTTCATTGAAGATCAGCTGGACCAGTTGCAAGACGCGAAGATATTCACGACACTAGATCTACGCAATTGATTTTTCCATGTGCAAGTAGGAGAGTCGAGTAGAAAATACACGTCATTTATCATGCCAGACGGGCAATACGAGTTTTGTCGAGTACCATTCGGACTTTGCAACTCACCAGCTGTCTTCCAGAAATGTTTTAACGCTGTTTTCCGAGAACTCATTAATGCGCGCGTGGTATTAACGTGCATGGATGATTTAATAATACCGTCGCAAGATGTTGCAAGCGGAATCGAAGGGCTCGAGCGTGTGTTCAGGGACGCGAGCGAGTTCGGGTTGGTTTTTAAGTAGTCAGAGTGTAATTTTCTGACACCTGCAGTCGAATTTTTAGGTCATATTTAAAGACGGAAAAGTACGGCCATCAGAAAGAAAGACGGACGCGATTCGAAAATTTCCAGAATTAACAAACGTCAAGCAAGTTCAAACTTTTTTGGGGCTCACGGGCTATTTCCGGAAACTTATTCCCAAGTACTCTTTCATCGCACGCCCGCTAACGAATCTGCTAAGAATCGACACAGAGTTTCGCTTTGGACACGAAGAAAAAAATGCGTTCGGAAACTTGAAGATCGCTTTGACCACACGCCCGGTGCTGAACCAGTACAAAATCAACGCGCCGACCGAATTGTATACAGATGCATCGAAAAGCGGATACGGTGCGATGTTATTACAAAAGGACTGCGATAGTGACACGTGGCATCCCGTGTATTTCGCGAGCGGAAAAACGAGCATGGCTGAAGAAAAGTACTTTAGTTACGAGTTGGAGGTATTAGCGATTTTAAAATCTCTTAAAAAATGCAGTGTATCTTTCAGGTATTCCGTTCCAAATCGTGACCACCTGTCGTGCGTTCACGCTCACGATGAAGAAAAAGGACATTTGTTTGCGCATCGCCCGATGGGCGTTCTACTTGGAAGATTTTAACTACACGATCGAACGCCGACCGGGACGAAACATGGCTCACGTCGAAGCACTAAGCAGGAACCCGCTGCCTACCTGTTTGCTAATCGACAAGCAAGAAGACGGCTTGGCTGCACGTTTGCGAAAAGCGCAACAAGAAGATGACGAAATAAGAAGAATCGCTGGAGCCGTCGGAAAGAAAACGAAGACCGGCTTCGATATGCGTGGGGCCTTCTTTTCAAAATAGTCAATGACGACGTGCGTCTTGTGGTTCCTCGATCGCTGTGTGCGCATATTGCCAAGCGCGCGAATGAAAAGGGGCATTTTTTGGTTGCCAAAACAGAAGCCATACTCAACAAGGACTACTGGAACGAAAGCATGGAAAACAAGAAGGTTACTTCAACGCTATTGAAAAGGGAACTACGCCACTTGACACCCTTCACGTCGATCATCTAGGACCCTTGCCTTCCTCGAAAAAGAGCTACAAATACATCTTGGTCGTCATTGATGGGTTCACGAAATTCACGTGTTGTGAAGTTGTGGATCGACTCAGGAAACAATCTGCGATTTTCGGCAACCCTCGTCGAATAATTTCAGCCCGTGGTACAGCATTTAGTGCCAAAGAATTCACAGAATATTGTCGAGACGAAGAAATTGAACACGTACTAAGAAGTACAGGTATACCGAGAGCTAACGGCCAAGTGGAAAGGACTAATCGGACGTTGGTTCCGTTAATCACCAAACTGACAGTGCCAAAAGTGAGAGAGTGGTACAAGCACCTCAACGTGGCACAACAGTATCTCAACTCGACTTTTCATCGAAGCATCGGTACCACACCTTTCCAGGTAATGTTTGGCGTGTGCTTGCGCTTCCGAGAAGACTCATCACTCCGCGAAATGGGGGAGAAGGAATTTGTAACTTCGTTCGAGGAGAAGCGCGACGAGATACAAGACCATGCCAAAGTCAGATTGCAGCATATCCAGAGCGAAAATCGAAAAGGATTTAATCGAAAGCATGGAAAAGCGATAAAATATCAAGAAGGGGACGTATTCGCCATCCAGAGAACCCAACAAGGACCAGGTTTAAAATTCGCCTCGAAGTTCCTCGGGCCATATGAAGTTTCTCGTATTTTACGCAATGATCGGTACCTCGTTAGGAAGGTCGGAGACCACGAGGGCCCTAACCAGACGTCGACAGCAGCTGATCATCTTGAGCCATGGATAGACTACGCCGAATCAGACGATGACGAATTCACCATTGAAGGATCACATCCAAGGACGGATGGATGTTCCGGACGGCCGAGTGTAGAAAAAGAAAGCAACGCATAACACGAAAAAAAATGGTATGTTCCCGCGTGATACGCCGCGCTAGAACAAAGGGCGCTGTGTGGAGGGAAGACGCGAGCGTGCAAAGCCCACGGGGGCATTCGCAATACGAACGACGGCGAAGAAGACGTCCTGTCGAAAACCTTTTCTTTCTTCTATTTGTATACTTTTATTGTAATAAAAGTTCTTACACAAAAGAGCCCTATCTCTTTCCGCACTACGTGGGCTCGACGGGAGCAAAGGCCCGCGTACCGCGTTATCTCAAAGGGGGAATCTTAATTGATAATAGAAAATTCCTATAAAAATAACCTTTCTTTAGCGTCTAAACTGAGCAGACCCCTTAAAGGCGCCATGTGTACATATACAAGCGCTACGGTGTTAGGAATCAAAGAGTTCCGGGGTTTTAATTGCATCCCAGTTCTGAATACAACGCACTCTTCTTCTTTCTTTTTTTTTCACTGAGTTGTACGAGGAACGATAAAAAGCAAAGTGTACCGGCCTTAGAGAAATTGTACGAGGCACGGAGAGGTAACCCTCCCCGCCCATCGAAAAAGGTAAGGGGGCGACAACATCCTTCGACCGGAAGAGCGAGAAAAAAAAGAAAAAGCGAAAAACTAAACACACTGTGGGGATGTTGCTAAAGCGTCAATTAAATAACCCTCAAAAGTATTTCATTGGCGGCAACTGGTCCAGTTCGTTATATTTTTATAGCGCTGAATATTTCAAAAACGGTTTTTAATCATTACCCCAGCCAATCCTCACTTCCTTAGGGCAAAGTAATCAGCTATTTCTAAAAAATCAGCTATTTCTTTCGCACGCATATGTCACGTGGTATACCTTTACCACGTGACATATGCGTGCGAAAGAAATAGCTGATTTTTTCGAACAGATAGTTCTCAGAGATTTATAATATTTAGGGCAAAATAATCACTATCTCTGCGTCAGTAAATTCTACGGAGCCTGATCCTTTGATTTTTCAAGAGAGAAAAAAAACTTAATTGTCCATGAGAAAACGCAGTTTGGAAATTTGTGAGGTTACGTTGACCTCGTGCATGTCCTTAAGATGGAATGGGCCTGGATAATCGTGATTCTTTGTATGACCTCAAGATTCGCCCGGAGGTCACCCCTGCCGGCTGCATCACACTGCACCCTGTCTCTGTCACAATCGAATGGGGGCACGGGGAAAGTGGCGGAAGCCAGCTTCGTTGTGTTAGCATTTATTCAGAATACACCTGTTTCGTCAATTGTGTTCGTATTATTCTGGTAACAGGGTATTACACCCTTTTTTGGAAGGTGTCTCAATTTGATCCTTTGGTGGTAATAAGCTACTAGAATTTTTATTTCCGTTTTATGAAATTGATAAGTGCCATCGAAATGCATTTAAATTTTACATTTCAAATTTCCGCGCTAAATCGCTAGCCGCCATGCTGCTTCGGTTAGTGACGTCACTTGCATAGTAAACATCGTCGCTGCGCCATTTGTGAATAGGTAAATTTCTTTTGGTTAAACGTGAGTTACAATCCCTTGCATCGGTGTGTTGTTCCTAAATGTAAGAATACTCGTGTAAAAACACCAGGAAAGGTGTGGATTGAAATGCCAACTGAAAAATCTGAAAGAAATCCCAAAAAGGCGGGATTATATGTAAAAATTTTCAAGCTATCACCGGCAGTGGAAATATGATTTTTTCTGTACTTTCTGAGCAATTAACGTTAAAAAAATCGAAAAAATTCAAGAACCGCTTACTTTGGGCGGATACTTAAATATTTTCGGGGGTCAGCCGGATTCACGTGGAATACCTCATATGTGTAAATTTTCTTTTTATACATTTTTCCAAATTCACAATACTAAGGAAGAAAATTCTTAATAATTTAAGGAGGCTGCTCAGCTATGGAGAAATAGTAAGAATTTTCTGCAATTTATTGAGGATATCTGCGAACAGGTGTTACGACTCCGTGTCAAATTTCAAGTACTTCGTCTTGTACCGTTTTGTACATCGAAAAAAAAATCTAACAGCTTGATATTCATACTAAATAGATGTGTAATTAATTTTATGAGTGAAGCACTTTTTCATACGAAAAAAATTGTTAAATTTGCACATGATTTTATACCCGTTACTGTGGCCTAAGGCCTGTGCGTTCCCCTCTTGCCGCCTGCCTCACAAAGACCCTGCGCAGCTTCCTTAATACCATATCCTACAAAACAAAAACAAAATATTAACGAACAATCTGCAGCTCTTGCGTAATACAAAAAAGAATTTCGAACTAGTGAAGGCACAATCTCAAAGTTGGTCGTCAAATTAGCATTCCAGAATGTGCAGGAAACATTGAGAAAGCAAGCGCGAAGTGATCGAGATCTCACGGCTGGTCCATATTGGCACACACTCGTCGCGACATCCTCATTTTTTCTGCTTTCTTTTTCTCTTCGTCGCGGGAACACGACGCGGGTGCAAGCTCGCGGGCAAGCTCCTTGAGGTATAGTCCAGGATTTTGAGACATTCGCTTCGCATATTACCTATGCGGAAAACGATTACGTCGATCGCGGTGCCCAGGCTCGCTCGCGCCCCCGAGTGGTTACTAGTCCAGGAATTTTAGCACCAAAAATGGGTTTGCTTCGCAAAAATCCTGATAATTGATTTTTCGGTTGGATAATGTCAGAGAGTGTCCCCTAAGTATAAAACCAAGTTTGTGTGGTCCGAAACCGCGAGCGTTAGCCGCCATCTTGAAAGACGCTTTTTTGGGAATTTTTGGTGCTAAAATTCCTGGACTAGTAACCACTCGGGGGCGCGAGCGAGCCTGGGCACCTCGATCGACGTAATCGTTTTCCGCATAGGTAATATTCCGAGGGTCTGATCCGGTGAGTTATTTCGATGCGAAATCGAGAACGCGTTTACGTTCGGCTTGGTGTGCTACTACACGTGCGCGCGCTACTGGCACTACGATAAACATAAATTGCACACTCCGTCGATTCCGCGAGCCCACGAGACAGCGAGCGAGAAACGCCGAGTGAGGGAGGAGAGCAATCGCGCGACGATGTAGACGATCGAGTGCGGCAGAGCTGGAAGAGCGGGGTGAGGCAAAGAAAGGAGTAAGGTGTAAACGACCGAGACAGCGCCCTCTGGCTCACGCGACGGACACATACACAGCTTCGAAATTCCAGCACGGATATTGCGCTCGCAGCGAAAAAAAAAGAGAGCTTTTTTCCTTCCACCGATTAGACGACCAGGATATGAATTTTAGATTTTTACGAGCGGCCCTCACCCGAGAATTCTCGCAATGATATGACGCGGCACGGTGAACTCGCTACTCCGAGTATGGAGAAAAAATTCGATAAATCAGTGGATGCGAGAGACTCGAGTGAATTTTTTGTAGGGTGAGCCGGGTTTCTTCTTTTTTCCTGAACACCCTCAGCCGAATACACTCTGCCGATATATATATATCAAATAAATCCATTTTCTTTCGCGTTTTCTAAAATGGCGAATGAAGTTCAACGACGTATCAGGCACGCCGTGTGATTACACGAAGAAACGGAAAAATGAAAGCTGTCTCTCTCTATCTTCCTCCTTTTATTTCTCATTCAGGTGTTCGCTAAACAGAGATTCGTCGATCTCTGCCGTCGAGCATTTGGCACTCATGCGCATTCATCATCATGACTGTTTGTGCATACATCTATGCACATACAGATGTATTGGGGGTACAAATAAGTCCCCGCCGTTTGACAAAAGATGGCCCCACCAGGAGGTTATGGTTGAAATTGTCAGATGTAAAAGGTCATATCTAAAGGTTGGACATCTGGCAAGCCCATAACTTTGAAATATTAGTGATTAGGAACGATCGCACGAACAAATTATGTGATGCTGACATAATTTGTTCGTGCGAAAATGACGAGTTTTGAGCGTCATTTGCGGGAACTTTTGATTTCCTTCCGCTGGCCTTCCGCTACGTTCTTTGTCTGCGGCGTCAAACGCACCGTTCTTAAACTTTTGAAACCACTTACGACAATTTCTCTCACTTAAAGCAGCCTCACCATATGCTTCTACAAGCAATCGATCCGCCTCAGCTGCGGATTTCTTCAAATTAAAGAAGTAAATAATCGATCCGCCTCAGCTGCACATTTCTTCAAATTAAAGAAGTAATAAATCAAAACTTCCCGCAAATGACGCTTATTCGGCTCAAAACTCGACATTTTCGCACGAAAAAAAATTATGTGATGCTGATACAAAATCGCTAATATTTCAACGTTATGGTCTTGTCGACAAACGTCAACCTTACGATATGACGTTTTACATCTGACAATTTCAACCATAACCTCCTGGTGGGGCCATCTTTTGTAAAACGACGGAGACTTGCTTGTACTCCCAATATATATATACACACACACACACACACACACACACACACACACACACACACACACACACACACACACACATACAGGGTGAGGCACATAAAGTGTTACAGAGCAATAGCACTCAAACTATTGATCATATCCAAAAATGTTCCAGACAAAAGTTTCACTGTCCGAGAAGGCCGTCATACTGGACCACCCTATTTTTTCTCGGTGGAGGCGCCGAAGCTACGTCAAGGTCAACCCCGCTTTTTGAATGGAATAGTACATTTTTTCTTCAACCATCTTGTGTAGCCTATTTAGATTTGTATCATCGATACTGACCTTGAATGACCTTGAATGACTTTGACCCTCCAATGTTTTTTATGCGGCTTGAGGTGCTCCACAAGATGGTTGAAGCAAATGTACCATTCTATTTAAAAAAGTGGACCTTGACGTAAGTTCAGCGCCTCCACCGATAAAAAAAATAGGGTGGTCCAGTATGACGGCCTTCTTGAACTCGAAACTTTTGTCTGAAATTTTTCTAGACATGGTCAATAGTCTGAGTGCTATTGCTCTGTAACACTTTATGTGCCTCACTCTGTCTATATATATATATATATATATATTGTAACGATTTCTTATTATTTATAATTTCGCTACAAACAATGTTTTTATTGATTCACATATGACATAATCATAATACGATTTTTACCACTGTCCATGATATTTACATGGCCACATTAAATGATACCGATAATTCCCCAGTTTTAGACATAAAGGTCTTTTACATAACTTGTTTTCTTGGGGAGGATGCGGAGAAATCGAGAGAGGTCAGCCGATGAAGGGCTGATCCGAATTTCTCCTGGGCTACGTCCGGCGATGTTCGCGAATACCTTCCTTTCTTTTATGATTAAACAAAATTTGATGTACGGGAGGCGGGCAGGCTCTTCTGATGCGACGATGGGTTCGTTTCCTCCCGGGCTAGATTGTTGTATTACCACCTTCATCTGGTTTATGCCGCCGTTTGGTGTCAGGCTTTGGATCCCAAATTTTGGGTGGATTGATCAGCACTCGGTCTTCTTCTGTCCGTTATCGGAGATTACGACCCCGAGACCTCCTCTCTTCAAAATCTCCACGGGTCTGTCAATTTTCGTTTCGCACGCTATTCTCTCGACTTTCTCCCCACTTCCTCACGCCCTCCTTCGATATTCACCTCGACTTTACCGGCATAACGCACATCGACACGTTACAATATATACCCCATATATATTATACCCTTGCGGGTTTTCACCTACTCATTACCAGTCCCAATTCAATCGATTCCTATCACTCCCTATCAGCACTTCGCTCCGAATACGGAGAAAAAGTGGAAAACCCGTACGAGTATAGACGGCCCCATATTCTTCTGATTGTTTGATGCACAGACTTTAACTGGAGTATCTACACCAAGGCCTTGGAAGTATTGGCCTTCCGCTCTGTGGTTGATGCGTCAACCCGTGGACGACTAAGTGATCACCGCTCCGGGTATCGTACATCCACAACGCTGCTCGAGGCGGAATATACATTTAGACGGGAATTAAGCAATTTTGAAGGATTTTTTAAACTAAGCAATAATTATTCTAAAATTATTAAATTTTAGGTATACTTTCATAGTATATCTGAGGCCTTATATACGCGATTTCGCCGATTTTCGAAGGTACTTTTCTCGACGAGGTTAAAAAAATGACGCATATATTGAGAACATTTTTTTACCAATGATTTATGCGCATGGTTGAGAATATGTAAATAAAATCGGAAATATTCACCGACAGAGGTGGGCGCGCGGTCAGTGTGCGGGCTCGGCGGTCACTGAAGTTAAGCAGCATTGGAGGCTTTCACTACTTGGAGCGGTGACCGCTTGCCCGTACACCGGTTTGCGCGTCAACCTCTGAGCGGGAGGCAGTTTTTCTACGTTTCTGATGGTAATACAACTGAAACTCAGCCAAATATAGCCGCCTGTATCGACCCAGGTTTTCCGCAGTTTCCCTGGGCCGTCGTGCAAATGCGATGCAGTAGTGCATTAGGAAAGAGAGGCTGCGGTCAACACTCTGGGGGGGGGGGGGACTCTGGAAGGAATGTGAATGTCGTAAGGAATGGAAGGAATAAAGGAGGTGATGGTAAAAGGGGAAGGACCCCGTACTTCTGAGGAATACATATAACAGAAATATTAACATAATAAAGCAATGTATTTTTTTTCGCGCGCGTTGACGGTGACATTTCTCGGCATCGATCTAGCTTCCCCTAGATTTTGATTGGCAAAAAATTCTAATTTACAGTAATTAAAATGAAGAAAATGCAAATTGAAGAGAACGGCACGCATTTACATTTCTGTAAAATTTGGATTTAAAAAATTGATTTTTTTCTAATTTTTGAAAAACAATTCTCGTAAAGCAGGAAGTAGCAATATTATCGATATTTCTACCCACTTTTGACTTAATCAGCTCAATAGTTTTTGAGTAATCGTGCACGCCAATTTCGATAATGCAGTTTTGAGAAAAAACGCGTTTAAAGTTTAAGCCCGCTCCGAATCCCAGCGCTGAGGCACAGCTTTGACGGGCTGTAACGTTTGAAGTTTTTCGAATTTCGGTTTGAACCTTAGGGCAAATATTTTACATACATAGTTCTATCGTTTAAATAAAAAGAAAGAAATCGATTTTTTGATCGTCGTAAATGTAATTTCGCCTTACTCGAAGTACCGGCGGAGCCGAGAAGCCCCACCGCGCATCCACCATTGTCGTTCAAAATATGTATATATTTTACCATGCACATACATGTAGTTTCTTTACATCAATATAAACTGTGGACTCGTTTATGTCTAACGGGCGAGCAGTTCCCACAACGGATTCGCACTGCGCGTTTTTCGCGTTATTATTATTTCAATTTTTCTGCTTCTCTGATTTTTTTCCGCTATTTTTTTCTGTTTCTTTTGTTTTTGCAATCTCTATCAAGCTTCATCCCTCCTCCTACGCCCCCCCCCCCCCCCTCACGCTGCTCGCGCGTTTCGAACAATGCATCATTTCGTGGGCCGAGAGTAACTTTACAGTAAAAAAAACATGAGCTTTTCACATGTGCATGGGTGTGTTTTTTTCTCTAGCCCCCGCGGATTCCGTCCACCAAGCTAGTCGATTTCACTCCCGGACATGTAAATCCATACGAGCGTCCGGGAAATCCGCATTGAAAAGGGTATCGAAACATCGACAACGATGGCGAAAATGACAGCGCGAAAAACCACGTCTCGAATATACCGCGCCGGTATAAATACAATGCAACCTTTCAGAATTAACGAAATACGTACAAAAAAAAGTATACCAATGCGTAATCCTTCAACAATTGTACGACGACAAAAAAACCGTCGGAAAAATTGATTCCTGAACGCATACGTAACGCGTATTCATTATTTAGCAAAAGATTTTACATACTTCAGCCTGATGCGCGAGAAAATGTGCAGAGGGGCAGAAGGTAGACGTCAGTTATTTTATTTTCTTGATGAATGCTGCGAAATTGCTGGAGAAAAGAACGGAGGGGTTGAAAGGCACGACGATACATCAATTACGATGAGCGTCTCGTCGTTTTGTTCGGGAGATGACTGACGGCGCTTGAAACATCCCCTATTTTCTCGAAACTTGTGCCTTCATATCGTATACCTGCCTAAATATATATGGGATATTCCACGCCATTTCAGCTAGCCCGTAACCTCGACCATTTTTGGTTTTCCTGTTTAAAAAAAATAAAATTGTAGGAACATCTGGTAGCCTATGGACACATAAATAAAACTCATGAAATTTTAGAAATCAACAGAATTATATGTTTGTTTTTAAACTCAAAATGAAACGCAACATATTTCTCATAATTAGAACTAAGTAACAATCAGATAGTTTCATTAATTTTTTAATTTTTGAAAACCAATTTTTTGTCGGGTACATTGGCTTTACACACGTCGCAATAAGAATACGCTTGCGATGGGACAATGTCCACACATGCTCCATGAGCCCAGTCTTTACATTTATGACACTGGATCCTTCAAGGGTTTCTCCGCAAATGATGCACTCCGTCCTTCGATCTTTTACTTCCTGAGTGAACTTTGAATATTCGGCTTTGTCTTAATTTTTTATTATTTGCAGCCTTGTTTTTACTGTTTGTAGCCCTTTTTTCTCTGCTATCTTGTTTTTGAAAGGCGAAAATGTTAAAATCTGTTTTTTTTTGTGTTTTTCGTGAGCGGATCACAAGCCGTTTCTCAGATGCAACTGGAAGAGGACGCAACTGTTTGAGAAATTAATTTGCACTAGGTGCAGTTGATCGTGTAGTTTCCAGCGTTGCCATCAGCATAGTTGGCTACGTATTGCGACTGATTGATAGGTGGGAAATGAGACTGGTAGAAGGCTGCTGGTTTTGTTTAGTTGATCACTGCAATGTTACGTCGATCGTTGGCTGATTAGCAATATTTTCAGCCATGGTTGGTTTCTGTTCAATATTCGTCATCATGGCCGGCAAAAAATATGATTCCTTGAAAATGTCTCGATGAAAAATGAATTCCTCCATTGAAAAAATGTCCGGGGATACCCGACAAAATTATATCTGGTGCTACCCGACCGCTTAATTCCTATGTTTATACTTATAGCATCAATACTAGTCAAAGCAAGATCAATATATAACATAACTCATAAACTAGAATAAATGTCTTATACGATCATAAGTTAATCAAGGTGAAGTACTTACATTTAAGACTCAATAACTGAATTCAAAAAGTAAACAGCGCAGACGAAAATACTGTCACAGGCAATTTAACGATTATCACGTCTCGTTCGCTCGACGGTAGCGTTACTGCTAATGCGTATGTGTGGGTGGATGTTGCGGTAGTTTTGACGTATTGCTTAGTTATCTATGGGTGCGTAGTTGTTTAGAACTCATTCCCGACCTTCCCCTAAGGGACGGGACGGTGACCCGTCACACGAATCATCATACCTCGGCAAATTTTTTGTTTTTTTTTCCAAAAGCTTTATTGCAAACTAAAGTCGAGACCCTAAGCTATAAAATATGCAATGAAAAAAAGGTATTTGTGAAGTTTCAACCTCATGCAGACTCCTTAAAGCGTTAGGCTACAGTGAAAACGACGAACGCTCGCCCGTCGCTTGAGGCAACTGAAATTGAAGAGGAATATCCAGCATATGGTGCAGGAGTCGGAGATTGAATGTAAACTTAGGGCTACAACGATACAACTGCTAGTAAGACTTTAAGGGGCTATACCAGTGTGAACGCTGAAAATTTGGGTGATTTTCGAGATTTTTTTGGAAGAAAAGTACGCAATTAAATGTTCCGGAAAATGAAGAATATATTTGGATATATTTGACCTATATTACATCATTTTTTCATAGAAAAATATTGAGATTCCTGTACGATGACATAGGATTTTCGAAAAATATCAAAATCTAAAGAAATGGCGTAGTTATGAAAAAATAGGCTGTTTTCTTGCCTATAAAATGGTCGTTTTTTTTCAATGCCAAATCGTCCATTTTCATCCAATCAAAAATATCCTACGTCATTGTAAAGTAAATATATTCAAGAGTACGCAGTCCAAATTTCAAGTCAATCGGATAATTGCTCTTTGAGTTACAATGTCAGCAAATTTGAAAAATATCATTTCGAAAAAAACGCGTTTTCAAGATTGAACAATCGATTTTTGCAAGATAAAATAATTAGAGATACGGCCTTGAAATTTTTACAGGATATTCTTGAAAGTATAAGCTGTCGAAAATAGCAAAATAAATCGATTTTTCAAAAGTATCACACTGGTATAGCTCCTTAAACGGGTTTTTTTCTCGAAACTATGTTTTTCAAAACGGTGTACACGATTCCTCGACATCTAATGCACGGATTGACTTGAAGTTTGGTACACTTATTCAGTGGAATAGCACTTTAGTCTTGACAAACGTTTTTCTTAAAATGTTTTTTTTCATTAGTTATTAACAATAATGACACCACTTGTCCGCGAAAAATCGAAGAAAAAAAAAACATTTTTTTGGTCATTGAAACACGATAACAAAAAAAGATTCGGTCAAGTCTCAGCCAAGAATGTCTATTTGAAGGAAAAACTCGTTTTGTTTTGTTTCAGATCAACCGGGTGGCTAAAATCTTTACGAGATTGTGTAAAAGTTCTTTATTTGTTAATACTTTTTTATATAATTTGGTAGACAACGTTGTTGATGTACATCAAAATAAATGTGCAAACGAATCTTGAATTATCCTACTTATCCCTTTGAAATTAATTTTTGTTAACAACCCTGATTGTCGGGTCGTCACAGTAGCCTAACGCATTCGAAATGTTATAATCGCATATCATTTTCTAATATGATTTCTTAATTACGTGCGGATCCTTTGCACGTCCTATTTTCGATTGTCAAGTTTCCAGTGAGTCACCCTGTACATGCACATATATGTATGCACGCAAGCATATATATACTTACACACATATTCACAGGGTGTCCCTTTTATCTCTGCCACCCGAAACAACTCGGTAAGTATCGACGTCACAAAAAGTGTTCCAGACAAAAGTTGTACGGTGTGAAGGGGACCATCAAATGCGACCATTTTTTTATTTCGGTCGAGGCCCTGACGCACAGTAAAGGTCACCTCCACTTTTTTAAATGGAATGGCACATTTTTTTATGGTAGTGGTAGTGATCCGAGATATTTAGATTTGTATTTCATTTTAATAGGTGACCTTGAATGTCCTTGAACAACTTTAACCCCCTGATGTTTTTTATGCGGCTTGAGGTGCATTCCATATAAAAAAGTGGAGGTGACCTTCACTATGCGTCAGCGTCTTCACCGAAATAAAACAAATTAGTCGCATTTGATGGCCTCCTTCACACCGTAAGGTAAAGGTACCAATGCTCGGACGGTTAAGAACATCCTTTGATTATAGGGTTTATTATTCATTTATGGACCATTTAAAACAAAAATTACTGGAACTAACACCAAGCTCGTAAGTTCTAGTTTTCAAAACACATACAACTGCCGGAAAGTTAATTATTTTTATTTTTATACGTTTAAATGTTCAGTAGTACCAAATGTACCAATTTTCGGACAGCTGTTAGTGTTACGTACCTATGTTCGGACACTATCATGTCCCAATTATGGGACACGTCCCTATAACCTCATAATCACAAACTTTGTTTGCGTCGCGACTAGTTGCGTTACCTATTCTATTGTCTAAACATGCGACACATGTACTTACCAATTGATTTTATCTTTTTCTTCGCTTCTTTTTTCCAAATCACAAACTAAGCTTAGTAAATCATTTATCGCGAGGTACACAGCGAAACGAACTGTCAACGCTTGGCGTCCGGCGATTCGGTGTCTGCGGCTACGTTCTCTCGTAACAGTAATCGGACATGAGATTCGACCGTGGTGCATGCGCGGGATAGATGTCCCAATGAATGAGACGCTGAATTTATTACATAAAGCCTTATCCAAACCAAAATGTAACGACGGTGTCGAAAAGTCGGTTCGATTCGCTTTCGATTGATCATAAGTCTAGTCTAGAAATCGATCAAAAATAGACCTCTATTACTATCACAAATTATCGCAACTCCTTAGCTTTTCGGTTTAGAAAAGTGCATTCATGAACATGACTGACGCGGACTCGTTAACATAACTCGTCAATTTTACTACTAAACTTCATTATTAACGTACAATTTTCCAATAATCAATTAATAATTGGAGGCTGAATAGAATGCAAGCGTCACTTTTCATTACCTATTAAGGGGAGGGTAGGGGTTTCAGCGTGAAAAAAACACTTTTTTGTGTTTTTTTTTCATCTATATGGATAGAGTAAATTTATTGAAACCTTTTGTACATTGTTAAGTGTCATTCCAAGAACATTCCGTGAAATTTGTACGCGAAAATATCCACAAACAAGCCGGTGCCGCGTTTTTCTCGAAACCACTTTTTCAAAGTCCGTCTTCACTGCCATTTGAAAACTACATGACCGATTTATTTCAAGCTTGGTGCATACTCTCTACATATAAAATACCTCCCCCCAACGGTTAGTTTGAGATTTTTTTACATTGAGGGGGTTTTCCACCCCCAAATTGGCGGAATTTTTCGTGAAAAATAGCACTTTTCACTTTACACGACCACCAAAAATTTTAAAATGAAAAACAAAATTATCAAACACCGTTGGGGGAAGAATTTGATGATCCTTTGACTAAATTTTAATGGTACTTGATTTCCGATAATTTCTAGCTAAGATACAGTGAACACCGCAAACCGTGTTTTTCCAAAAGCGTTCTTGGAAAAGCTTTGTCACCGACTTGTTTGTGGATATTTTCGCATACAAATTTCATGGGATGCTCTTGAAATGACACTTAACAATGTACAAAAGATTTCAATAAATTTACTCTATCCATATAGATGAAAAAAATTCGCATAAAAGTGTTTTTTCCATGCGGAAACCTCTACCCTTCCCTTAATTATGTAGCTATTAGCTATATAATTAAGGGGAGGAGGGTTTCACTATATTATAGTGAAATGTTCGAACTGCTGTCCGAACAGTGGAACCCGTCCGAGCATTGGTACCGTTACCTGACAACTTTTGTCTGGAAAATTTTTTTGCGACGTCGATAATTACCGAGTTATTTCGGGTGGCGGAGATAAAAGGGACACCCTATATATATATATATATATATATATATATATATATATATATATATATATATATATATATATATATATATATATGGATAAATACTACAATGTTTTTCCTATAACGCAAACTGTAGAAGTTGCAGGAAGAGAGGAGTGCAGGGGAAAGCGGCGGTTTACAGTAATACGAGAAAGTTCGATAACAAAGTTCAAAAACCACGCGCGTCTGGCAAAGCTCTCGCCGACACTTCGTCCATGCACACATTCGCATGCGCGTAGTAGTGCAGTCGCGTTCTCGTCATCCCGAAATATATGGGATAACTTTTAAGCCACGCGACTTGCGACCCAAAAAAAATACGTGGACTGCTAAATTAGGAAAGGGCGTAACTGTGGCGTGCTAGCTTAGGTCGAGTTGTGCCAAGCCGGCTTTTTCGTCTCGGAGGGTTCGGTAAACACGCATATACGAATATTCTGCGAGAAACGTCCACCGTGAGATTACCGTCGGCAGTTTTAGCGTACGTATGTATAATGTGTACGTGTGCAACGTCCAAGGATTAGCCGGAGTACGAACCGCGCGAAGGGAAGAAAATTCGGGGGAGAGGGTTAGCAGCGAGGGAACACGCGAAATTCGGACGTTTGATCCGCGCCGGGACTCAAAAGGGGTTGAGAGCAGACACAAGGGAATAATAACGCAGCAGTGGCAACCTAATCCCTTGCTCTTCGCATCGCGAGTTCAGTGGACAAGGCTTGACACCATCGACACCGAAGTCGACACAGACACACACACACACACACACACACACACACACACACACACACACACACACACACACACACACACACACACACACACACACACACACACACACACACACACACACACACACACACACACACACACACACACACACACACACACACACACACACACACACACACACACACACACACACACACACACACACACACACACACACACACACACACACACACACACACACACACACACACACACACACACACACACACACACACACACACACACACACACACACACACACACACACACACACACACACACACACACACACACACACACACACACACACACACACACACACACACACACACACACACACACACACACACACACACACACACACACACACACACACACACACACACACACACACACACACACACACACACACACACACACACACACACACACACACACACACACACACACACACACACACACACACACACACACACACACACACACACACACACACACACACACACACACACACACACACACACACACACACACACACACACACACACACACACACACACACACACACACACACACACACACACACACACACACACACACACACACACACACACACACACACACACACACACACACACACACACACACACACACACACACACACACACACACACACACACACACACACACACACACACACACACACACACACACACACACACACACACACACACACACACACACACACACACACACACACACACACACACACACACACACACACACACACACACACACACACACACACACACACACACACACACACACACACACACACACACACACACACACACACACACACACACACACACACACACACACACACACACACACACACACACACACACACACACACACACACACACACACACACACACACACACACACACACACACACACACACACACACACACACACACACACACACACACACACACACACACACACACACACACACACACACACACACACACACACACACACACACACACACACACACACACACACACACACACACACACACACACACACACACACACACACACACACACACACACACACACACACACACAAATGTAAATGTATACATATATATGTAAACCCATACACGCACCTATATATGTATTTTAATATATAGGGATATATGTGTCCCAAATACTAGTCTGACAATTTCAAGTGCTCCCTGTGCGACAATCACAAAGCTACGGTGCCTGCAGCAACTCCTATCTTCCCAGGTATCCATGCAAGGGCTCTTATGCAGGAAACGGAACAATTCGCAACTGGAAAGAAACTTGAAGCGATTGCAAAAAGACTAACGTTTGTTTTGTCTTTCTCTAATTCAGTATATTGTAAATGTACATTCAGGATAAGGCCAAAATGATTAGCAGTAGAAATAACGTTAAGGCGTTGCCCCCACTTGTAGCGCAAAAAAAAGGTCTTTTTCATGAATTTTTTAAAAGAAAACTACAAAACTTTTTTAATCGATCAATATACCATCTTAAAGAACACATCTTGAAGAACTTTCAGTAATTTTTTAATTGAAAAATATTACATTGTTTAGTGGCAAATGGCCGTCAATGAAATAATGTTTTTATATACACGGTTTGCGGTGACTAACATTGCGGCGAAGTGGATCATCTGAAAAAAAAATGCGGATGGATTTAGTCAAATATAAGTATAAACTAGTCTTTAATCGAAGGATTTTAAAAAATATTCATTTTTCACACAATGGCGGACCGTCAAAGTTAATGGGTCGATTTTAACGAAAAAAAACGGCCGTTTTTGACTATAAAAGGGCCATTTTTGTCGAAAAAAAAATCGAACGATTAAAGACTACATTTATATGTATTAAATAAGCCTGCAAAATTTCAAGAAGATCGGTTCATTAGTGTTCGAGTAATCTTGGTCACCGACTTCAGAAATGCCATTTTGAGAAAAACCGCGTTTAAAGTTTCTCTTTCAACGCTCTTTCAACGCGGATTCTTCTCTTTCAACGCTCATATCTCAGTCAATTTTGTTCGGAACGACTTGAAATTTTCAGGACATATTCTCAGATACTTATACTTCAAAAAAATGCAATAAAAAAATCGATTTTTTCAAAACCGCAAGTGGGGGTAACCCCTTAAACCTTGGGGGAAAACGGTCCGTGCAAAAATAGCACAGTTCGAAGGGGGTTATCGAGTCGGGGGCTACGAAGTTCATCCAGGTTCGCTTCGGAAATTTCACGACCATCCCTGTGTTTAACGACTATTTAAAAAAAAAAATTATCGAGGATCTAAAATTAAGTTTACACGCCGAATTTCAAGACGATCGATCAAGATTTAAAATAAAAAATCGATAAAACATTTCGATTTTATTTCAATGTTTGTAACCTCAAATCAATTTTGGAAAATGGTGCTGACATTTATTCTCATGAACGGTACTCAAAGTGGGGGCTGAATTTTCTCAAATTCAGAAAATTTGAGGGGCAGACAGCTGTTCGACTATCTATTTGACGTCGTTTGGCAAAGTTTCGACGCAATCTGAAGAGCCGTTTCAGAGATTTTTGGGTATCTATAATTGTTCTGCCATACCGACCGCGATGAGGTGTCATTCCGTCTTAACTTTAATTTATAATGCAGATTTTGTAAAAGTTCCAATAATTGAGAGTTATGAAGATTTTTGTGAAGGTTCAGATCGCCCTCTGTGCTTCAGCGAGACGCCCCGCTGCCATTGACCCTTTTCTCTTATTCGTTCTTCTCGATATATGTTTTATGAAATAGTGTAAGCCGTATCGCAAAATTATGCGTCCGATTTACTTTAAATTTAGACAGAGCATACTTTATAACCTTTTGTATCGTATGACTCGATGATTTTTTGATGATGTTTATCCATTTGTTAAAAAGAATTATTAAGGCCTTAGGCCACAGTAACGGGTATAAAATCATTGGCGAATTTAACAATTTTTTTCGTATGAAAAAGTGATTTACTCATCAAATTAATTACACATCTATTTAGTATGAGTATCAGCTGTCAGAAAATATATATATTTTTTTCGATGTAGAAAATGGCCCACTACTTGAAACAGCTTTTTTCGGTAAATATTCGAAAGTGTCACTCCCGCTGAAAAGAGGCTGTAAATGTTTTTATCAATTCTTTATGATTATAAAACCACATATTAAGTTGTATTTTAATGGCGCATAATGTTTTTGGGTTTGTTTGTTTGGGTCGATCCAGATTTAGGAGCATATACACAAAATATTGGAAGAATGTGGTGCGATACTCGTGGTAATATCCCAAAATTCGGACGACGTGATCGTTAAAAAATCTTTAAAAAAATATTTATTGACATTTTTTTGTTGACGCGCTGTCATAATAATATTAAATATTATGTTTTTTGACTGTAAGAAAACACACAAAAAATCAGCTCGTTTCTGACAGGAGTGACACTTCCGAATATTTACCCCTCTTTCCAATTAGCGTGACAAGTAACTTCAACAGATTTCACTTGATTTTCTTCAAATTTGAAAGTTATGTTTCTAATTGCATTTCGCAGAGAAGTACGTACGGAATTTCTGATTAATCGAAAACTTTTCATTCTATGAGCAGTTTATGAGCAGTTAGAACGAGAAATTTTTCACTGAAAATTCATTTTTTTTAGTTCAAATACCTACAACTTTTGAATAAAACAATATTTTTTCAATTCCGTACGTACTTCTCTAGGTATTCTAATGTAGATTGACGAGAATTTTTGTTTTTTGCTTTGGGTAAAAAATTGTGGATGCTAAATGTCACGTCGCGGAGCGCCTAAAAAAAGATGACAAAAGAAAATATTAGTAGTTGGCCATTTTGTACATGGAAAACAAAAATATTTTCTAACAGCTTGATATTCATACTAAATAGATGTGTAATGAATTTTATGAGTGAATCACTTTTTCATACGAAAAAAAATTGTTAAATTCGCACATGATTTTACACCCGTTACTGTGGCCTAAGGCCTTGAAGTTGTTTTTTGGAAATCGAGCTTTTTTCTACAGCTTGCGGTCTTCGTAATTGTCAAAATTTCATCAAAATATCCGGTCATACGAAAATTTTATTATTATACTAAAAGTTACATTTTTTATTTTTCATTCTACACCACTGCAGTTGCCAGAACCACGTACACGGATTGGCTATGCAGCACTGTGTTCAACGTATAATGACTTCATTGTTCGTGAATATTTTTCATGGAAAAGACTCAAACTCGCAAGACGTGTTTATAATACTGACATCGTCATCCCAAAACTCTTCTCACAATTTTTTTCGATCGGCCTGTATTCTCGTCCCAAAGATTATGCAGACCCGTTAAATCTTTGAATATTCGATATTGTATTATATAAAATAAAATATTGCAAGGCTCGACAGGTTTTATCGTGTATACCAATATTATATAACAATTATTCTACACGAGAATGTTGAACATTGAAAAATCAAGCCTTTTTTATTTGGTTTGTTTTTCAGCTTGTAGGCTCGCAGGGTCGATTCGGGCGCAAAATACATTACGGCATCAGAAAAACGGAACTCTTTTTCAGGCGAATAGATTTTAGCAACATATAAAATATAGCATATAATATTCATGCAATTTATATTTGTTTCAAGAAACATTTATTGTTTCATTTTTTGCAACCATATTTGTGTACAACACATATTACAAATGCTTCACCAATAAAATTTGATATCCCACAAGTGACAACTTGCACGAGAAATGCCGAAGAAAAAAATATATATATCGCGACCACTCGCCGAAATCTCCATACATCGATGTGCAGCACGATGACGTCGCAGAGATTACAGTATTTCCGCGTGACAACGGCTAAGTGTGTTCGCGCAGCGATATGTATCGTGAAAGAGAGCTTACCGCAACGTCATACGTGAGATATATCTGCGCCGCGAACGGTCCAAATTGTTGAAAATTCATCCCGAAGCTAGCACGCATCGTCCTTCATACCCCATAGTTCCAGCCCAACCCCCCAAAGCTCGACGGCCCCCTTCGGGGGACGGAATTGCAAATTTTCCGAAGAGCTACTTTGCGATACCTATGCAGGCGGCGTTTGAACGCCGGGACATTGACGAGGAGACCTCTATATGCATGCCTCTGTACCACGCAACCCGTAGACCTAAAGGGTGCAGTATATATTCAGTGAAATATACTTGTATATTTAAATATATATACACACACACACACCTACATATATATTATACATACATGTGCATGTATGTATGTATATGGTCGAAGGGCATGAAGATGGGAATGGACGAAGGGGATGCTGTGGTTTTCCATGGTGCGGCTACTCCCATGAAATATTCAACGAGCCCCGGGCACTTCGTCATATAGCTTTGTACACTGCGCTATAGGAGTAGAGAGAGAGAGGAGCAAAAAGATAGAAAAATACGAGCGAGATGGAAGAGCATCGACGCTTTTTGAATCCGCCAGACGAATATATTATATGCACACGGACATATTGTGTGTGTGTTTGTGTGTGTGTGCGTGCGTGGTGGTGTGTGTAGGCGACGATGATTTCGAAGATAGATGACTTCGAAGACTCACCTCCCATTGAGGGGTAAGGCCACAGTAGAATTTTCAAAATATCAATGCTTTATCATCATGAGAATAAGTTACTATTCGATTTATAGCAAGACATTTTTTTTTCACCGACTTTGAGCGTATAACGTAAGCCCACCTACGGCATGGCCATAGGTGGGGTGCGTAGAACACTGGGGTGGCCCCTCACCCCAGTGTTGGGTGGGGGGCCACCCCAGTGTTCTACGAACTCCACAATTCCACGCACCCATCCCAGGTGCCCCTCGCCCACCCCAGTGTTCTACGCCACCGTACGCCATGGGTGCGTGGAATCGTGGGGTGCGTAGAACACTGGGGTGGGTACTTGACTGCATATGGTAAAGTACCCACCGAAAAGCATATGGTTTTTTTTTCCGGAAACATCATACGCCGTTACAGTAATGATAAGAATAATGTTTGTTAACCATATTAAACCATTTATGCAAAATTAGCCTGATTCTAGCAGGAGCCCCACTTCCGAATATTTACCAATTTTTTTTCTAATAGCTTGATATTCATACTAAATAGATGTGTAATTAATTTTATGAGTGAATCACTTTTTCATACAATAAAAAATTGTTAAATTCGCACATGATTTTATACCCGTTATTGTGGCCTAACCCCTTAACCTATTGCCTAATGTGAGCATATGCATATAAAGCTCATTATAAGAACCTTCGTGTCCCCAAAATCGACGACAAGCTCAATAGGAGTCAAAAAATGTTGTTGAAACAACTATATTTGTAAATCACTAAAATTGCATAGATGTGACGAATTCAAAATATGCGTTTTTAAAGATATTATGTGGTGGCATAGAAACCTGCTTTTTTAATCTTTTAACCATTCAGTTTGTAGAAACTTGTTGGATTACATTAATCAAAGTACTTTCCCTCAGATGTTACTACTTTCTAGCACTTCTTTGACAAAAACTCAATCCCACGGCGGAAGAATGGCCTGTCTTTTGATCCACTGATTTCACCATTTTTGGACTTTATCGTAATTAGGAAAGTGTACATCTTATGAGGCGTGTTCCATCGAATGGGGCAAGTGATAATCACGTGGGACAAGGTCCGGAGAATACACGGTGCGGGAGGACCTCCCATTCCAGTTCCATCGGTGTTTTTAACACCGCCAATGCAACGTCGGGCCGAGCTCCGTCGTGCAGTAGAATCACCTTTTGGCGGTTTGATGCTAATGTCAGCCTTTTGCCAATTCAATTATCGGTCACGCGCTTCAGGTACTGTTTACAGCTACACGGCACGGCTTTGTGACCATGGATGTTCCGTTTTGGCGTCGATGTTGACGGTTGACAAGGATCAAACCATGATTTTCTGCCTTGAGCGTTGTCGAAATTAATCCATTGTTCATCCACACTTACAATGCGCCACAAGAAACTCTTTTTTCTGTGCCATGTATGTAAAGAAATGGTAACGTTTAGCCGATTCGCAATGGTATTCTCGCCCAGTTCGTGTGGCAGCCATTTTCTGTTTTTCTGTATATTCTCCATGGCATGCAAACGTCGGGACACTATTGACTTGTCGAAATTTAGCTGTTCAGCCAATTCTTCAAGGGGGGAACCTCCTCCAGACATCAGGTTTTTCAATAATTTTTTACAAAAAATTGAGAGCATTTATTGCAATGAATCGAATTACATAAAATATTGACATTAAAATGAATACAACAAAATATTCATGAGTGAAAAAAAAACAAAATGGCGGCGCTGAAGGTGCTCGAACTTGGCTCCTAGAATTTGGGCCGTGGAACGCCCAGGTCCTTGTAGTTACCTGAAATCAACGAAACAATTTTTTTCATAAAAATAAGTCATTCCGCTTTGCATGAACTTAAATTCAGCAAAAAAAAAATTGAAAATTTGAGAACAAAAAAATAAACACTTTTTTATAAACAAATAATTAAAAACAATATTTATTAAAACAATTTATACGAAATTTTAGGTTTGTGCAAAGGCGGGTAGGTTAAAGAATATCTGAACAAAATTTCAAGTTAATTGGTTCATTACTTTTTGAGTTACATTCCACAGCACGGAAAAAAAACGTTTCGAGAAAAATTGGATTGAAGTTTTAGTTCTTGAAAAGTCGAGTTTAGAGTGATTTATAATTACCCAAGATTTTTTGTGTGAACTGTTTGTGTGAAAACGAAAAACGACGGTTACACAGGCCGAACTTTTCTTCACAATCGTCGAAAGTGCCGCCTATTATTCAAAAAGTAAACTAGCAAACTTGTTTGGCTAAGAAATTAAAAGGTAGAGGCCGCAAAGGGCGCGCGCTCGTTTACCTGCTCTCGGTACTTTTGGAGGGCATCACTTCGGTGATTTCCTAGGGACCTTTAAGACTTTCTGTTGGGCTTCGAACTTTGGAAATATATTCTTCAGATAGTACATGAATTTTTAAAGCAATAAAAAAAAATTGATGTAGACAGGAGGTTCCCCCCTTAAGCGCTGAACAAAAGTTTTCAACCAGCAAACTCTGCAAGTCAGCATCGGACTGAACACCGAGTTTCAATGCAACCACTACATATCCATGCACATGGTGCATATCCGATTTATTTCGCACGTTCCCATCGTCAGTAAATCCGTCGTGTACAGCAAAAAAAAATGTAAGCATCTCTCTTCTAGCCTGATCCAGAAGAAGCTGCTCTCCATGCCCGGGAAATATCTCGATAAATAGTTGTTTCGCGGCAACCAGTTCATGAAACTTTTAAGTCTTCCGGACAACGCGCATCCCTTCCGCTTGGCAACAAACTCGCCAAACTCGGGGCAGAGAGACAGAGAGCAGGGTCTGAGAGAAAATACGAAAGGATTCTTGTTTAGGAAGTTCTCCTTCTCGTAGCTATTTATCCCGAAGGATAAGGGTGGAAGAAGCGAAATTTCAGCGACCATATAATTTATTGTCCAAATATTGGGGGCAAATTGGGGAAAACTCCTCGACAACTTGATAGCTTGGTTCGTTAAGGCTAACGATGAGAATGCACTATTTCTCGGGTACGTATAACACGTTATAGGTATACAGCTGCAGATTCAAACGTTTCAGCTAAATTGTGAAATTGGGGGGAGGGGGGATTTATAATTGCTAACTGCTTGAAATTCCTATATTACCGTTCGTGGAGGTAATCATAGTACTGGATTCATTGGATGGATTAGTGGCTAGTCTATAAAATTGTTTTGAGTGAGTTTTATCCACCAAAGGCTACGAAACGAAACTAACTTGAAACTTTTATGTTATTAGAAATTGCATTGCTGGAATGCAACAAAAATTCTTCTCTACTTCATCACGAAATGTTTTCTATTATTATATTTTTTTTAATTCCGTTCTGTTGAAGTTTCAATTGCAGGTCATTAATTAGGATCCTAAAAATGTTTAAGTAAGCTTTGGGACCAAAATTTGCAAAAAAAATTATTATTATTGCATTAAAACGATTCGGACTTTGTTTTTATTTCTTCGCGTAACTATTTCTATCATTACTATTTTTTTCAACCCTTTCGATTGCAGTTTCAATTTCAAGTCTCTAATACGGGTCCAACAAAATTTGAGTGACCTCCGAGACCTAATTCGCAACAGAAACTTTTGGGTAATTAAAAAAAAAGAATTTTCATGGCATTACAACAGTTCGGACTCCAACATATTATTTTGTTTTATTTTCCATCACGTGTATCCACCAACTGCTGTGCAAAGGCGTGCCAAACAAATTCGTCGTATATTTTGTGCTCGTATTTGGTTAAATCGTGAATATTTATCAGCACCTAATTGACCGATTTGGGGATCTAGATACGTATTTCAGCAGGATTATGATAGACTTGAAAAATGGCATGAGTCATCCTTAGATGCTCTCCAGTAACTCCCAATGGAGTCAAAGTTTTTCTGAAACTGGAGGAATGCCTTGGACATATTTTTATTGCATTTGTCTCCAGTTAAATCGATCTTGTGAAAACCCAGGCCTTCGCCAGTAGAACAACCGCATTGATATACGTATATATACGTGTATTTTCTTCTCCCCTGAATGAGGGGAAAATAAATCTAAATTATATAATAATAAAAGTAATATTTTGATTCATTAAGCGACGTACGGAATTGCGTCGTTTTTATTCCTCGCTGAGAGGAGAAAGGAAGCAAGAGACTCGATGCAAAATCCCGAAAGAAATATTGAATTCGTTTTGTCGTATTCTGTCGCTCTTTCCTGATATTCTCCTACCATTCACCACCACGATCGTGCTCGAACAAGAGAGAAAAGAGAGAGGTAGGGAGAAAAGAGGGACAAAAACGAGGAAGAAAAAAGTCCACGAGAAGAGCCTGCTGGTAGATAATTTTAATGAGATTTGTCCAACAGATGGATAATAGGGAGAAAAAACGGAATGAGAAAGACAGACGAAAGGGAAGAAAAAACGAGTGGAAAGAAGAGGAAACTGCGAGGGCATCGGCGTGTGGAAAGAGAGCAAAAAGTGCACCTCCAAAAGAAATAAGATGGCGTTCTGCTGCGACAATCTGCTAGGGGTGAGCCCGCCAAGAAAAAAATGTAGGGAAAGATAGAGAAAGAGCGAGAGACGAGGAAGGGAACGACAAAAGTTGATGCAGATCCTCTTCAACATTCGTAGACACGAATGAGGGTAAGTCTAATGACAAAAAAGTAGCTGCATTGAAATAACAATTCCGATGAGTGGGTTATCATGACGTGGGGGAAATAAGACAAAAGATACAGGAAAAGTGAGAAAGAGAGAGCTTGAGAACAAGTTTAGGAGGAATTTTCGAGAATCCGCAAGTTCATGGGTGACCCGACAAATCTTCTCGATAAATTATTCTTTTATCCTGAAATAAGCCAACACAGAAAGGAGAGAGAGAGAGAGAGAGAGAGAGAGAGAGAGAGAGAGCCCTAGCCCACTTCGATACCGACATAACAATATCTTATCAATTTCTTTATCATAAACATTAACTTATTAACAGTCTAGAATATTTAATGTAGCTTAATATTACCCATTTTGAATTATTGTATGGTAAGCATAGTTGATGAAAGTTTTTGTTACAATACGAACGAGTATGTGTATATATACACATTCGTATTGAAAGTAACAAAAAATGTTATCATCTAGGCTTGTCATGTAATTTAAAAATGGGTAATATTGAGCTATATTATATATTCTAGATTATTAATGAGTCAATTAAAAAAAAATGAATAGGATGTTATGGTATATTCAGGGTGAGGCACATAAAGTGTTACAGAGCAATAGCACTCAAACTATTGATCATATCCAAAAATGTTTCAGACAAAAGTTTCAGTGTTCGCGACGGCCGTCATAGTGGACCACCCTATTTTTTTATCGGTGGAACACTTTTTTAAATGGAACCATGTATTTTTTTTCGATTACATTATCACCGATTTTAAGACGAATTCAGCGACCTACATCACGAGGTCATTCTAATCACGCAAAGTATGAAAATAGTCGAAAAATCGAAAGATATCGGAATAATCATTTTCAAAGGATCCACCTTGGTCTCTGTCTACCTACAGAAGATGCTCGAAGTAATGGCCCTCGACTTGGAAGCACTTTTTAATTCGCTGATGAAAAGACCGTCTAACTTCAGACAACATTAGTGGTGTAATTGCGGTACATGCTCGGCGTATTCTTTCTTCAATGTCGTCAGGCATGGTAGGTGCTACCTCCATTACGCGTTCTTTGGCGAAACCCCATAAAAAGTAATCTGGTGATGTTAGATCTGGCGAACGAGGTGGCCAGGATACAGGGCCGCCTCGTCCTATCCACTTTCCACCAAAAATCTCATTCATCACTTGTCTTGAACACAGAGCAAAATGGGGTGGTGTACCGCCGTGTTGCATCTACATGTTAATGCGAACATGCAAGGGCACGTCTTCCAGTAATTGAGGCAGTACGTTTTGCAGAAAGTTTGCGTAAACTTGCCCAGTCAAGCGACCTTCAAAAAAATATGGACCAATGACGTGACCGCCGACAATGCCGCACCAACAATTAACGGACCACGGATGTTGAAATAGTACAGTTCTCATCCATCGAGGATTCTCATTTGCCCAATAATGTATGTTATGCCTATTCACATTTCCCGTATTTGTGAAGTTAGATTCGTCAGAAAAAAGCACATGACTCAACAATGAGACATCTGTGCGCATTTTTCTACGAATCCAGTTACAGAAATTGACGCGATATAGGAAATCATTGCCGTACAAATCCTGATGTAATGACAGACGATACGGATGGAACTTGTGTTGATGTAAGATTCTTAATACAGATCGCTGACTAATTCCACGCTCTCTTTCCATTTGCCTGCTGCTCGCATGTGGATTTAGTGCAGCAGAAGCTAAGATAGCAGCCGCATTATTTTCATTAACAATCGGTCGACGTTTGACTCGTGTATGTTTCACTGTACCGAAGCGACAGAAACGGTCAGCTAATCGCTTAAAAGCCATGTGCGATTTTTGTTGCCTATCCGGATAACGAGCCGCATACGAAGCTTGGGTGTTTCTGTAATGTTTACAGCATTCCCCCAGCACCATCAACATATCAAAAGATTCTTGAAAATCGTTCATTTTCGCGATCCGATGTACTCACGTTAGAAGGTAATGCGTGACTAACTGATACGTCAACGGAAAATGCGTACTTGCTGCCGATAAGAAACATTGGTATCGTAAGAAACGAAAACAGCGATCAAACAAGTGTTTACAAGTCGAGGGTCATGACTTCGAGCATCTTCTGTAGGTAGACCCAAACCGAGGTTAGTGGATCCTTTGAAAGTGATTGTTCCGATATTTTTCGATTTTTCGACTATTTTCATACTTTGCGTGACTAGAATCACCTTGTGTTGTAGGTCGCTGAATTCGTCATAAAATCGGTAATATTTTAATTGAAATAAAATACATGGTTCGATTTAAAAAAGTGGAGTTGACCTTGACGTAGATTCAGCGCCTCCACCGATAACAAAATAGGGTGGTCCAGTCTGACAGCCTTCTCGAACACTGAAACTTTTGTCTGAAACATTTTTGGATATGATCAATAGTTTGAGTGACATTGCTCTGTAACCCTTTATGTGCCTCACGCTGTATATATCGCCAATAAATAGATATCCTTTCGATAGTACTCTTCGATGCCGATTGGATGTAATGTTGTCAACCTTATTCGGATGCCTATTTGACGGCTTCTACATGGCAGTGATATCTTGGGATTTTTGTGCCTTTAAGAGGATATCTTTCGGTGGCGCATATTCGCCGTAGGTCTCCTCAAGCAAACGATGTGCTTCAGCTGCATTTTTTTCAAGTTCAAGCAGTAAAGCAGAACTTCCTGCAAATGCTGTTTATTTGGCACAAAACTCGACCTCTTCATTGTTAGAAAAAATATCTTTGCATTGCGATATGTGTTGGTATTACTGACTGTATTGTTGACAGATGTCCAACCTAAAAGGAACCCAACTTCAGACGTGTATGTCGACTATATGTATCGTTAGCGCCAGCCATGTGAGAAACCCAGAAACTTACAATAAGTTGCGCACCTAGTAGAATTAGGTATCGGCTCACCAGGCAGTTGTGAGGGCAGTTTCCAGAACTAAATGTCTTCAGAATCACCTTTCCCCATAAATATCTATATCGCGCATCAAACACATACATATATACACAGCTGTACCGTAATGCAGCCCTCTACAGGGTGCAAAACCGCGAGGGTTGAAAGTAGGAAAGAGATCCTTCAATTTCTGCGCACGTATATGTGTGCTTGCGAAAATAGAAAGGGAGAGGGGAAGCCTCGTTCACCCACCATTCAAAGCAAATGGAATAAACGGATTACGGAGTGGGATTGAAACTTTAGAACGCTCCCTACCTCCAAATCCTCCTGCGTTTTTTTCATGCTTCTATTCCCCTTACATTTGTCTTTTTTACTCGACGATGTGAGAGAGAGAGAGGAAGAGAGAGAGAGAGAGAGAGAGAGAGAGAGAGAGAAACGGAAGAGTGTCCAGAGTTAGATTGTTTGACCCCTGCAAATGTCAATTTCAGATCGCGGAAAGGCACGCATATTATGTGTTTGAGGCAATGATCGTAACGACAGATTCCATTTTTTTTCTTTCTTTCTTTTGAGTTCGTTCCAACAAAGGTTCGAATGCCATTCATTGGAAGAGCGCAACTTCTTTTTCGACCTCACAAAGGCAAAGTGACAAGGATTCATGTCGTTTCTACAGATAACGTGTACCATGATCCTTTTCGCTTTTCTTACGACATATATATTTGTATAGGGGGTTTTCCAATTTAAAATGTTATATCTGCCTTTCTCAATTTTCTTATATTGCTACAATAATAAATATAATACTGGGAATGTCGTGAAGAAATTTGTTTCTTTTTTTCAACATCGCAAAAACCGCGCCTAAAAAATAAATGTCAATAAATGGCAGTCAGGACTTATGTCCGAATTATAATCAGATCAACCGTAAACACGGATGAGAAGCAGCAAAATGATCAGTAAGATGAGAGCAAATGAAGGCTCACGAAGTCAGACTCACAAACGATGGAAAGAAGATTTGGGACAGGAAGACTAGAGGTAAGGAGTACGAACGCCGTGTCGTCAAAACGTCCGCAAAAGCGAGGACGAGAAGGGCGGCGCTGCTCTCCTACCGCACCGAAGTAAAGTCAGCAACAAACCAGTGCCGTACGATATGCAGAAAGCACCCTTTGCTACTTCATATGGAGCGATCATTTCATCAAGTTAGTTGTACAACCAGTTGGTGAAGGCAATTTCTATGTAGATAGACAGAATTCTTATATATACATTTTTTGGAGAATACAGAAATACAGAAATTAAGTCAACGTTTTTTGTTTCTGCGGAAGCAGTAACAAACAAAATTTATTTATAGACACAAGAAAATTCATAAGAAATTTGCATGCAGACAAAAAAATTTACAGATTATCACCATATTTACACATTATGATACGCTGTACAGATAAAGAATAATAACGAAATACAGATATGAAGTCAATGTTTTTTTTCCGTTGCGGAAGCAGTAAAAACATAGATACAAGAAAATTCATAAGAATTTTTAATTCAAACAAAAGATTTAAAAATGATCACACATCATATTTGCACATTATGACACGCTGTACAGAAAAATCGATCTTACAGTTTTTATGTTTTCCTATTGTCTTTCGTTTTAATTTTCCTTGCGTGATTATTTTCGTTGACCGATCACGCTAGAAAATGTCCTCTCATGAAGAGATAATAGTTTATCACTCTCTTCGTGAGCTCGTCGTTGTGTGCTTGGCATCCTACGTACTGCAAATTTTTCATGTCCGAAACTTTGTCGAGAACTCGATGGAGAGTGTTGATTTTAACGTCAGTTCTCGATCGATCGCTGCACTCCAAGTTTGTCTCGCGTTGGGGCACTAAAAGCAACAATTCAAACAATATTACAAGCTTTTATTTAATTTGACTTTCTGTGAAAATGGCAAATCGATATTTCACCCACTCTCACCCACTCACTTCCCATTTTCTCGCCTAGAAAATAAACATTTTGTTTATTTTCGAGACATGAGACAAAACGTGCAATATATGAAAAAATCCATATATTGCACGTTTTGACTCATAGTCGGGACACTTGCTCCATATCTCGCGTTTGTGATAATTTTTATTTCACTCGGTACGATAATGGTACGCTAATACGAAACCATTCTTTTTATGAATGTAAGTACTATTTTTCTTACCTACGATTGATTGTGTTCGCCGCAGATCACCAAATATATTTTATACCGAGACACAATTATTTTTTTTACATCTAACACAATTTGCAAAATTGGTTAGCCCGAACACGCTTTATGCCAACACGGACGACGAGCGGGAATCATCGATGACACATGACGTCGGTTGTGTTCTTGTCGCGTAGTTCACTTCGGTACGGTCATGCACTAGCGACGCACGCCGTGAAAACACTAACTACTAAAATCCACAGTTTCACGGACGCTTTTGGATCGGGCTCGCCACAGGCGTTCGTACTCCTTACCTCTAGGCTTCCGGATTTGGGAGCTGACTTCCGCTTTGTGTATGTGTGTGTGTGTGTGTGTGTATATATATATATATTAGGGTTACACAATTTTGAGCTCTTTTTTTCCTTTTTATGGCCATCTAATTATCTTCTTTAAAGAAAAAAAAATTGTCTCGGAAGCTGCGAGCGGGCAAAAAATAGTTACGGGTCGCTCAAGCCTCCCAAAAATTCAAATTTTTATTAAAATATCGATTTTTTTTTCGTCCACTATTCACCCAAGAATGTTACGCTTTATAATGTTTAAATTAACCTTGCGAAAGCTCTGGCTGGCCAATGAATATTTAGTGGTCTCTCGAGGTTTTCGAAATTCAGAATTTCCGCCGAAAAATAAATCTCGCAAGCACTATAATTCCTTGTAGCATAAAAACGAAACAAGCAGCGAAGTTTTACATTTTCTGAATAATTTATTATTATAATTTTTAACAAGCACAAATTAGACGATATCTGTTATTATGTATTATTGTATTATGGCGTTGCTTGTCACAGAGTACAGCTACGATTGGTCCGCCTTTTTGACTAACGAGACCAACTGCGGGACACATTAAGATGGGCGGAAAATAGCTGCCATTTCAGTTTTACGAATAAAATGACCTATAATTTTGTTCACGAACAAGTGCTTTAAATAATTATTTAATGGGAACAAAGATTATAACTCTTGGGTTAGAAGTGTGAAAAATTAATTAAAAAACAAAAACCAACGTGTGAAAAAAACAATTATCTGACGATTTCGTAAATTCGTAGATAATGGTCCGACGAAATCGTCAGATAATTGTTAATAACAAATGAACTATGCAATATTTAAAAAAATCCTCCGTATTTCCATAGACAATGTATTTTTCAAGATACATTCAACATTTCAAGTGAATCGGTTGAAAATTGTCTGAGTTATGTTTCCGGCCCACTTAAAAATGCAGTTTTGAGATAAACGCTGCACAGCCGCCATTTTGAAATTATCCGCTTCGAAAAAATGATTGTATACAGTCACTGATATGTATGATAAACACCTTTTTTGTAATCTCGATTTATTTTGTAGTTTTTCTGAAGAAAAATCCGAAAATAGCCTGTTTTTTTCGGCCTCTAAAGTGGCCTAACCCCTTAAAGAAGATAATTGGATGGTGCGAAAAAGGAAAAAAAAATACAGCTCAAAATTGTGCCACCCTAATATGTATACATACGGGCTCAGAGCCGATGAAGGTTCCTAATAGCGCGTCAAAACCTCTCAAAGCAAGATGAATATTTGAAAAGAATTATTTCCTGTTCGACTAATAATCGACACCCTTTGTACGCGCTGTTAGGCGTACTTACGGCCGGAAAGAAGGTGAGAGTGATAGAAAAGGGGCAGAGGAGGGAAAGAGAGTGAAGAAGAAAGGAAGAGTGGAGTAAAAAGAGAGAGACATCCAAACTTAAGGGCGAAGAAAAGCTTTAATAAGTCCGATATGGTTAAGGGTTGTTTTCGATAGGCCCGGGGCGATATATCGAAGGCAAACCCCTCGTATACTTCAGGCCACATATATATATATATATAGATAGATATAAATATTCTAGGAAAATATGGGAAGGGCCAGTCTTATCGGACTTATTGGATTCTGGGTTCCTTTGTGAGCTCATCTGGAAATGCTGGATGGGATAAATGGGATGTGTGTATTCGTGTATGACTTGCGCCCGGGAGTTCCCGTCAGAAAAGTAGAAATTCCCTTGGGACACTTTCCTGCTGGAGGCGTGGTTGGGACGAAGGGAAACAAAAAGGCAAGGGAAAAAAAAGCGTGGATGAACGGAAAGGAGAGAGTGAAGAAAAAGGTGGCAACGAAAATACGGGAAATATATGGAAAGGGGGAAAAAGAATAAAAGAATGGGCGATAGAGGGCAGGGGGGAAGAGGGACAAGGGAGAGAGAGGCAGAGGTGAGAATCGAAGTGCTTCAGAGGAAGAGGATAGATTGCTACTGCCAACTGGTAAGGGCAACGTTGTAGATCATACAGAAGAAGAGAGTGGGGGGGGGGGGGGAGTTTTGAATAATTTACAAAACTCTGTGGAATACGTTCTCGTGCGTCTCGTATGTGCATGCAAAAGTGATACCACGACTTTTCTCCTCTCTCTCTCTCGCCCTCTCTCCCTTTTCTCGCTGTCTCCTACCGATATGCACATGAGACGTTTCAGGGAAGGATGCTGCGCATGCATGTTCGTCTCGCATGTGCAACGTGAGAGAAGAAGGAAATGCTTTTCCATAAACGAGCAACGAGCGACGGATCTGTTTTATCAAATTTCTTTTTCTTCAGCGTTTGCTCTGTTTCATGGCAGCATGGCAAAATCGGGTATAGGGCGAGAGCGAGAGAAAGATTAAGGGAGACGGTAGACGAGAAGGAAATGGAGAAGCGAGGGAGGGAGAGAGAGTAAGAGTCGCGAAAGCAAACTCTTCCAGATAACATTGTAATAGTGAAATTGCTTTTCCACTGTCTTGCATTATGAAGAACATCCTCGCGTCCGACCTGCCCGCGCCGCCGATCATTTAATATACTGTTCTCTTGCTTCGTCACGTCAACTTCGCAATGGCCTCATGTCCAGATAATAGATCATCTAGATAACAGATAATCTTGTCTCGGCCATCTAGATAAAAACTGATTGTATAGTTGATTATATTATATTGATCATCGCAATAATATTACTTGGATATTGTGTAATGAGAAACCAAATACAGGCGCAGTATGTTGTGCATATCTATTTATTTGCACAAGGAAATATTATATGTCGTTGATCGTAGAACCAAATAAGGCCAAATCATATTTTTTTAAAACAAATGAACTCGTGTAATTTTTGAGTTGATTATAACTACAGCAATTTCGAGCTACGTGTTCGTAGCTCCACAAATGAACTTCCACAAATGAAATAACTACTAATCATATTTAGAAAAAGACCATACCGAAAAATAAACGGTTATCTCTGATCAATCTATCTACCAATAATATATTTCAATAATTGAAGAAAACATTAGACCCGTCGAAATTTTCAATGATACGAGTACGAGACAATTCAAAAAGATATAAAACAATAAGAGTAATATTGAAAACAGCATATCCAGAAATAAACGCTTATGTCTATTGAATCAATCAACCAATAATATAGTTCGATCATTAAAGAATACATGACAACGATTGGAATTTTAAGGGGCTATACCAGTGTGAATGCTGAAATTTGGGTGATTTTCGGGAATTTTTTGGAAGAAAAGTACCCAATTAAATGGTTCGGAAAATTGAGAATATATTTGGCTATATTCGACCTACATATAAGACCTACATTACATAATTTTTTCATAGAAAAATTTTCAGATCCAAGCGACTTATGCGCTGCCTTCGGCGGTGCCAAAAAAAAGTTCCTCCACTGCTGACATGATTCCGGCCGATTGAGTAGCTGAAACCGAAAAAAGAAAAAATGTCGTTAAACTTAAAGGTATTTCTTGTACAATGACGTAGGATTTTCGAAAAATTTCGAACAACGATTGAAATTTTAAGGGGCTATACCAGTGTCAATGCTGAAAATTTGGGTGATTTTCGGGAATTTTTTGGAAGAAAAGTACTCAATTAAATGGTTCGGAAAATTAAGAATATATTTGGCTATATTCGACCTACATATAAGACCTATATTACATAATTTTTTCATAGAAAAATTTTCAGATCCAAGCGACTTATGCGCTGCCTTCGGAGGCGCCAAAAAAAAAGTTCCTCCACTGCTGACATGATTCCGGCCGATTGAGTAGCTGAAACCGAAAAAATAAAAAATGTCATTGAACTCAAAGGTATTTCTTGTACAATGGCGTAGGATTTTCGAAAAATATCAAAATACAACAAAATGGCGTAGTTATGAAAAGAAAGTCTGTTTTCTTACCTATAAAATGGTCGTTTTTTTCAATGCCTAATGGCCAATTTTCATCCCATCAAAAATATCCTACGTCGTTGTAGAGTAAATATATTCAAGAGTACCCAGTTCAAATTTCAAGTCAATCGGATAATTGCTCTTTGACTAACAATGCCAGCGAATTTGAAAAATCTCATTTCGAGAAAAACGCGTTTAAAGATTTAACTATCGATTTTTGCAAGATAAAATGATTAGAGATACGGCCTTGAAATTTTTACAGGATATTCTTGAAAGTATAAACTGTCGAAAAAGGCAAAAAAAAATCGATTTTTCGAAAGTGTCACACTGGTATAGCCCCTTGAATGATACGAATACGAGACAATTTTCAAAAGATATAAAACAATGCAAAACTATTTTACAAATGACCAGTTATCCCTGACCAAGTGTCACATCAATTCGAATTCAATTATTCCCAACATTCGATTCAACGCAATAGTTTCAAACAAGGTGTGTTTGTCAGTCAAGGATTCCCCGACATTTTTCATTCGACGTTATAAATTTTATACCAGGTACAACTGATAACGTATACTCGACTTATATTTCGTTTTACCAGGAGGGAGAAACAGCACGAGTCGCATTTGTACAGTATCGACGAAACGGTTTATCCACGATACTGGAACTTCTCGAGAACGAGATTCAATGATGCACAATCCTTTACTCACGCGCCCGCTCACGACGATAAAACTACCCTTAGTCGCGACGTCGTGTTGTAACACCCCCAAGAAAAAGGGTAGGAGAGGGTATCACAGGGAGAGAGATATATAAAGAGAAAAGAGAGATTTACCGTCGGTGAACGTCCCATTCGCGTCTCGAACGATTGCCCCAGGAAGAAAACTCTCGAGAGCAGTAAAAGTACGCGCTCTTTCTTGCCCCGTTCTCTCTTTCGACTCCTGCAACCCTCTCCTAGCTCAAGGGAGCTTGCACGAGCGACACGCATCGTAGATACTAGCCTCGAAATGCTCATACCACCAGCCACAGGATAACGATCCACCCACACTTTGTACCGTAACACATTTTGCGCGTGTATATGTGCGTCCCTTCAAATACCTTCATCTGTATTCGATTTATACCGAAATTTTCTGTAGTCTGTACTTCCGTAGTCAACGTTCGTGCAAACATTTGAAGAATCAAAGTTTAACTAATATACAGGGTGAGGCACATAAAGGCACATATTGATCATATCCAAAAACATTTCAGACAATAGTTTCAGTGTTCGAGAAGGCCGTCGTACTGGACCACCCTATTTTTTTATCGGTGGAGGCGCTGGGGCTACGGCAAGGTCAACTCCACTTTTTCAAATGGAACGGTACATTTTTTCGTCCATGTGGAGCACCACAAGCTGCATAAAAAACACTAGGGGGTCAAAGTCGTTCAAGGTCATTCAAGGTCAGTATCGATGACACAAATCTAAATATCTCGGATCACTACCAAATATTTGGTAGTGATCCGAGATATTTAGATTTTTATTTCATTTTAATAGGCGACCTTGAATGACCTTGAACGACTTTGACCGCCTGATGCTTTTTATGCGGCTTGAGGTGCTCCACAAGATGGTTGAAAAAAAAGTACCATTCCATTCAAAAAAATGGAGTTGACCTTGACGTAGCTTCAGCGCCTTCACCGATAAAAAAAAATAGGTTGGTCCAGTATGACGGCCTTCTCGAACACTGAAACTGTTGTCTGAAACATTTTTGGATATGATCAATAGTTTGAGTGCTATTCCTCTTTAACACTTTATGTGCCTCACCCTGTATAGTTATTATTATTGTGCATGATGTACCGGAATCATTTCTTGCATACTGATTTCGATTTGATTCCATAATCCGCGATTATAATGCGCTTATGGTCCAGGCGGGATGAAGAGGGGGGACTCCCGTTTCATGTTTGGGGGCCTACGCAAATTACGCATCGCAATTGGGGAGGGGGGTCCGGCCAGGCGTTACGGTGTTTGCGTTACGTCACGATTTTATAACTGCCGGAAAAAGCATAATGTCTGCATGTTCAAGTTTTCAATTTAAAGTTCGCGCGCAATTTTACCGCGGAAAGGTGACAGCTTTACCATATGAAAAGTCCGTTAAGGAGGGCAATTTTTTTGTTCGTTTTTCATAATTCTTGGAAGTACATATTTGAAAAATATGTTGGCAATATTTTTATTCACAAGTCCGAAAATTGACGGAGTTACAGTCACTTTAGTGAGAACAGGTAGCGCGACCGGTTACTGCCCTCAGTCCCTACATGTGTGGCATCGTTCACAATAGATGAACTGCAGGCTCTTATTATTTTGTGAAATATAATGAAGATGAAGAACCATCATATCGCCCGCGACTGGATACTTTAATGTAAGTATCATTATTCTAGAAAAAAAAACCCAAATTTATATTTAAAAAAAAACGGAACAAAAACTTTGAACGCGTTTTTCTCGAAACTACTTTTTTCCACCTTGTCCCAGCGAATACTCAATAACTTATCAACCGATTTCCGATTTTTTTGACATTTTCGTAATGGCAGTGACTAAGGTTGTACATAGCCGATTTTCATAATTTCGATAATTGCTATTTTTAAAGACTGCTTGAATACAAAAAATGGGCCGTGAAAATAGAAAAAAATGTCGGAACTGTCGGCATTTTGTAAAAAAAAAAACTAAAATAATAAAGAGCTACGCATAACGATAGCTACATTTGTATAGATATCGATAAATTGTTGACTCATTATTTACGGATAACCTTTCATAAAGATATCGGGCCAATGAAGAGAATTGTTTTTTCGTCGTCAAATTAAGGCATATATTTCGGTTAATTTCAAAGATTAAAATAAAAAATTAGTATGAAACTAGATGAATATATACTTCATAAAATGAGTACAAACCCGATCCTTTCATAATTAGTTATTCCTTTGAAAAAAAATCGCTATATTGACGACAAAGCACCCGTTACGCAACAGAAGAGAGGGGGCGGTATTCAGGCCAGGCGTTACGGTCCTGTTACGTAGGAGAGGGGGGGGGGTAAAAATGGGAAAATGTAACATTACGCAATTTGTGTACACCCCCTTTAATATAGGGTGTCTCAAAATTACCGGATGTTTTAATTTATTAATAAAACTTATTATTTAATTGGAAAGTACGAACATTTTGATTTTAATATAAGGTAAAATTACGAATATTATTCGGACTTATTCTCTTAATGAGTAATAATTACTCAATATTAATTTGATAACTATGTTCAGAAATTATACATTTCTAGGCAAAAACAAAATGACGCGCATTTTTTTTATACATAAATTTGATTGCAGAATATTGGAAAATTATTAAAGTTTTTTATTTCTTCGACATTATAGACAGCTTTAGTACACACTTTTTCTTTCCAGCGGAATTCTTTTTACTAGGACCGATATTCATTTTTGACAGCTCCTTGGGCCGATATTAAGGTTACTAACGGGGTGCGTATGCCTCTAACTTCGGGACACTTCTGGCAACATAGGCAGTATGATATACCACGATTTACCACGTTGCCAATTCGTCTCGCTTGATTGAGCAAGAAAAAGTTATGAAAAATAATTATACAAAGTTGCGAAAACACTGGATATAATCACCGAATGTTCGAAAATGGATATTTTTACAAATAGATGTAGAAAAATACTTCGGAAACGTACGTTTAAAATGACGATTGTTTGATAGCTAACAGTTGGTAATCGTCAATCGACTCCGTGCATAAGCATAGGACCCTCCCCTCATAATTCACCCCCGACGGCTAGAGCCCATAACAACCTTAAACAAAGTTGCAACAACGATAATGGGGAAACGTTTTTACACGATTTAAACTGGAAGTGGAATAGGAGGACGTTCCCGAACGTTCAGAAGAGCTCGATTTATATACGTTTATCAATACATTGCCGCACGAGTTAATGAATGATCATGAATTTTGCGTACACGATCGTGCATTCCAGCTTGTATCAAGGGCTCCGCTACTTCAGGGCAAAAACGTTACGAGCGATAAAATCCAATTACTTTTATTAAACCCTTTTAAACCTGGGAGTCTCGTGGAGCCAAGTGTGTATATGTATAGCAGGGAGAGACACACAGGGGAGAGCCATCCAGTCTCTTGTTTGCGTGTGCTCTCTTCCGGGAATATTCCCTTGCTCTCGTGAATCGGTATTTATTTTCACGAGTACCTTGGCGAGCAGGTAAAAACGAAAACGTCGCAACTGCGTCGCACATCAGTTTAACCATATACAGGGTGTTCCTCTTATTTCTGCCACCTGAAACAACTCGGTAATTATCGACGTCACAAAAAAATGTTCCAGACAAAAGTTGTCAAATGCGATCAATTTTTTTTATTTCGGTGGAGGCGCTGACGCACAGTGAAGGTCATCTCCACTTTTTTAAATGGAATGGTACATTTTTTTAACTTTCTTGTGGAACACCTCAAGCCACATAAAAACATTACGGGGTCAAAGTCGTTCAAGGTCATTCAAGGTCACCTATTAAAATGAAATACAAATCTAAATATTTCGGATCACTACTACATATTTGGTAGTGATCCGAGATATTTAGATTTGTATCGTCGATACTGACCTTGAATGACCTTGAACGACTCCGACCCCCTGATGTTGATCCCTTGAAAAAAATGTAGAAAAAAAAGGGTACAAAAAGTATTTGCACACTTCGTTTTTCTGAAATACCGCTTCGAAAAAAAGCAGAATATTTTGGAAAACAATTTTATTCGATAGCCTATATCGAATAGAAAGCGTGCCCGGTAATGAAAATCCAGTAAAATCATTTACAAAAAAAATATTCCATAATAACAGAAATTCCATACTCGAAGAAATATTTGCACATTGACGCTTTTAGGATACATCTTCGTCTTAATGATCTTTAATATTCGGTATGCATTCCATTACTATCTAAAATTGCATGCAATCTTCTTCGCATGGACTCAACTAATTATGTTTAGCGACACGCAAGGGCACTCGATTAGACCGCTAGATTGAAATTGTCCGTAATTGATGGAACGGAAAACCTGAAGAACGAATCCTTTTTAATTCTCGCTATAATGGACCTTTTCTTCCCTCTAACATGGACCTTTTTCTATCCGCGCTCAAATGGATTGGGGAGGCTCTTAATCCATGCAAAATCGTTTATTGATAACGTATTTCCAAGTCCCATTCTCGTCTAGGCCTCAATTAGTCATTTAGCCCAAGAGATCGATTTTTTAAATATGAACGTGTGCCGGACCACGAGTTTTGGTCCGATCGAATTCTACTTAGGAAATTCGTAATCAACGGATGATTTTGCATCAACAAGGGTATTGGGAACTCGACTGGACCGCCAAATTGAAATTGGCTCTAGTCAACGGAATGCAAGGCCTGAAAATTGACCTTTTTCATTTCTCGCTTAAATCTTGACCGATCATCTTGAAATTTAGTGTGTGAGAACTAATATATAATAAAAATAATAACAATATAATTGGTATTATTATTATTATTATTATGAGCCTGCAATGTCAGTTGCCGCTGCCGGGAAAAGGCCTCCATTCCTTCTTTACCCTCCTTTCCATAAAGTAATTTTTTAAATCGTTTTGGTGTACTACAAAAAGTACTAATCTCCTGACACATTCATCAGGCAAAGTTGCGGGTGCATAGTCTCAAATGAGAGACGAATTGCCAGATAATGTACTTTTAAAGGGCCGAAGGTGTATCGGTCGTAAGTTCGAAGATACAGAGCATGATTGGTGCCGCCCCATACAAAAATTTGGACTATTGGCCATTTTGTTGTTAAATATTATTTTTTAGAAAAAATGTAATATAACATTTCTTCTCGGGTTATATAGCTGTATCAATCGGAACAAAAATATATGTCAATTTAAAAAAATCCTGCGACTTTCTTCACCGTTTCGCTCCACTGCCGCGGAAGTGGCAAGTGACATTGCAGTCTCATAATAATAATAATAATACCAATTATATTGTTATTATATTGTATTATATATTGTTTTTTAAGAAGGAAAAAGGACAATGTTTTAGATAGGTCATTCAGACATTGTCCGTTTTCCTTATTAGTAAATAACATATAATAAAATAAAATAACAATATAATTGGTATGATTATGATTATTATTATTATTATTATTATGAGCTTGCAATGTCACTTTCTACTGCCGGGAAAAGGCCTCTATTCCTTCTTTACACTCCTTTACATAAAATAATGCTTTAAATTCGTTTCGGGGTACTACAAAAAGTACCAATCTTCTGACGCATTTATCAGGCAAAGTTACGGGTGGATGGACCTGTGCATAGTCTCATATGAGAGACGAATGGCCAGATAATGTACCTTGGAAGGACCGAATGTGTATCGGCCGTAAGTTCGAAGATACAGAGCATGATAGATGTCGCTCCATACAAAATTTTTGAATATTGGCCATTTCGTTGTTGAATATTATTGTTGAGAAAAAGTGTAATATAATATTTCTTATTGGGTTATATAGCTCTATCAATCGGAACAAAAATATATATCAATTCAAAAGAAAAGTCCTATTTCACTTTTTTCACCGTTTCGATCCACTGTGCGGGGCCCTAGGCCGGGATCTAACGAGCCTAGTGTATACACTACCTCTGTTAGGATCAATCTGAATCTAGCGATCAAATCGAGTTGCCGACACCCTGGTCGATGCAAAATAATCCGCTGATTATGAATTTTTCAGGTGAACACGATCGGACGAAATCTTTTGATCCGGGAGACGATTATAGACAAAAATCGTTCTCCTGGGCTAAATGAGACCTGGGCAAAGTTGGGACTAGGAAATTCGTAACCACCAAACGATTTTGCATCGAACAAGAGCTTGCTCGGTCGATTTAGTGAAAAATAAAAATTGCTACATTTTCAGGTTTTGTGCCGCACCGACTTGGACCCAAGGGTGGTTTACGAAAACTGGCGCCTTAGGCCTGACGAAATTAGCACCCCCTTTATGCATTAAGGCCGTCGTCTAGTGTGAAGATAATGAAATGTCATGGCTTGAAATTTTTTTCTCGAAAACCATTGGACATAAAACATTTCGGGTTTTTGAGGTTTATTAAACAAGAATTGAAAAACCTATACGTTTTTACAAATTAAAAAAATGTTACTTATTAACAAAACTACACGTATATTAATATGGCTAGGAAAAATGGATGCCGCCGTTTTTTGGGCAAGATATCTCAGCTTCCAGTGGCCTGAAACAAATATTAGAAAAATGTTATAATCTGTAAGCATGTCGCTATTGCGCTTACAAGTGACTAATGATTATGAATTGTGATGCATGTTAAAGAGTTAATATATTTTTCTCGAGTTGATTCTAGTATACATAATAGACCAGATTCTAGTATACGTAATAGACACCAGTATACACTACATGTGGTTTGCATTTGAAGTAAATCGGTCGATTAGTTTTCGAAATATCTTGCCCAAAAAATTTTAAAATATAATTCTGAGAAAAACGCATTTGAGTTTGAAGAACGGTACATAAGTATAGTCGTGCTGTCGCTGAAAAACCCCGTAATCAGATGAAATTAGAAAAAGGCTAATTTTTTGACAGGTGATTTTGTAGGTGCCGCGGGGGCTAAATCCAAGTTTGCCGAAAAATCGGGGTGTAGGTTTTTTTAGGGGATGAAAGGGGATGGGGTGGATTAATGCCAAACTACAACACCTACGAGGTCGGCGCCATGAGACGAAATCTGCAGAAAAATCCAGGCTCTAGTTTTGTCCACAGCGCCGAAGTCGTGGAAGTTAATTTTGGGAGTGAAAAAGTAGGGTGAAATTTTGAAAAATCAGTTTTAATTCAATAACTCTTTAGATAAAAATCGGACACTTTTTGTTCAATTGGTAACGTTGTAGCCCTTGAAAAGACGCGTCGCTCAAGTATTTGATCATCACTCTCCGATAATATGTTCACCCTGCAAAAAATGGTTAAAATACAAAAAAAAATTGTTTATTGAATAACTCAAGAACAATCGATTTTTCGCGTATGGTTCAAATGTACAAAATGTAGAGAATCATTTTCTCTATATTTTCGTTTCTATGGACCACCGGTGAATTTTGATTTTCGGACGCCCCCGGGAGTCGTGCGCGCCGTGCAGGTCAGGTAGTCGGTTACCCCGATTGCCGCGACCCCTGTAAAGGCCCATAACTCGGGTAATTCTTCGAATTTTTTAATGGCTCAAAAATGAAAGTATTCGGAAGAAATTATACTTTGTGAAAATGCAATTTAAGAACTGGGTTTTTCCGACCCATCACACGAGACGAGGGCCTTAAGGTATAAGATCGGTATGGGTAGAAGAGAGGAGGCGTGCGTACTTACAGATCTTGCCAACGCGTGGCGCCCCCTTTCTCCGCTGCGGCCTAGGCCCGAGCCTAGCGGGCCTAATGTAAACCGTCTCTGCAGATAAGAATCTGTTTTGCAAAAGACCGTTCCGAAAAGTCGAACTGAACTCTTCTTCAATCGGAACAACCGGATCGCAAAAATTTCGAAGCAACGGGATTCTATCGATAAATAAGAGATGCTAAAATGGCATGTGCCCCGGTGTGTGCGTTGAACGTGGCCTCCTCGCATGGCTCTGGCAGCTCACCAGTGACAAAGGATTGGGGAGCGAACGAAGTATCGCACAAAGAGGAGATGCCGAGAATACGGAAACAGCCTGCGATATTTCGAAAAACTTCAAACAGCCATAACTTTCTTGATTTTCTATCTAGAGAATTTTTTGCCCGTTGGATTTGTGCCCAAATCACATATTTTTCGAAAAAATAAAAGCTGCGTGTTGCGATTTTTAAAATTGAGAGTTGCGCGCGCGCGTGTGTTCATATACTCATATATTAAAAAAAAAAAACGATGCAGAGAAGTAAACAAGAAAAAAACTGAAAACTAAAGACTGTACCGATTACATTTATAGAGGGTGTCTCAAAATGACCTGACATTTAAATTTATTAACAAAACGGATTATTTATTTGAAAAGAACGAATACTTTTATTTTAATATAAGGTACAAACATGGAGGTTATGGGTGGAACACAATATCCGATGAATGGCATAAACGGCATGGACTTGAAAGACATAGTCTTTCAACAAGATGGCGCAATCTGGCTCACCGCAGACGAAACAATGCAGTTATTGCAGACGAAGTTTCATGGTTGTGTTATCTCGCGCGGCGGCGATGTGAACTGGCCACCAAGATCGTGCGATTGGACACCATTGAACTTCTTTGGGGTTTTCTGAAAGAAAAAGTGTATGCCAATGATCCACAGACCATTCCTGAGCTCAAGGAAGCAATTGGACGCACCATTAATGAAATTAGTGTGCAATTATGCCAAAATGTTATTCAAAATTTCGGTAAAAGAGTGAACGTTTGCGAACAGGGACGAGGCGGCCATTTATCGGATATTGTGTTCCACACATAACCTCCATGTTTGTACCTTATATGAAAATAAAATTTTTCGTACTTTTCAAACAAATAATACGTTTTGTTAAGGGGTTAGGCTACTCTTGAGGCCGAAAAAGTAGGCTTTTTGAGGATTTTTCTTCAGAAAAACTACAAAATAAATCGAGATTACAAAAAAGGTGTTTATCCTACATATCAGTGACTGTATACAATAATTTTTTCGAAGCGATTAATTTCAAAATGGCGGCTGTGCAGCGTTTATCTCAAAACTCCATTTTTAAGTTGGCCGGAAACATAACTGAGACAATTTTCAACCGATTCACTTTAAATGTTGAATATATCTTGGAAAAAACATTGTCTATAGAAGTACGTAGGATTTTTTTTCGGCCAACTTAAAAAATGCAGTTTTGAGATGAACGCTGAACAGCCGCCATTTGGAAATTAATCGCTTAAAAAAAATTATTGTATACAGTCACTGATGTGTATGATAAACACCATTTTTTGTAATCTCGATTTATTTTGTAGTTTTTCTGAAGAAAAAAAAATTCTCAAAAAGCCTATTTTTTCGGCCTCTCGAGTGGCCTAAGGCCTTAATAAATCAAAATGTCAGGTCATTCTGAGACACCCTATATATGTAAGTAAAATACCGAATGCTTTTTGTGCCTTGTGATGTCCTTTTACCGTTTTTTCTAGATTCTTTAGGTTTTTTTTTCTCCGACATATAAAAAAACATCAGAGGTATAAAATCACTCATTCGTAGCATTGTGGGAGGCTCTCGAGTTCGACCGGTCAATAACCTACAGGTAACCTAAAATAACATTTTTGCGCCACTCGGCCCGAATTGTTTTGTTATTTATTTTTCACTGCATCATTTTTTGCAAGTAAATATATACATAGGTGGGTGCGTGTGTATTCATTTATTTATCCAAGACAACTAACGTCGAGAAAAAAAGATGGCAAAAACTACAATTGGAAACATATGTACCGACAGGAAATACCTTCCAGTTTAACGTCATTTTTTTCTTTTTCGATTTCAGCTACTCAATCGGCCGGAATCATGTCAGCAGTGGAGGAACTTTTTTTTGGCGCCTCCGAAGGCAGCGCATCAGTCGCTTGGATCTCAATATTTTTCTATGAAAAAAATATGTAATATAGGTCAAATATAGCCAAATATATTCTTAATTTTCCGAAAAATTTAATTGAGTATTTTTTTCCAAAAAATTCCCGAAAAACACCCAAATTTTCAGCGTTCACATTGATATAGCCCCCTTAACGTCAGTTTGCAGCAAATATTTTGCAACAAAGATTGAAGACGACCGAATAATTTTTTAATAGGGGAGACCGGGGCAAAATGGTATAGCGGGGCATAATGGGACCGAGGCAAAATGGGACTGGGGCAAAACGGGTTTGGGGCAAAATGGAATAGTGAAAATCAACACTGCTGGAAAATACGTCATTGGGGCAAAACGGGACTGGGGCAAAATGGGCCGGAGAAAATCAGGCTCCTCAGAAAGAGGCGGTTCGGGCAAAATGGGATCGGGGCAAAATGGGACAGTGGAATAATTCGATGCAGAAACGAAAGAAATGCAGGGGTAAAAAACGAGGGGTAATAAATGAGTGAAAACAGGTTTTATTGAATGTTACACGATATTTGGGTCACACTCTACTTACGATACTATAATTTAACGGTGGCAATGTTTAATTTTTATTGCTTGTTTAACTAAGCTAATTTTTATCGGCTGAATGAATATCAATTTTTTGATATTCATTGTTTGACCAAATATAATGATTGGACATGCGGTTAAGGCAATGTTTCAAGGTCGACTCGTTCGATTTCGTTAAAATTTGATTAATCGTAGTAATTTAACATTAAAGAAGACGACAATTTTTTTTTGTTAACTCAATCGCTTAAACAATTATTATTATTTTTGACTTTACAACAACAGTTCGTGCTCGGCTCGTCAGGATTCGTTGAATCCAATAAATTTAAGTACTTCAATATTCAAAAAAATACTAATTTTTCATTTGTTATTAAAGTTTGTTAAACAATTACTTTTGATTCTGCGGTCAGAACTGTACCAAACTTGACGTAAATTGTTATTTGAGCCTTCTTATTCGATTGGTACAATTTCTTTGTCGTTATTAATTATTTAAATAATCAAGTAATTTTCATAATCTGACGCGTGCAATTTATGGTTTTTTTTTTGTTTTTATCTTTCTTTGTTTTTTTTTAAATTTATTTTCTGTTAACTGCACGTTACTGATACTGATTTTCAAGCCATTGATGAAAATCTAACTCTTGTCAATTTTTACGTAAATTGTTTTATGAAACTAGGACCGCCGCTCCCCATGAAATCGACGGATATGTGTCGATAAATATATCGGTCAGTCCGTATTATCTGCGTATATGTGGACTGAAACGAACCACAAGCACCATTTAGATTAGATTATGTTTCAACAGCTCTTTCATAGAGCCGAGGCATGAATTTTCCTGTCATCTCATTTTGCCCCAAATTCAGCGGGCTGCGACACTTCATTTTTGTGTGTCCCATTTTGCCCCGATTCCATTTTGCCCCAATTTGATATTCCACTTCTCTCTGTCCCATTTTGCCCCTGTCCCATTTTGCCCCAAATCAAGCACCCAAGAAACTTCATTTTTTGCTATCCCATTATGCCCCGATCCCATTATGCCCCAGTGCCGTTTTGCCCCGGTACCGTTTTGCCCCGCTATACCATTTTGCCCCGGTCTCCCCTATGTTTATCCATTTGTTGATACAAAATTATCAAAGTTTTTTTATCAAAAGTCGAAAAAAAATTCTACAGCTTGCCATTGTAATTGTCAAAATTTCGAAAAAGTATAAGGTCAGAGGAACATTTCATTATTATACTGAAAGCACATTTTTTTACCTTTCCATTTCAGATCACCCTAGTAACCAGAACCACCTATACCGATCGGCCATGTCACAACCGCGGCACTTTATTTAAATAATAAAAACTTGATTATTCCTCAATATTCTTCAATTTAAAAAAAAACACTGACTTGGCAACATTGTGTATTAATTATCCGTAAAATCCTGATCATCCGATCCTCGTCATCCTATTACACTCACGAGAAAAAAAATATTGAAAATCGACCCTTTTTTGGTGGGCCCACAGCGATCCATTAAAGTGGGAAATTTACGTTATTTTTATGAATATTATCTCAAACATATGTACCGACTTCATCTATAAATGTAAATAAAAACCATGTTTTTTATACAGCAATTTTTGTGGGAGAAAAAGATGAAAAATATGAAATCACTTATTTGTAGCAATGTGAAAGGCGCTTGCGTTCAGTAGCCCAATAACATTTTCATACCTCCGCCCTCGGCGAGCCTGTAATGTAACACCCCCCCCCCCCTGCCTCTCTCTCTCCAAAACTCGCCCTCTGATGTTCGTATCGACGGAGAAGGGGGTGTTCAATAAAAACGTGAGCTACATGAAAAGCGCAACACTGGACACGAGTTGAACTGCCGTTTTTTTCCACTTTTTTGCCTTTTTTTGTTTCTCTTGGCCAAAAGAGAGATCGAGGAAAATTGCGAGACAGAATATTTATATATACAAATTTATAGATTCAGCTTTTTCACTTGCTCTTTTTTCGCTCCCACTGGATGCACACAACTACAGAAGAGAGCTTTATTGAAATACGCGATATCAATCGATGCTAGACCGGCCAGTTGATTACAACTATCCCTCGCTCCATCTGTCTCTCCCTCTCCTCCCTCCTTCTCTCTCTCTCACTGCTCGTTGTGACTCTTTCTGCATTATCAGACACCACATTTACCAAAGTTTTACAAATCCCAAATTATCCTCTTTTTTTCGTAAACTCAGTAAGGGTAAAAAATTTCGATAATTTAAAGCCCACTCATCTTTATACATCTTATTGTTCCTGATACGTACAAAAATAAACGGACACCGTAAAAAAGTGAACAAAAATCTGAGAGTGGGCTTTTAAAACGTTTGGGAAAATCTGAAGAGCCACAAATTCGTCTCGCTTTCGACGAGGCAAGAGGTGAGGAGGAGGAATGAGGCTTTCTCGCCATTATACGTTAAGGGGAGGTACCTGAGTAAACGGCGAGAAAAACAGGTAAACTTCGGGAATTTTTATCTCAAAAACTAATGTTTCGATTGGATCCGGGTTTTTTTATTGGAAAATATGTACATTGAGGTATGTTTAGGAATTTTTAAAAATAAATTCGTTGACTGAAAGCAATTCAAACGCGATTATCTCGAAACATAGTTTTCAAAGTCGGTGCCGGATGTATCTCGAAAACGGCTTGTCCGATTGTGTCCAAATTTGGATACAATATTCTTCGATAGTTTTTCTCGTTCGCCACGTAGGATTTTTTAATTTTCATTTTTGACGGAATCGCGACCGTTTTAGTTTAACATTGTTTTTTCGTTCGCAATTTCCGACGATTTTGTATTGCATACACATTGCATAAAAAAGCAATGGTTCAATCAAATGAAAAACCCCAACGTGGCGAACGAGAAAAACTATTGAATAATATTGTATCCAAATTCGGACGAAATCGGACAAGCCGTTTTCGAGATACATCTGGCACCGACTTTGAAAACTATGTTTCGAGATAATCGCGTTTGAATCGCTTCCAGTCAACGAATTTAATTTTAAAAATTCCTAAACATACCTCAATGTGCATATTTTCCAATTTAACAAACCCGGATCCAATCGAAACATTAGTTTTTGAAACAAAGATTTCCGAAGCTTACCTGTTTTTCTCGCCGTTTACTCAGGTCCCCTTAATATGATTGCACCGATAAGGCAACCGTTGCGATAACGGTTACAGGATATTGCAAGATGAGATGCAGATAGGTCGAGATGCTCAGGCACGGCAAACTTGTCGAGCAATTAAGAAAAACAGCCAATTACCCAAAGTAGTTGAGAGAACAATGGTTCCGCTATATCTGCATACGTACATGCATGTATTTCTCGTTTTTGTGTGTGTGTATGTATATATACGTACATGTGCATCTTATATGATATATTCATATCATATAAGTAGACACGAACTCCAGCAACAATGGCTGGGACTGCATATCCGGTTCTATGTATATATATATATATATATATATATATATATATATGCACACACACACACACACACACGGAAAAGGTCATATTTTGAACCCGTCACATCTTTGTAACCTTGACTATCAGCAAATTTTGCAGTTTGAGGATGGTCCCTGAAACAACGTTTATATGAAAATACCTAGATGCATCTAATAGTGACTTTAAAGTCATTGGGATTGACATGATATTGAGTATGGGGACAACAGGCTACTATAAAGACGGTATAACGTGAGAGTATTTACATAAAAGTCACTTCCTCACGTCACGTCCTCAAAACTGTTAAGCATGCTGGTATCCAACACTACATGGATGTGACGGTTTCAATATGTCCTTTTTTATATACATATACATTACCGGTCAAAAGTTTTCGGACACTTTAGATAATTGCAAAATTATATTAGAATAATATGGTTCATTATATAGAGCTATACAGTATCTTCGTAAAATAATAAATGAAATGAATTATATTAATCTAACATTATTTGACAATTATCTATTATAGTTATCCAGGTTTTGCACCTATCTGAAGTGTCCGAAGACTTTTCACCGGTATTGTATATATATATATATATATATATATATATATATATATATATATATATATATATATATATATATATATATATATATATATATATATATATCCGGAGTACCGGATATGAAGTGGGAGCCATTGTTGCTAGAAATCGTACTTTCCTATATTATGAACATAAATATATGTGTCTGCATGCGGTTATGAATACGTATATCCACAACTGGGCAGAATATTCTACCTTTAGAGAGTTCACATAGTAGACCAGGGACACACCAAGCGATTGTACATCCCATCGGTACTTTGTCACACCGGAGTCTGTACTGTAAAAACTTCTTATCTCTTCATATCATAACTATGTAGGATAACCAGGCGAGATGTTCGCTGGAAGAAAGACAGAGACAGAGAGGCAAAGAGCAAATTAAGCGGGTGAGATAGAGCGAGAGAAAGACTTGGCCCAGTTACCAAAAGCGTGAACTTTCGAAAGTAGGGAATTTCTTCGTTGTTCGCGCGAAAAAAAACCCTTTTAAACTTTGTTCGCAGCCTGAAAACACCACATCCCGTATTTGAAATCTGAAGCTTTGAGAAATGGCGAATAAAGCAACGGAGATTTGCTTCCAATGGGGTGATTATGGCGTTTTGTATTTAATTTTTTACTCCGAGCGAGATTTGGCCAATTTGTTAATACGCATCTCGTTTCTCGATAGTCTTTAATCGGGGATATGGACGCGTTATGTGAAAAAGGATGAGAGTAAAAATCGTACAGGGATGTTCATCAATCCGAGGCTGTAGTTTTTGCTTTCTTCAATTCGGGTTCGCGTTTTTTTTCTTTCGTTTTTTTAAGTTCATTTGGACGTTTGTGCAATCCGCTTTCGAGGACCGATCGTATGCAGCTCTCAAAGTCCCAAATGTCTTTACCAAAAGTCCGCCGAGACACATTTAACAATGCTGAAGCTTTTGCTCCCTATCTAAACGGGGCAAACTTTCGCGATGACGTACGGCCTGCACCTCAGTTTCGCGATTCTAGGGTAACTATCGGAAACTTTCGCGGGGAGACCTTGTTCCCCTAGGACCTAACCTATTGCAGTCACTTGTGTTATCTGGAGATTTTTATTTCGTATCGCGGAGCACGGGAGTGATTCGGGTATACGATAATTGCTCGAAACAATTTATTCGATGCGTTAGCGAGGAGATTGTTCGAGCGACAATAAAAAAAAAACTTTGAAAATTTATATGGAGCGTATCGCAACGCTATTAAAAGGTCTGCAAAAACTAAACATTTCAAAAACACTATTTTTATCGCATTTTATAGCCAAGAGTCTTAAGGGGCTATACCAGTGTGACACTTTAAAAAAATCGATTTTTATTGCCTTTTTCGACAGTTTATACTTTCAAAAATATGAGATGAGATTTTTATACTTTCAAGATTTTATAAGCGACGACCATTTTATAGGCAAGAAAACAGCTTTTTCGTAACTACGCCGTTTTGTTAGATTTTGTTATTTTTCGAAAATCCTACGTCATTGTACAGGAAATACCTTCCAGTTTAACGTCATTTTTTTTATTTTCGGTTTCAGCTACTCAATCGGCCGGAATCATGTCAGCAGTGGAGGAACTTTTTTTTGGCGCCTCCGAAGGCAGCGCATCAGTCGCTTGGATCTCAATATTTTCTATGAAAAAATTATGTAATACCGGTAAAATATATTCTTAGTTTTCCGAAACATTTAATTGAGTACTTTTCTTCCAAAAAATTCCCGAAAATCACCGAAATTTTCAGCGTTCGCACTGGTATAGCTCCTTAAGACGGAATGACACCTCATCGCGGTCGGTATGGTAGAACAATTATAGATACCCAAAAATCTCTGAAACGGCTCTTCAGATCCCGTCGAAATTTTGCCAAATGACGTCAAATAAACTGCCCGTCAAATTCAGAAAATTTGAGGGGCAGACAGCTGTTCGTCTATCTATTTGACGTCTTTTCGCAAAGTTTCGACGGGATCTGAAGAGCCGTTTCAGAGATTTTTGGGTATCTATTACTGTTCTACCATACCGACCGCGATGAGGTGTCATTCCGTCTTAAATAAAACTGATCTGTTTTATATATATTAGAGTGTACTGATTTCATTTTTGCACGCATACATGTGCACGATAAAAGTATAACTTTACAACTTTAGCATTAATCGGTAGAACGCTCGAGCCACCTTACACACACACAGCTCGAGCTAACGAGCTCGGGCTAACGATAGCGACAGTTTTCGCTATCGTTAGCTAGCGACAGCCAATCGCATGCACGATTACAGAAGAAAGGGAGCCTCTTATTGGTTGTCACTAGCGAACGATAACGAAAGTTGTTTCAGGCCCGGTTCCACGGCTCTCGGTTAGCCGATTTAACCGGAGTTTAGCCAGCTCAGCGTGGTTCTGATTGGTCCAGTTGCCCTTAAACTTCGGTTAACTCGATTACCCGAAGCCTTAACGAGTTACAGAATAGGCCTACTAGGAGAGCGCGTAACGGCTGAGCGACGCGGGACGCGAAGATCGTGCTAGGAGTGAGGGAGCGATCCACAAGGCGAGCAATCGATAACGCGCTGGCGTACAGTCGGTACGTAGGGTACTGTTGTACCGTCGGAGCGGGCTATAAATTGTCCAGTGGAAATATATGACGCAAGTTAAGGCGGTATTACGGTCGAGAAGCTTGTTTTTTAAGTAATTTTTAGGAATTAATTTTGCGAAAACTATCAAATCTATAATGCCGGGGTTTTTGACGCATATTAAGACATGTTTCAGCTAGCAACACAAATTTTTATAAGACACTTTATTGAAATCTATACAGGTTATGCGCTGTTATGCAGGTCGTGGCGTGAGACGCTCGTCCAATCAGGCGCACGGGTTGCGGCGATCCTAATCGTCGGAAACCGAAGAACAATTTTTTTTTAAATCTAAATGAATGTAGTTATCGTCTGAACTAGAACTAAGTACGAATTTTTTTGTCGATATCGCAGCTGTTTGAAAATTAAGGTTTAATTTCCCCGGAAAATTGTCAACTAAAACATGAGAGCGGGGCTAAAATATTCAAGCTATCGGTATCATTCTAGTTCGGACTATAGGTGAAGGTTCCCTTGAAATTCGTGCAAAATCCAAAGTCAATCGGTCTAATAGTTTTTGAGAAAAACGTGCGCCCGAATGTGGTTTCGAGAAAAACGTGTAACTATGGGACTTCTGCGAATTTTAAATTAATATTTTCGAGACACATTCTCAGAACCCCAAACTATAAGAAAAAGCAAAAAAATCGACTTTTTGAAGTTTCTAGACGGTGATATCGTTAACATTCGTCGAAAAAAAAATGAGGGATTGAGCGCAATTGATTAATGCATTTCGCACGATTAGCCCCACGAAAAAATTCGTACTGTCCGACTAAAAAGTTGGCAAAAAGTTAATTATTGGAAAAAATGCGATGAAAAGAAGCGTTACGATTAAATTAAGTGTTTTTTATTTATATTCTTTTGAGATTTTATGTTAATAAATTTTGTTAAACGTACTTTCGAGTACCAAAATTATTCCTAGCCCCCGTTCGAGTCCAGCGACCCAATCATCAGGATAACCAGATTGCCATCATCGAAATGGTCGAGGGGAAGGGTTGAAATTAAGGGGCTATACCAGTGTGAACGCTGATAATTTGGGTGATTTTCGGGAATGTTTTGGGAAGAAAAGTACTCAATTAAAAGTTTCGGAAAATTAAGAATCTATTTGGCTATATTTGACCTATATTACATAATTATTTCATAGAAAAATATTGAGATCCAAGCGACTTATGAGCTGCCTTCGGAGCCGCCAAAAAAAAGGTCCTCCCCTGCTGACATGATTCCGGCCGATTGAGTAGCTGAAACCGAAAAAGGAAAAAATGTCGTTAAACTGGAAGGTATTTCCTGTACAGTGACGTAGGATTTTTGAAAAATATCAGAATCTAACAAAATGGCGTAATTATGAAAAAAAAAAGTCTGTTTTCTTTACTATAAAATGGTTGTTTTATTCAATGACAAGCCGGGAAATTTTCTTCCAATCAAAAATGTCCTACGTCATTGTAGAGTAAATATATTCAAGAGTACTCAGTTCAAATTTTAAGTCAATCGGACAATTGCTCTTTGAGTTACAATGTCAGCAAATTAGAAAAATCTCATGTCATATTCTTGAAAGTATAAAAATCTTCAAAGTATAAATTTTGAAAGTTCACAAATCTCATCTTATATTCTTGAAAGTATAAACTGTCGAAAAAGGCAAAAAAATCGATTTTTTGAAAGTGTCACACTGGTATAGCCCCTTACTACGAAACTGTCGCAACGTGTATATACACATGTACATAAATGAGTGTTTCATTAAAATTAACGTGATGTGAAACAAGAATGGGTGCAAGAGAGAAATCAATACGCCAACGGCAGAGCGAAAACGTAAGACGAAAATGTCTTTCGTATCATCTTAAGGTGGAACGCCACTGTAACGGGTAAAAAAAATCGAATTTTCTTTACACTTTCTTGAAGGATACATATTTAAAAACACATGAAAAAAATTCACGCCAAAATTCCGAAAATGTACTGAGTGAATTACAGTCAGTTTAGTGGAAACAGGTAGCGGGACCGGTTTGACTCTCAGTCCCATTCTAGGCAAGTAGCCGCACTTTCACAATAGATGAAATGTTAGGTTTTTTCCTATTGTGAAATAACTTTCATGTCGGATTATGGCATCCCTCAATATTTTATGGATCCTCTTTAACGTGTGAAATTCACCCAAAACGATAATAAATGCTTCGATTCGTTAGTGTGGCAATTAGTACTAAAATCAAATTCCAGTTGCTCTGTTATTATTGAAACTGCCTTGGATATTCCCACAATAGCATTCAACGAAGGTGCACTACTAAAGTTTTAGGGTCACACCAACATTTATGGAGTTATTGGAAATCAAAGTTGGGCCGACACTCCACTCGTACTACGTCGACCGAGACAATAAGCGGGTGGAAACCGCTGACAACCGCACGAATATGGTCCATAAAAGATTGCAAACAGCTAAGGACACTAGAGATCCCGATAGGAACAGGCACATGGCCCGGAAATAGATAGTTTAATGTGAGTATCAATATTCGAGATAAAACTTTATTTTATATAAAGAAAAACGGAACTAAAATTGTAAACGCGTTTCCCTCGAAATGACTTTTTTCGACCTTGTCTCAGCGAACACTTGAAGACTAACGAACCAACCTAAAAATTTGTATGGCTAGGTTCGTAATCGCAGAGACTGTGCGCTGTCGACTTTTTATACTGTTGGGAATTCCCATTTTTGACGACCCCTTAAATTAAAACAAAGTTTTAAAAATGAAATAAATTAAAAACTGTCGCCATTTTGTGAAAAAAGGGCCATGCATAATGCTAGCTACATTCGTATAGATATTAAGAGATGTTGAGCTTCTTTTTTTAAGATAACCCTTCCCCAAAACTTCGATGGGGCAATGGAGAGGATTTTTTTTGTCGTCACATGGAAGCTCATAACCTTGTGAATTTTTAATACGTTTCCATAAAAAATAGCATCGGAATATTCGAATGTATATTCGGGTAAAGGAGACTTCACCTGATCCTTAAGGGGCTATACCAGTGCGAACCATTTTTTCGAAGAAAAGTACTCAATTAAATGTTTCGGAAAATTAAGAATATATTTTACCGGTATTACATAATTTTTTCATAGAAAATATTGAGATCCTAGCGACTTATGCGCTGCCTTCGGAGGCGCCAAAAAAAAGTTCCTCCACTGCTGACATGAGTCCGGCCGATTGAGCAGCTGAAACCGAAAAAGGAAAAAATGTCGTTAAACTGCAAGGTGTTTCCTGTACAATGACGTAGGATTTTCGAAAAATATCAAAATCTAACAAAATGGCGTAGTTATGAAAAAAAGTCTGTTTTCTTCCCTTTACAATGGTCGTTTTTTTCAATGCCAAATCGTCAATTTTCATCCAATCAAAAATATCCCACGTCATTGTAAAGTAAATATGTTAAAGAGTACTCAGTTCAAATTTCAAGTCAATCGGATAATTGCTCTTTGAGTTACAATGTCAGCAAATTTGGAAAATCGCATTTCGGGAAAAACGCGTTTAAAGATTTAACTATCGATTTTTGCAAGATAACATAATACAGATACGGACTTGAATTTTTTACGGGATGTTCTTGAAAGTATAAACTGTCGAAAAAGGCAAAAAAATCGATTTTTTTAAAGTGTCACACTGGTATAGCCCCTTAAATTATTAAATATAGGGGAAAAGGTGGGGCAAGCCGGAGTAGCGGGGTAAGATGGGCATCCATGTTATATCGATGTTCCATCAGTGCTTAGATGATGCTACTAACGCCATCTAGTCGCCTTACTACAAAAGTTTTCAGGGAGCCAATTGTTGGAAACTGGGAAGTGCACGTTATTATTCGATGAGGAAACAAATATTTTTCACTATTTTATCGAATTTTCTGGCCATATAGGATACGTGGTTGCTCGTAAAATATGTATTATTGGTAGTATGTCTAAATTGGTCGCGTACGTAGAACACGTAGAAAACTCCATTAACTTTAATATTGGTGCAGTATTGAACCGGTTGCGTCCGTTTAATAAAATTTTAAAAATTTATTTAAATCAAAGTTATGATTGGGGCACCTTGCCCCACACCATATTTTTGTTATAACATTTCTCATCTTTTAATATTTTGGTTTTATTTACTTTCTGAAAATCGTTCGATATTATTAAAGAAAAACAAATAGGGGCGAATGGGCGAAAGAAGCTATGGAAAAGACGATTCAAGATGTGTTAGATGGCAAAAAAGGTTGTAAATTACAATATTGAAGTTTGCATCGTCGAAACGCAACGGAAGTTCAGTAGCCCAACCTTTTTTGGACAAATTTGGGCTACGACGCATCAGTCAAACGTTTATTAAGATTCTTATGAGAAATCTAGGGCCCAAATTTGCATGACAAAATTTTTAATCATAAAGAAAATGAAGCAATAAAATTTAAAGAAGATTTTTCGCTGTATTCCAAGGATGCAAACTTCAACATCGTTTTAAATTAGCTAGCAAGTTTTATTGCATTCCTCAAACTCCTCTAGGGCGGAAAGAGAAATAAGCTAGCAAAAATGAAACCCAAATCTGCAGCGTCAAAGATCCTTTAAGCCCTATTTAAATTACTTTCACTAAAGAAGAAGAATAAAAAATTGTTGTCTATTTAGAGGAGGTGGAGAGTCGATTATTTGGCCTGACTACTTTGGAACTACAGAAGCTTGTATATCAGTTAGCCGTCCGCAACAACAAACATCACGAATTTAAAGAAGAAAAAAGGGAGATGTGGCAACGACTGGATTAGAGACTTTTTGAAACGTCACCCTGATTTGAGTCTCAGAAAACCGGAAGAGTCTCCTCCGCAGCTCGAGCTGCTGGTTTCAACAAGATCTCTGTGGAGAAATTATTTGAGTTACTAGGGAAAATATTGGATGGTTATGGCATGGATAGATGGGATGGCATGATGGGGGAAGAGAGATTATTTTTTAATTTAATTATTATCATACGAAGAGTTGTATTTTTCTGCTTTAATTCATTAGGTTACGAAAAAGTCTGTTGATTATTTGAATTAAGGGGTTAGGCCACAGTAACGGGTATAAAATCATGTGCGAATTTAACAATATTTTTTCGTATAAAAAAGTGATTCACTCATAAAATTAATTACACATCTATTTAGTATGAATATCAAGCTGTCAATATCAAGAACAAAAATTTTTTTTTTTTCGATGTAAAAAATGGCTGACTACTAATATTTTCTTTTGTTGTCTTTTTTGAGGCGCTCCGCGGCGTGACATTTAGCATCCACAATTTTTCACCTAGAACAAAAAACAAAAATTTCCGTCAATCTACATTAGAATACCTAGGGAAGTACGTACGGAATTTAAAAAATATTGTTTTATTCAAAAGTTGTAGGTATTTGAACTTAAGAAATGAATTTTCAGTGAATAATTTCGTATAAAACTGCTCATAAAATGAAAAGTTTTCGATTAATCAGAAATTTCGTACATACTTTTCTACGAAATGCCATTAGGAACATAACTTTTAAATTTGAAGTAAAACGAGTGAAAATTGTTGAAGTTATTTGTCACGCCAATTGGAAAAAAGCTGCTTCGAGAAGTTTCGAGTAGTCGGCCATTTTGTACATCGAAAAAAAAAATTCCGCCAGCTTGATATTCATACTAAATAGATGTGTAATTAATTTTATGATCGAATCACTTTTTCATTCGAAAAAAATGGTTAAATTCGCACATGATTTTATACCCGTTACTGTGGCCTAACCCCCTAAGGGATCATCAGTGTAAAATTTGAAAAGAATCGATTTTCGCATTATCCGATAGTATAGACGGTTATAAACATGCTGTTCAATTTTTGGGGCAAAGTGCGAATTTGTACGGTTGCTACAGCCTTCCTCAGAAAAAAGGATCCGACCAGTTGCGTGAGACCTGGCGCGGACGGACGCGTTTTTCTCGAAATGTTGTTTTTTCAAAACGGTGTACACTCTTAAAGGAAGAGTTTTCAAGCTATCCGTCTCAAATTTCGACACAACAGTCTTCACGCCATTCTCTATCTTGCTATGGAACCTTTTTTTTCGCTCTTCATATTTTCTTTAACGAAAAACTCGAAAAAAGTAGGCTACACTCGATACTTTTTTTCCAAACCACCGCCAATTTGTCAATTTTTGTTTTAAAAAACGTCCATAGCAGGATAGTGGCTTTCATACTGATTAATAATCTTTTTACAAATTTTGCTTCCGATGATATTTACGGCCACAACCGTGTACACCGTGAGGACTCCTTTTTTTCGAAGACATTTTCAACCGTTAAAACAATGTAAAAATAAATAACGATCAACGTTTAAAAAATTACTTTCTGTTCTTCACGAGTGCTTTGATTTGACATAAAAAAATCAGACTGATCAGCGTATTTTAATCATCGAAAAAAAAGTCGCGAAAATCGGCTATTTGTTGACCCGTTACACTGTGATGACCCCTTAAAGTTTGTAAGCTCTGCTAATAGAATTCCTCGTTTTATTTACTGAAAAACCTTAAAGTCCCCGTCTCACCCCACCTTCCCCCACCCGTGTAAAAAAATCACAAAAGTTGATAATTTTTTTTACCCGTAACAGTGCCGGTGTTCCCCCTTAACGAGACCCAAAATTTCCATGGATCCTTTATCTTCGATCTAAAACTTAAAGCCACCTATTTTGTGGGGTGGATACATTTTACGGGACAAAAAAAGTTTTAGATTGTATACAATTTCAAAAAAACCAAAATAAAGCAGGGTTTAGAACGCATCCCTTCCTCCAAAAATCGAAAACTTTCGAAAATAGTTGATTCCAGGTTTTGTTACCGACTGAACAAGTGTCACATCACAATCTCTGTCTCCCTCGTGCTGCCGAAAACGCTGCTATTGCTATCTCTCTTGCACCCATATCTCTTTCGCATGCCCTTAGGTCCCGGGAAGGGGGACACCGATCTCGGTACCCGATTTTCAAGTCATTTCTTACGGCCCTTTCCTCGTTCGTTTGCAGCGGATCATGGGAGGTGGAAACGCACACTGGCCGAGTCCACCAACGCCCAATGAATGACGTCAGGTAGACGGAGCATCAGTACGCCAACAAGTGTCGTGATCGCTGTGCACAGTTCTATATTTATTTTTCGTTTTTGACGGAGAAAATAAAACGAATTAAAAAACAAACAAACGTAGCGTCGATACAAGATGGTTCTGGCCAAGAGAACGATTTGCCTTCTAATTGCGGTGCTCTGCTCTGCTACGATAGGTGAGGAAAAGGTTGGATCGAAGCTATAACCCCATTCGGCAACACACTCCGCTCGATCACTATGGGCGTCGACATCTTGGATTTTTCGTTCTCAACTTCGTTTCAATAGTCTTCGAAAAACGTGGGATCATTTCTTTTTTTTTGTCGTCGATTGCGTCCATAAAAATATTGCTGCATCGTAAATATTGATGTGCATCGCGAGGTCGTAAGATTTGCGTGTTTCGCGAGATTTTTGCGGTGTTTGGTTCTGGTTTATCATACTCGTCGATAAACTAATGAATTTGATGATTATTCTTTCGTCAATATGAGCGAAAGAAATGTCGGCTTTCAATTCGTATCGGAGTTATCGATAATTGACTTGTTTGCAGTTACATGTTTCACGCAGAGGAGACAATTAACTTAATGACGAATTAACGTCTCTTTCCAGGCTGTAACGCTATTCGTTGCTATCAATGCAGCAGCGACACAGATCCCAAAGGACAAGATATATGCGGATCTTACCACAAATTCGACACGTACAAGAATATACCGGTCGAGTGCAATAGCCAAGACTCCGTGACGCCCGGCACATTTTGCGTCAAAGTCACCAAACAAAGTCCCAAAGGATTTATTTGTAAGTTTTGGCGAAGAATATTATTCTCTTGTTCTCTTTACTGTCATTGGCACCGTTAAACGTTCGGCAAATATGGATAAAGATCTTTTAAATCATTTTTACAATCATAAATCGATTGATAAAGAATATTTGGCACGAAAATGTGCGGTGCTAGCGTTTTGAAAAGCTTTCACGATAAATTGGTATGAATTATTTATTATCATATAATATTATTTAAATAATTCGTATGTTTTTTAATTCTATATATGAACATACACTACTCCAAAAAATTTAAGGGACAGAACATTTCTTCGATTTTTTTAGTGTTTTTTGAAGCCCTGTAGCTGTGTAAAAATGGTCGTATCGCGATGAAAAAAAAAAAAACATTTTGAAGCTTCAAGTTTCTAGTCTTGAGATCTTTTGGCAAACAATTTTTGTGAGCAACGGTTATCGCGCAATCATAAGAAATAGCGCGAGAATTTTGTTTGTTCTTTTTTCAAGGGTCTACGGCCTCGGGGGTTTTTTTTAGTTGAATCAATGCATAGGTGAGGTAGCTAGTTGATTCAGCTTTAATTTGTTTTTTTTTTGGTCTCTCTACATCAATTTTTTGCTGAGATATCCGACTTCGATTGATAAAAGATTCTTTTGTGTTTGATCATCGATATCGCAGCAACCAATGATCGCACCGGAAATTCGAATTTTTTTCTCAAATTTATCTAGTAACTAGTGCAAAGTTGTAAAAAAAACTCGAAAAAGTTGGTTTTTTCTTTTTGATAATGATTACACGATGTGTAGGAACAAAACACTTGTTCCTTTAATTGTTTTGTAAAACTTTGATCAATCGGTCCGGAAAAACAATTCGATGGATCGATTTACGAATTTACAGGGCTATTGAAGGTACATTGAGCTGAAAAAAACCTGGCAACTTTGGTCTTTTCATCAATATTTGTAGCATAGTGGTAGATTTACTGAAAAAACATAAAAAGTCATTTTTTCTACCTTTTTCAAATTAACGTTAAGGGTGAAAAAAATCCTCAAAAATGAAGGGTTTTGTAGGAAATTTATTAAAGTTTACAAAGCTGCCCTTTAAATGCCTGTGCGATCATTGGTTCCTGAGATATCGATGATCGAAGACAAAAGGATCCTTTTTCATTAAAAGTCGGATACCTCAGCAAGAAATTGACGTAAAGAGACCAAAAAACCAAATTGAAGCTGAATAAGCAAGCTTACTGAGCTATGCATTGACTTAAGTGAAGAAAAAAAATCCGAGCCCGTGGACTCTTGGAAAAAAAAGAAAATATTTTGAAATTTTTTCTCGCGGTATTTCTCATGATTACGCGGTAACCGTAGGTCACGGAAACGTTTGGCGAAGGATCTCAAAACTAGAAACTTGAAGCTTCAAAATTCCTTTTTTCCATCTCAATACAAAAATTTTTAACACGGATACACCGATTCAAAAAAACACTTGAAAAATTTAAGAAATTTTCTGTACCTTTAATTTTTTGGAGTACTGTATATGTAATGACATAATAGAGTAATGGCGATTTCGCATTAATTTCAACCCCTTTCCTCGATTATTCCGACTCGTTAATCTGAGTTCCAGAGGGTCGGGTCACTGGGCTCGAACGGGGGCTAGAAGTAATCTTTTTATACTCGAAATTACGATTTACAAAACTTATTCATCCATAAATTCAAATAATACAAATAAAACAACGCTCCGTTTACTCGCTATGTTATATAAAGTTTAAAAAATCAATAATACAGAAATAACGCTCAATTTCTCGCTATGTTAAGGAAAACGCTTATTTTACTAAACCGTAATCTCGCAATGCCTCCTTAATATATAAATGTGTTGATTGTCTTAATTAATAGCGCTCATTACTCATTTTCATTTAACAAATCATTTATGGATCACTGATCCATAAATGATTTTGATCCATAAATGATAAATTGTCCAGCGAAAAACTTTTTCGCTGAACAATTTATAACTTGCTCGAATGGTATGGCAGTGTCCGCTATACCAGGTGAGCGCTCGCGCCTCATTGATCTTCGTTCGGGATCGCTTCCCCCACTCCTAACACGCTGGCTCCGCGTCTCGCCTTTCTCTCTGTCTCCCGTTCGCGCTCGTTCGCAGCTTTCGCAGCCAGCGCCAGGGAGACTATACCAAAGGAGTCCCGACTATGTACTACAGAAATGGTATACAAATCTGTTGGAAATAGACAGTTCCCATTGCGGCCACTATGCGGCGCCGCGATAGCTGACGCATGGTGGGGGTAAATCGCGAGAAACTTCATTTCATTAAGCGAAAATGAAAAGGAACGTAACCAAAAACTGAATACTCAAACGCCCCATGCTCATGCGTACGTGAACCAGACGATAGTAATTACTGCTGATTATTTATAACAAATTCTGAATCTAATCGTGAAGTCGTGGTCATGCGTTAGCTTCTACCCAGCGCTGCAGGTGGCTCAATCAGGTACTATTTAAATCCAACAGATTTGCCTACCACTTTATCTCTATCCCTCCCATTAGAGTTGGGACTACTTTAGTGTAGTCTCCCTGGCCAGCGCCTTCGCTCTCCGAATTCCTTGTCCAGCTCTCTCGATCGATTACAGCGTCTCCACCGCGGGTACGGCCGCACGCTCAATACCGACCGTCGGGTAATGGTAATGATCGCTCGCCAGAGATCGCTTCCCCTTTTCCTAGCACGATCTTCTCGTCCCACGTCGCTCAGTCGTTACGCGCTTGCTCGCTCCTAGCGCCCTCACCACGGTCTTACACACAGGTCTGGAAACGAAGGCGAATTTTGGTGGTTGGGAGTACCCTCATTGACCGAGATTTTGATTCGCCTCAACGCCACTGCGCGTCGCTTCTATTGATCGGTATGATGAGACCCGGTGCGTGACATAACCTCAGTACCACAGCGCAAAAGATTTACATATTAAGGGTTGCGCGGTTTAGAATTGTAAAACGGGATACAAAAGTTTTAAGCAAAAATGCTCCGCGTTTCGAGTGCCCAGAAACGTCGTAGGATACAAAAATGGCTCCATGTTAATCCGGGAGTGAAAGAGTCTTAGTACGTGTGTGAAAAACATTTCGAAGACCGATGTATTGTGAGACATTGGAGAAAGAAGGATGTAAATGGTCGTAAACTAGGTCATGTGAAAAATGATAATTCGCATATTTACCCCTTATCCTAATAAATTATGAAAAAACGGTAATAGACACTTACCTCTTTGATGATACCCTGGAAAACGTAGAATGTCCAGACCAAAAAGTTAGTTATTGCGACAATTAAAAGATCATTATGTTAAAAAACAGTTTGTTTAATAACTGCATCACCATAACGAATTAGCTTCAAAATGCCTGAGCTGGAATAAAAATTTAGCCGAATAACGCAATCATCTAAATATTGATATAAATTCGTAAAATTACAAGGGAAAAAAGTGTACCTACAGCGGAAAACTATCTTTATAGTGCTACTTACTTACATCAATAAACACCCAAAATTAAATATAGTGCAAAATGAACAGATATGTGCTGTTATAAATTCATGTAATCAAAAAGTTTTCAGTTTTTTTTAATCAACACATTATTTTTTATTGGTTTCGTATATTACGCAGTTTAGACGACAGTACGGTAAATTAAGATAGGGCAAACGGCGCATGTGCAACGGTCAGGAGGGGAAAGGACAGAAGAGCTGTTTCTCTCTTCGTCGCACACCACTTTCCCTTGCCGTCACGCACCAAGCGGCAGTAATCGGAATAGAAAACAGAGCCGCTAACGGTGCCTACCCCCCTACGCCATTGGCAGACCTGTATGTAAGACCGTGACCGTGGCCCTCACGCTCCTTCGCTCCTTCTCCCACTCAAATCCAGACGCTGTACCATGGAGGCTACATAAAGGAGTCCGAACTGTGTATTAGGAAAGTGACCCCAAAATCGACGAACGGAAGGGTTCCCGAAAGCGCCACTTCGTGACGCTGATAGTTAGGAGCGACAGCTTGAAATGAGCTAGTGGTGTCTGGTCTCCATGACAACAGTTCAACAATTCAATATGGCCGATTGATTGATGACGCTTCATCGATCGATCTCTCTCACGCATAGCTAAATTCAAGCTGTCGCTCGTAATAATCATCGCCACGAAGTGGCGGTTTCGGCAACCCTTCCGTTCCTCGATTTTGTGGTCACTTTTGCCATACCCCTTTCATTGGAGTTTGGACTCCTTTATGTAGTCTCCATGCGCTGTACCTATCTCTGTATGTCCGTCCTGGCCTCGGCTTTGCCCAGGTCAATCTGGCTCTGCCTACCAACCGAGGTCTAAAGGGTGGTGAAGGAAGAATCCGCCACGGCTTGCCCCAGATAAATCTGGCTCTGGCTACCAACTTCTTCCGAAAAGGTTAAAGGAAGGAGCATGCTCGTTGAAAGAGGGCTATGCTTGCGCTGCACGGCCTTTTATACTAGTCTTTTTACAACCGCCATTCTCCCATCTTCAATCGCCGCTTCTTTTTCTCTTGATTATTTGAATTCCTTCGTGTGACGACATTTTTCTCCAATAGTTAACCCTTTTATTCCCTCCGGGTCGGGAAGGGTGAGCGCGTGTCCCGTACGCGCCAATCACCGCACGGATCTCACGAGATCCCCTTCTGATTGGCTGGTGCAGCCCTTTTACGCACTTTTCGTAAATGTTTGGATCATGGCGAGCACTGGGGAAGCTTTCCCTCGATTCAGTCGCCTGAGCTCGGTCCCGATCGACTCCCGATCGACCCGCGATCGTGAGCGTCTCGCCAGCCTTCTCTACTTCTTTCCACTTCACTCTTTCTGAAGAAGTGGAAAGCCCCTTGGCTGCTGGCTCCCCGGCGCTCACATTTGATGTACGGCTGTCTTAGAGCTCGCTTCGCTCCGGGGAGCCATGCGACTCGTCGCAATATATATATATATATATATATATATATATATATATATATATATATATATACTAGTTTTTATTATATTTTTGAATGAGTAATTCTTTTACGTAAATAACAAAACTCAAAAATAGCATTTAGTTATGTGAAGCATCACGCTCAATTTGTAATTTACTATAACCGACGGATCATCAACACGGCATAAAAAAACTCGTATACACTGAAATTGAGTCATTGTCCATTCTGTGCGCTAAATGAATGATTTATCGTCTCAATTATTTTTTTCGCTGAGAAACTTAAAGTTTGTGGTCCTGGGACAATATTAAATTATTCTTATTAATAATGTGCAGCTGCAAGATATTTGAAATTGTATTATTATCGTGACCCAACGATTATTATCAATCATAATTTGGCTACTAATTATTCATTATAATTTGGGTATCGATTATCCATTGAATTTCGCGGTATAAGTATTATCAGCTATATTTTTTTAAATAGAATTATCAGCAATTGTATTATTAATATCGCCTAGCAATTGAATATTGGCCTAAAATTTGTATGTAAAATAAAATAAAAAACTATGCACTAAAAAGTAAAAAATATGTTTTTTCACCAAGTCACCAAAAATTTGATCAATTTAGTTTTATTAACCGTATTTAATTTGGCACAATAGTAATGAGAGAAATTATTGTTACACGTTTATACCCAGTTTCAGGATTTTTATTTAAACAATCTAAGGTTGTTTTACAGTAAATTAAATACAGTGGATATCTTAACGGAATTATGTAAATTAAAGATGATATGTCTCAATTTTGAGCACCCCAAGCTTTTATTTATAGTCACATATAGGTGACTTGGTAAAACTAACTATATTCTACTTTCAAGTAAATTAAATAATAACTTATTAAAAAAAAAATTTTTACATATAAATTATTGTGTACTTTTCAGTCTTCAATTGATTTTACTAGAGCTCTGAATTTTTTGCAAAGAGGGATAAATCCTTCCAAACGAACCGGTGTTATTATTGGTTGGTTGTCAGGAAAAATCCTGGAGAACTGTGATAGGTGGCTTCTATCATAGATGTCGACTCACCACCTATTGGTCCCTACCTTTTAAGCAATTCTACCTATTGGGCCCTTTTAACGATTGTGCGATCCGAAAGCACTTAGAGCCAATTGATATGTTCTCATGGACTTTCGGTGTATTGTCACCTCTTAAATGCATGTTTGCAAAATTTCAGAGTTCTAAGTAGTCGGGAATTGGGTGAAATATCAATTTTCCGTTTTGCATCTCACACCAAGTCAAGTTAAATAAAAGCTTGTAATTATTAGCAATTGCATCAGTAACAAGACAAAGTATTTATTGTTAATTATATATTTGCTATCAATGGGCAATTATAGTTAAGCTATATAATTAGTAGCAATTACATCGTATTGAAGTAACCAGATAATTATTAACATTTGCGATTTGTCTATGGAAAAAATATATTAGTACTATATTAATATCATTGTATATTAGTAGTTATTCGAAAATTATTAAATCTCTACGCGGTTATTGGAAATAATGTATTTGCTACATGATTAATTAGTTCGCTACTCAATTCATAATCATGTAGCAACAAATGTAGCAATTATCTGCATGTCACATAATTTACTAAATAGCTACGTGTTAATTAATTGCTAATTAACTAATGTATTAATCGCTTCATGAATTATTCGAAGTCAACTCGTTAAATTGCTCTACGGTTATTGGAAGCCATCTACATGATTAGTTGAATAGGTACGGGTTGATTGATTACTAATTTACTATTTTATAAATTGTTACTTTATTATAGGCAATTATTGAACTAAAAAAAACTGTAGCTTTTTTGGAACTTAGTGAAGGTCGTTCTTCGTAAAATAATGTTATAGAAACGATTTTTTTTTCCAGGGGACGGAAGATGGCGACAGGTGATACGAAGATGTGCCTCGGTTACGAGTACCGGTGTAACCGGGGTTTGCAACTGGGGTGTCGAAGAAAACGGTGTCTATTGGGAGGAGTGTTCGTGCTCCGAGGACGGATGTAACGGTGCATCCAACATATATGGCACGTCGACGATATTTCTCATCACTTCGGGCATTCTATACGCGATATTCGCGGGCCTTTAAAGTGACGAAAAGACGTAAAAACTCGAAATAGATCGAAACGAAAGATTGAAAAGTCCGTTCCGTCCATTTTTAGCCTCCTAACAGCTACAAAAATCGTACAGTTTAGCAAAAAGTCAGCGAAATGCAATTTCAACGATTTTTTTTCTCCGGAGACGACGAATCTCCCAATCAGTTATCGCGAGAAGTCTCCGAATAGTGTTTTAATTACGTCCACAATTTTTAATGAGGTTTTTAATCATTATCATCATCTCTAGATTACTAACGAAAAACATTGTCATGTTGTTGGTTTTTTTTTAAATTTGATTATTGTGAAGAGTCCCAAAAAATTGGGTTTCAATTCCATCCATTCCATGACATTTTTGATCATTTTCGTCCCCTTTTTATCAACATCCCGACCACCGTTTTGATGACTTTGAACCTGGGAATGAATGTCAATCCTCGAAGATTGGGAACAATCTTAGATCGTATCCACTTGAATTGAAAAAACACGATTGCTATGTAGTTAACGAAAATAAAAAAAGCTCGACCCGCAAAAAAGGAATTATTCGCATGAAAAGCACGTTTTTTGAGTCGATATGTAGTGAGAGGAAAAAGAACAAATGAGAAAAGAGTCTTTGAGACTCGATGAGAGGAGTTCAGTCGAGTGGCAATCGTGTGGGTGGCTTTTAGGTGCACCGACAATGACCCCTCGTTAAAACGCTCGTTAGAGCATCCTTCTCCCCCCCTCCCCTTTCTTACCCTTACTCTCCATGATTTTCAAGTCCCTGCACAATCTCGACTGCCAACAAAATGCTTGAGCCACTCGTAGAATTCATGGCACTCCGAGGAAAACTACCCTCCCCATTCATCCATCTTTTTCTCGGACGTCCTTCATCGAATCTCAATATTACGGATAAACCACGATATTTTGTATATATTACGAAGGCATGCAGGGACCGAATGCTGCATGAATTTTTTATACATTTTTTCGAAAGCTTTAAAGCTCGATATCAATTTCAATCGCTGCCAGCAAGTTTAAAGCTTGCAACGAAAACTTGTATGTTTCTTGATTTTCATCATTGTATTCAATTTTTGTACGGATTCAGGGTGCGGGTTGCTTCCTCAGCTGGAAAGGCTCGCGAAATGTCAGGCAGTCGAACGAAATTCGGTGGCATTGGCTTTCCAACATGGATAATAATTTATAATCTCGCAATTTTGCTTTTTGGGGTCTTGTTTCTACTCATTGTCCACTGCTTTTCACGAGGAGCTCGTGAAAAACATCGTCTTAGTAATACAAGACAATTTTGATATTATATTTATTGAAAATGAAAGGAAAAGATCGCGCGTAAAAAATGAACAACTCCATTGGGTATTTGCAGATTGTTAAGGGGCTGTACCAGTGTGAACGCTGAAAATTTGGGTGATTTTCGGGATTTTTTTGGAAGAAAAGTACTCAATTAAATGGTTCGGAAAATTAAGAATATATTTGGCTATATTTGACCTATATTACATAATTTTTTCATAGAAAAATATTGAGATCCAAGCGACTTATGCGCAGCCTTCAGAGGCGCCAAAAAAAAGTTCCTCCACTGCTGACATGATTCCGGCCGATTGAGTAGCTGGAATCGAAAAAGGAAAAAATGTCGTTAAACTGGAAGGTATTTCGTGTACAATGACGTACGATTTTCGAAAAATATCAAAATCTAACAAAATGGCGTAGTTAAGAAAAAAAAATCTGTTTTCTTGCCTATAAAATGGTCGTTTTTTTCAATGCCAAATCGTCAATTTTCATCCAATCAAAAATATCCTACGTCATTGTAGAATAAATATATTCAAGAGTACCCAGTTTAAATTTCAATCGGATAATTGCTCTTTGAGTTACAATGGCAGCAAATTTGAAAAATCTCATTTCGAGAAAAACGCGTTTAAAGATTTAAGTATCGATTTTTGCAAGATAAAATGATTAGAGATACGGCCTTGAAATCTTTACAGGATATTCTTGAACGTATAAACTGTCGAAAAGGGCAAAAAAAACGATTTTTTAAAAGGGTCACACTGGTATAGCCCGTTAAATACGCATTCATTGTCTTCACGCTTGCGAGAAAAAGTGCATTTTATACATATATCATATTAATCAAACTTGTAATGAAATTTTATGCATTTTTAAGAAATTTCGATAATCCATACGTCATCGACAAAAAAATTGACGCAACGAAAATATACTTTTTTCGTATTGCCAAATTATTGTTGGCACATTTAGGCTACTAAAGCCACGACAACATTTCTGAAAATTCTTAATAAATACGTATAACCAAAAACGGCGAAGAAAGATTTCAAATAATAATAAAAATGAGAAAGTCAAGATGAATTTTCGTTGCATTCCAACAATGCTAAGTGCAACATCATGATATTTTGTATATGTGTAATAATGAAGTACCTTAAAAACCGTCTATCTTGAAACTGTCAACACTACGCAAAATGTATATTAAACATAGAAGTTACATCGCCTGGAGAACCCAACGGAGTACAATAATTGTAGAAATCCTACCGTGTATTTGAATCAGTTGTTATTTACTGACGTCTTAAAATGGAAAAAAATATACAATTTTTATATTTACATGTAATTCCAAAGATTTATCGATCCGCCAATAAATGGGTCATTTATATAAATCTCTATCTTTAAATCCTGTGTATATTAGCTATATAGACACCATCGGATGATTAAATAGTTATTGATTTGCGTATTCACGAGCCAGATCGTTCAATCCATCCACGAAATGTTATCATCGGACTTTTTACGAAAGCGAAATGAAGCGTTATTTTTATCTTGCTCTTTGCAAGAAAGAGCGAAAAATAAAGTGAATAGGAGGCTTTTCAATTCTTCTCTTGCGCAAACTTTTTTCCGCCCTCCCGGAAGGAGAAGAAAAAGAAGCGTTTAGCCGGGATTTCATTAGAGAAGCTGTTTCACGCTTTTACGAGTGCACCAGAGTGTAATCGCGCATTGGGTCACGAGTGGGTGAGGAGAGAGAGAAAGAGAGAGGGGAAGACTGACGAAAGAACCGTCGAGAGGGTCGTACAATACGGGCGAAAAAGTATTCCACTTTGATCGTAAAGATTTCACGCAACTTTTACTTCCTTTGAAAAAAGAAGGGAAAAAACATAATGATAATAACAATGAAGAGACTCGTAAAGCTTTTGTTTGTTCTAACAATTAACACTGAAGAATTCTATAGCGAGTTTGTGAACCGTAAACATTCTTTCGGTGAGCCGGAAACCGTGAAGACATTTTTTCCCACTCCACTCGCGCTACCCTCGATATGACGCAAACACGTAAGCATCATTTCTTTTTATCAATCCCCCTATCCGTCCTCCGAATTTTATATTTTAGGTAAGGGAAGAAGACGCGCTCTGTTTTTTGTCAAATTATTAATTATACCGACGCGGAATTTTTTTAGGTCCTTTCAGGACACGACTCTGATTAAGTGCTGGGTGTACCCGTTTAATGCTGACAATTCGGTGATCGCATGAGTTAATTAGGGTACGTGGATGTACCTCGGGACTATTAATACTATGGTTAGCGGATGAGAGAGAAATAGGGAGGGGGAGGTAGAGACAGAAAGAGATTGATGGGTAGACAAATAGAGCAACGGAGACGGAGAAAAAGTTCGCTAGATAGGGAGGGAGAGAGATAGATAGATAGATAGATTTATTAGTGCGCTAGGACCAAGCAAGGTCCTCTGGCACGCAATCCTCATATTTCATACACCTAACAGGACACAATACGAAAAAAAAAAACCCAATGCGAAAACAAAAATAGGTACCTAGGTAGCAATTTCAAAACAGTTGTCTATTAGTTGTCCAAATGGGTACCAAATGTCCGCTTGGAAGTTACCTATAAGTTATCATGTGTCCAACAGTTATCTTTTTGGATGGTTGCTGACTTTAAGATAACTTCCGGGCGGACATTTGGCACCCTTTTAGCCGTCTTTTGGACAACTTTTTGAAAATTGCTACCTGGGTAACTATATAGCGCAAAAATTATATAAAAATAAGAAAAATAATCAAAAGAAAGACACCGAAGCACTGTATGGAAAAATAATACGCGGTGAAATAAAATAAAATAAAAATAAAAATAAGGTAGTGACAATCAGACCCTGCATTGCCTGATGGTACCCTCAGCAAGCACTTTATTAACCATTTCATTGAAATCTGGTTTCCTCAAAAACATGATACTTGGGGGAAGTTCCTTGTAAAGAGAGCGAGAGAGAAAGAGAGGGCGAGAGACAAAGTCAGACAGTCATGTATAGTGTGTTAAAGACAAAGAGCAGGAAAGAGCGATTGAGGAAGATGGAGAACGATAACGCAAGAAAAATACCAAGATAACTAAATAAAGCGAATGAGAGAGGGAGAGACAGATCAAATGAGAGAGAATGAGAAAACGGGAAAACAAATACAAAACAGAAAGGAAACATGAGAGAAAGAACGAGAGGGAGAGAGACAACGAAAGACAATGCCTATCAGGGTTTTAAGGCCCCGCCATATATTGCGGGAGAGACTGGAGAGCTTTTCCCCTTTCCTGATAGACTGAACAGACACATACATACGAAAACACACGCACGGTGGCGAATTTCGCACCGCACCGAGAGAGCGAGCGAGAGAGAGAGAGACCTAGCATCGCCACCGCTGTTGCTTGAAACGCGTTATAATTAAGACCCTACTCCATCCAGCCTTTCGCTCCTTCCCCCTGCACCGTAAATATAGTATACCCGCGGAATACTCGCTCACTTGGGCTTTTGATTTAGCGCAAATTCGCCGCTACCTTGTCCCTCGACTATATGAAGTACTCGTTATTTCTACTGCGCACTTATCCTATTTTTTTTTGCCATTTTCGAGCTTTTCCTCATGCTTGTTTCACACTCTGAGTTTGCTGGTGAACAATTCGAAGAAGCTTCCAATTCTCCTGAAGCATTAATCCCGTAAAAGTCAATTTGAATCGAAACCAGAAGTAGTCCATGGCATCATGACTGCACCATACAGGTTCAAAAGTTTGGAAAAATTGAGTACATTGAAGTTTTCATTGTTAGAATGCAACGACAATGATTTTTTTTTAACTTTCCGAATTCCCTTTGATAGGTTTGAGCTACGAAAATCACGCAAACCTTTTGTAGGATCCTCACTTGGCGCTCTACCACCTGAAACTACGAAGTATGATTTTGGATAATAATGAAAATAAGAAACGACAACGAATGTTCGTTGCATTGCAACGATGCAAACTTCAAACCCGTGAAAATTTTATTTTGTGCCCCCGTCTTACGAGTTGAAAGGAATAAATTGAATATGAAATACCGACACCGATGGATGGACGGTTAGACTTATGTATATGGAGCATTCCACACCAAGTGAAACACTAAAAAATCATGTGATTTTTAAATGGGCTCATAATTTGTTTTTAAGTTTATTCGAATGTCAAAAGCAACTACAGTTTTTTTTTAGATTTTTAAATTGGATTTTACACTCGAATTTGGATACTGGGAAATTCTTCTCGTTTTTTTTTCAATTCATTATACTCAAAAAGTGATGCATTGTACAAAAAAAAACGTCTAAGAAGAAAACTTAGGTTTTCGAATGTACTTTTCAATCATATATGTTTCGTAACTGTTAAGAATGCTGCTAATGTATTTTTCAACGAAATAAGGTAAAAATAATTTTTTTCGTCAAGTTCGCCCACGTTTATTTTTCTATAAATGTTATAGAACTTTCGTTGATGCCATAACAAATCACAGAAAAATTGGCATGATGGAGAATTCATATCTTCCAATTATTTTTTAAGGTTAACTGATGAAGAAATTTAAAATTTTAACTTTGCTTCAAAATTTAGTTTTAAAATTGCAACTGTTAACACTGCAGGGTCTGCATTAAAATTCAGACAGAATAATTTTCCGTAAAAAATATTTGTCCCCTATAATAAGAAGACACATAGCAACACCGCATCGTCCCACTCACCAATGACGTAAGTTTGCGCGGCATATTTAAAATAATACTGCAACACCAACTTTTATTTGGAAGTAATTTTTAATCGAACAAAGTTTTTAATTAGTTATAAATTAACAAACCCTTTTATTTGTTAATGAAGATAACACAAACAATATAAAAGATTAATATTTATAACGCAAATATTGTTTTTACGGTAAAAGTTTTTAATTTCAGGAACACGATAATTTTTTTTTCCTCGAAATATTAAACAATACTGTTCTGCGGTGTTGCCATATATCTTCTTATTATAGGGGACAAATATTTTTTACGGAGAATCATTCTGTCTTTACTGAACGTTTTTAACAAAACTAAATAATAAAGGCAATCCGAACTTTTTTCACTCTTTCCTTAAAGACTTTCCAAACATAATTTTTTTCAGAATTTATAAACACAATTGAATGGCACGTCGAATTATGTGACCTGAGTTTCGGTCAATGTAAACCCTGCAGTGTTAAAAGTTGCAATTTTAAAACCCACTATCTCCCAGTCTGAATAGTCGACTGTTTTAGAATTTCACTCAAACATGCATAGTGATATGAACAATGTCTAGTTAAAATTTGAACAAAATCTATAGAAATCAAGATCGCGCGCTCGGTCTACCGTAAGTAAGGGATAGGCAACTTGAAAAATGGATTCGAAGAAAACTGTTGTATGGAATCAAACTTTCCTATTATTTTTAGTTTGGGTAATAGTAACAAAGAATTATCAACAATAAAAATAACAATGATTATGAGACTTAGAGAGTTTTGGACTCCTAATTCAAAAATGCGCGCTGATTATTCTTATTTTATTGTTGACAATTCTTTGTTACTTTGTCATTAAACTACAAATAATAGGAAAGTTTGATTCCGTACAACAGTCTTTTTTCAAGTAATTTCTTAAGTTGCCTATTCTGCTGTTAAAAAAAATAATAAAAATAATGATATCGCGAAAATGCATAAAGCATTACTGCGTTATTTGATAGAGGAAAACATGCCTTACAACCCTTCCACGGGATCGTGACCAATAACCAGCAGCGCTACACATATATAGTTACATTAAGGGGTTAGGATACTGGTGAAAAGACGAACACTCGTTCGTCGCTTGAAGCAACTCAAATTGGAGAGAGAGGCATATGGTGCAGAAATCGCAGATTGAAGGTAAACGTTTGATTACAATGATATAACTACTAATAAAACTTTAAAAGCGTTTTTCTAGAAACTATGTTTTTCAAAACGGTGTATACGATTTCTCGATATCTAATCAACGGATTGACTTGAATTTTGGTACACTTATTCAGTGTAATAGTAGTTAAGTATGGACCGGCGTTCTTTTTCTTAACATTTTTTGCTATTAGATATTAACAATGTCATTTTTCCTCGAAATTATGCCAATATTATGTATTTCAAGAAAAAGAAAACTTTTTTTTTATCGCAGATCAACCAGATGGCCAAAATCAATTACACCGTTGAGCCCCTCACGTTCAAAAGTCCTTTACGAGATTGTTTATAACCTCTTTAATTATTAATACTTCAAAATGAAATTTCGTACGCAACTTTGTTAATGTACATGCGAATAAATGTCCAAACGATTTTTCAATCATCTTTCATATTCTTCAAAGTTTTTTTTTTAATAAACCTGATTTTCAGGTCGTCACGGCAGCCTAATCTCTTAAGGTATTCCTTTCGCGAAGGGCCGTATTTTGTGGGGGCATGAGCAGGGCCCTTCTGATTCTTCGGTAAATTACAATGGCGCTTAATAATAAATAAGTTCCAATCGATTATTATACACGACGATAAACTAGAATAAAAAAATTGGCGCAAATTTAGTAGATTTAGACATTTTTTTTAAACGTCACGGCTACGAAAATTCTTCAGTTAGTCACATGTTTCCAAGTTTTATCATCAATATTTTCTTCAAACATTCGGTGACCCTCCGTTTTTATTGTCGTTACTGAAACTTCAGATTTTTTTACACCCGTGAGCAGTTTATATCACGCATCTAGAGTTATTTAGTGTATAAATTATGAGATAGGAATGTGGCCAGCGTGACATCTCCCTAAAGCGCCGTATAAATGAGACCATTTTTAGAGTCGTAATTTTCCGTTAAAAGTTCGGTAACTCGACGTGAAATTTTACCAGTATACCGGGATGTATTTTTACTTGATTATAGACGGAAATCGGCTAATTGGTAAATATTTGGGTTCGTGAGAGGAATACCTTAACACAGCTACAAACTTCAAGCCGCTGTTACACCATCCGCGAAAGAATAGAAGCCGAAAAGTTTCACGTATGTGTGTATGTATGTATGGATAATAAGTAAGCATGGTCCCAAAGCCATCAGTATGTGACGTTGGAGTTTCTATCGTTCGAATGCAACGAAAATTCCTTTTTCCTTCTCCATTTATTATTATCATTCGAAGTCTTCCTTTATAGATCAAGGTCCATGATCTTTAATGAAGCTACGAACCAAACGTTTAAATGATTTTCGCAAGTGAAAGCGGCAACAAAAAATTGAGGAATCAAAGGAAATAAATTTACGGTGTATTCCAACGATCCAAGCAAGTGTGCGTGTATATTATTGGCTCTCGGACCACGCACACTTAATTTTCGGGATAATTGTGTGCATATATTGGTGAAGCCCTTAAACCCCTTTTGCGTTTTCGTGGCTCCTCGTTACGTCCTCTCCCACCTTTGTGCCATCTCTCTTATTCTCTTTCACCCTCTCTCTCTCTCTCTCTCCCCTTCTCTCTCTATCTCTCTCCGTTGGTTAATTAGACTAGTCTCAAGCTTACCGGAAGTCAAGGAGGGGCCTTGTGCACTTGAAACGCCGGTTACGAGGCTCCGGATTGCGAGCCTTATACTACATAACCTTAAAATGGCTTAATATTGTCCAATATGCCGTCACATTTTGCTATGCGAATTATCTCTAACGACGCTGAATAGGAATTTGCGACCTGACCGCTCGAAAAAATTAAGCGAATTTATATATTCATAGCCAGTAAGGTGAACGAAGAAAGGAAAATAACTTTTTCATCCGCAAGTTCTATTGGCATGAAAATCAATCTAAAAATTCGAGAAAGGGGGAAAAAGTTTGATTTCTAGATCTATACAATTTTATATCGCATAGCAATCGATCGAGGATCAATGGATCAATATCAATGTTACTTTTCGCATGTATGCGAATTATCAGGTTTTTCTTTTTTCCCGTTGTCTTGAATCTTTTTCTGGCAAGCGGCACGTGTACGAAAAGGTCCAAAACGCCATTACCCTCGACCGGATGGCGGAATATTTTCCAGGTCTTCCCAGCGGAAATACCGGCCAGACTCGAGTTCGTTAATATTTCATTCAGAGCTTTTCGACCACCTCTTCCCATCCTGTCCCATCCCCCCTCATCTGAGGTCTTTGCACTTTACTCTTCATCCCTTTTTTCCCGCTCCTTTCAACCCTTCTTTCTTCTCAATGATTTTACTTTTTTTCTTTTCTTTGCACTACCATTGTGGCAATGTCTGGCTCACGTATAACCAACATTCTCGATCTTTAGAATGTTATTCGGATGGATTTAGATATACTAATTAGGATTTGGGTAGTTACTTAGTTATTGAGATTTTCTATCTGCTTATATAGACAAAAACAATCAATTGTCCCATTCCGTGGACATCTTTGGGCGCCTTCTCAAGAAAAAAGTTACTACCGTATAACTGTTGCTTATTTAACGGTATAATATAAATTGTATGTTTGAATTTGTGTCATTATTATCATTATTATCATCAGCATTAGTATTCGTGTTATTATTATTATCATCGTTATCATTATTGATCGATTATTTATCATTGATTAATATAATAATTTTTATGTATAATATTATTTTAATCGATAGATCAATTATTTTAAGCATCTTTTACGAGGAAAAAGTCTCAGAAAATGTTGGATCGTAGCGCTAAAAGAGAAAATAATCAAGTAAAATATGGTACTACGCAAGGCTATTCGGTAGGCTAGCAAGGGGAGAACAACAGACTGCGGCAAATAGTTTGAAAAGCTAAACTAGCAGTCATTAGAGTGGCGAAGGAGGCTGTACAAGAAAGAAAAATTGTAAGGAAGATCTGGACGTTCCATTTTTTTTGTGGCATTAGGCATTAGGCATGATGTCTGGTATGTAGGACCTTCTATGAACACATGTGAATGGGCTATAGAAAGCGCAAAGCATTTTATGATGAGGAATAAATAGTCTATTTTAAGCATCATTGCGAGAAAAAGTTAACCATATTCATACCTGATCATTCAACAACAATATAGAATATATGATATATCGTTTTAATTCGTATAATTCTTTCAACTATTTTTATTAATTTTTCCATAATTATTATTGACATTATTATCAATCAGTCGTTTATAATTGGTTAATATAATAATAATAATAGATCTACTAATAATAATAATCATAGGAATAATTATTATCCAAACTCAACGATCGTATCATACAGATCATATAAACGAATCATCAAGAGCAGTATGTTCCCAAAAGTTTCCTTGAAAAAAGCCCCCAAGGATTTTAAGGCACTACTGTTGTGTACAAATATGGAGAAAAAACGCTTTTTATTTTATTTTATTATTTTACAGATATTTCTGAATACGCCGGTGAAAACCGTTTAATGATACTCGAAAAATTAGCCGAGTTATAGAAATTATAAGGAGTACGCTCGGGGAGCGCGGTCGAGACGCAGCAACTTTAAGGTGGTATGTGTACAGATCTCCGCATAAAAAAAAAAAATTTATTTGCTATAGTATAGACATACAGAATGACGTCCGCGAAAAGTTCGCATGCCTTACCCGCTAAATACAATAGTAATTAATTCCACCACATAGGGAATCCGTGCGATTAAAACTTTGAGACGGAAATAATAATAGTTTGCGATTAGATACGGAGCTATGCGAAAGCGATAAATAACAAGAAGACTATCGCGGTCGAGTATGTTCCATAAAAAATATAGGTTACGGGACATTTCGAGCAGATATTATCGATTGAATCGACTAATTTTCGGCAGAGATGGCGTAGATTTTGCAACGCCGCTTGCCGACAGCTGAGTTCGTATCCGGAAAGCCGAATTGAGCCGGTCAATTTGAATGCAACGACAAAAGTTGTAGGTTCTTAACGCCATTTTATTACGTACGATATTCGAACGATTGCTATGTCCATCCATATCTGTTGTTACAATGTATGTAAGACCGAAGTTACAATACGCACATCAGGGGGAAGTCCCCCAGTGGCGGACACCTAAGCTCTTCGGACAATAAAAAAAAACTCCTTCGAAAAATGTAAATAAAAAAAAATAATTACGTCAACAAAGTTTAAAACCAAAGTAAATTAATAAAAATGCAACCTCGGCATACACACAATGAAAAACTTAATTCAAACTTTGGTACAAAAAATTGCCGTTACTGCAAGTGGCACCTAGTACCGGACAGACTTAACTTCGAGCCCCTAGCGTCGGACATCTTCAGAACATTGTGCATCAATCGCATATGTAAGTTTTTGAACATTTAGGGATGTCTGCAAATTCTTCATAAACCCATCCACGGCAGCTGGTGCACTGCATCTAGGCTTTTTCGTGTCCTCCAGGCACCCTACGCAAGTCGTTTTTATATTCGATATTTGAGTTAAGGCGGTCCTCTAGTTTCTCGGCTGTTTTTTTACGGCTTTTTCAATAATTTTTTACGGGCAAAGCATCGAAATGATCAATCTCGTTGTTTTTGCATAATCTTTATTAACATTTAAGTAAGCTTTACAAATTTTTTGAATTCAAAATATATAATAGAATAAAAGTTATAGTGGCCGACAGGAAGACATCAAGTAAAAGAGGTGCTTGACGGTGACCAAGATTGCGGCTGTTCTGCTTATCTGAAATCAAAAAACCAAACGGCATTTTAATCTTCATATTTAAGACTAGCGATTGGACTAGAGTGAATTCTAAATTACAAAAATTGACTTTTTTATACACTTTTGAAAATTACATTCTATTTTTTACTCATTTTTTCTTAAGTTTTTCGCTCGTACAAAAAAAACTATCGAAGCAATCATGATAATCCTAGTTCAATCGCTGGCTTATAACATATTAAAGATGCTGTATAAATTTGAACAAGATCGGTGCAGTAGTTTCTGAAATATCGTGGTCACCGTTTCGAAAAATGGTGTTTCGAGAAAAACGCGTTTGAAAGTTCGCGCATGTGATTTATACTAAAAATTTCATCTCACCGTCAATCTGCTATGCCTGTACCATACAATAGGCCTTCCTCTTCTTCTTGGAAGTCACGCAGAGCTGCTCCGTCTTCCCTTTTCGCGATTCGGGCCTGTTTTACAACATCACTCGTGCGCCTTTCTGAACGGTCGATCAGAGAGCTATCACGCTGTTGAACATATCCTTTAGCTTGTGGGCCGATTTTCACTCCCATGATTTCCAAGGTCTTCAGGATAGATTTGAATCCGTCGTTGAAGATTATGACAACGAGAAACGTGACGATTTCAACCACTTTTAGCCCAGAATGGAGGTGCTTCGGAGCAAAAGTCCAGATTAACGAATTGAGCGACTCATTATTATTTTGAGTTTCCGCTCCCAGGCATCTGCTTAACAATTCTTCTTTAGATAAATCCTCATAAATTGGCTTTATAACTTTAGGGATTTAGGGATATCAATACAATAGTCAGCGCCGCTCGGCTTTCGGACCAGCCCGACGCGCCCTCCGTATACCTGCTCTGTTCCAGGGCCGTAACTTGTGAACCACTTCGAATATCGAAAAATCCTTTGACACACATTTTCTGCACATGTTGTAGATGCGATTTATGAAGAAAAAAAAATCGATTTTTTCGACCCGAGAAACTAGAGGACCGCCTTAATGGTTGCTTTTTCTTCGCTTTAGCTCCACCTTTTCCTTTGGCCTTTACGCCTTTTTTCATTTCTTTCTCTCGCTATTCTAAACTTCTTTCCAATTCCTTTCTGTTTGTCCTTAACGTTCTTTTTATTTTCTCTTTTTCGACAACAATTTTGCACGGTGATGAAGTCAGAATTTCACTTCTTTCGGTTTTTCTCTTCCTAGCAACTGATCGTTTTTTTGCAGCATCTGGCTATGGCGACAAATTATGGAGAATCTGCACAACACCTGGAGCAAAGCTATTCCACGGTTTAATAACGATGTTTTGTCATGTAGAGTCGTTTTCGGAACATTGTAGCGCAGCGAAGTTTCTCTCAAATTCAGTTAGCAAATTTTTTGTTCCATTGTCCTTTCATTTTCTTCTCTTCCATTTCGATTTCGCTGCGTTCTTCTATACTGAAAAACAACATACAACCGTTATAATTAAAAGTATAAATGCTTACGAGAAAAGAACAGCATGTTTACTGTCCGGCGCTAAGGGACCACTTTGTGTCAGGTACCAGGGTACAGAGAATCATCAAAATTACGTGTTTTATACCAAAACCCCTTCGGATACCAAGAAAAACTTTCACAAACTTCGGATATTTATGGAACACGGCGCATAATAAACATTGACATAAACACTCAAACACAGAAACTTAGCAGTAACACTCACCTCGATCTTACCCGACGCAGTGTATTTCCGCCAAACGCAGCAAACAATTGCGCCGATGCACTCTCGCTTTCCATCACCACCGTTTCTCTTTTCGTACACTCTCTTTCTATTTCCCTAAAAAAATTACACATATTTACATTTATCTCCCCTCTCAGAACCCTATTGAGGCGGGATATCCCAGTACAATGTTCAAATAACCTTTTAGTTACATATTTCGAAAGTATATGTTGAGACTATACTGGAAAATCGAAAAATCGAAAAGTGGAATATGGTGGAGACTGTATTAAGGGGGAAGGACCCTGTACAGACCCTGTACAGGAAGCTTTGAAAAACTGTTGAAAATATAAAAAATTTGTTATGGCTATTTATTTTCATATTTTTTCAATAAAAAGAGAGCCGAATCATGGAAACTGCCCGACTGGAGCCGAAAGATGGTGCAAGTGGCAGAAAGCTATCGCTTTAAAAAAAGATCCAAAACATAAAGATCTTACTCCATTACTTGACGATGAGATGAAACAGCATATTCTACCAATTTATGAAGATTTATCCAGGGGCTTCAAAGACGCTTCGGTGGCCATACCCAAAATGCTAACGAAAGTTTTAATGTGACAGTTTGGCGATTGGCTCCGAAGCATCTGCATTCTGGTCTAAAAAACGTTGAAATCTCAGCCTACATTGCTGCTGGGGTAAGGCCTTAGGCCACAGTAACGGGTATAAAATCATGTGCGAATTTAACCATTTTTTTCGAATGAAAAAGTGATTCACTCATAAAATTAATTTCACATCTATTTAGTATGAATATCAAGCCGTTAGAAAATACATTTTTTTTCGATGTACAAAATGGCCGACTACTAATATCTTCTTTTTTTATCTTTTTTTTAGGCGCTCCGCGGCGTGACATTTAGCATCCACAATTTTTTACCTAGAACAAAAAACAAAAATTCTCGTCAATCTACATTAGAATACCTAGAGAAGTACGTGCGGAAATTAAAAAATATTGTTTTATTCAAAAGTTGTAGGTATTTGAACTTGAGAGATGAATTTTCAGTGAAAAATTTCGTTATAACTGCTCATAAACTGCTCATAAAATGAAAAGTTTTAGATTAATCAGAAATTCCGTACGTACTTCTCTGCGAAATGCAATTAGGAACATAACTTTTAAATTTGAAGTAAATCGAGTGAAAGTTTTTGAAGTTATTTGTCACGACAATTGGAAAAAAGATGTTTCGAGAAGTTTCGAGTAGTCGGCCACTTTGTACATCGAAAAAAATATATATTTTTTTTAACAGCTTGATATTCATACTAAATAGATGTGTAATTAATTTTACAAGTGAATAACTTTTTCATACGGAAAAAAATTATTAAATTCGCAGATGATTTTATACCCGTTACTGTGACCCAAGGCCTTAATGAAGGCTATAGCTCCATTTTGAAAATGATGAACGCATTGGATATAACTGGTGGCACCTACTCCAAAGTCTTTGCCGAAATCATCGATGAGGCACCGGTAGCGAGGCAGAACCGAAGGAGTCTTTCTGGGACAAAAGTAGCTCCCACAGCCCGAAAACTGCAGCAACTCGAAGGTAAGTCACTAAAACTAATGGTTTTATCGTAGTGAAACTTTAAACGCTATTATCTCGAAACTGCATTTTCCAAAACTGCTCATGTTATAGCTCAAAAAGTTATTAATCGATGTGGCTGAAATTTTGGAAGGTTTCTCACTATACCATTATTAAAAGGATATACCTAAAGTTTTGAGGTTATCGCGTAAATAAATTACTTTTTTGGGGTAAAAATTGTCGAGAAAATGGTCAAAAATATGATAACTTGCTTACAAAGTCTACTTAATTTTTAATTTTATACTTTTTTATATTTTTATAGGCATATCCCTCCAATAATGTTATAGCGAAAACCCTCCCGAAGTTTCAGCCAGTTCGATCAATAACTTTTTGAGCTATGACATTAGCAGTTTTTCAAAAGACGCCTATAGGAATACCTTGTAATGCCGCCATTTTGTTTTGTTTAAAAAGGCAAAAAAATGTAACGCTTGAAAGTTGTAATAAGATAATGTCAAAATTTGAAAAATGATGCGATAATTTCATCGCCTTTAAAAAAATGCCTAAAAAATAACTAATTTTCGAGCGTCTTAAGAGATTTCCCCCCTTAATGTCCAGAGGGAAAAATAAAACGGCAGCAAGGGAATCAATGGACGAGCGAGAGAAAAGTAAATTTCGCGTATTTCCCGAAGAGTCTCAACGAGCAGGCATATAGATGTGTAGATGTGCATGCTGCTACAGATACATGTATTTGTATACGGAAGAGGGGGCTGTGCAAAACGACAAGAAAAAAATGACAAGTCCACGGGTGGTGAGGACCATGAAGGACCAAAGAGATAGAATAACGGCGAAGTTGCGTTTTAAGCCTCTAAAAATAAGAAGCACTTTCACCAGCTTTGTTTCGAGCACCCTTCGCTCGCCCTCCCGCGTATTTACCGTCAAGATTCTCGTGTCGAGGGAAAAAAGGAAAAAATCCACCGAGTTTTGAGAATCGATATCGCGAGAGTTCAGCGGTTACAATGGCTTTTTCTGTAGGAAAAAGTCGGCGTCGCCCCTTAAGGAGTAAGTTTGAAATTCCGAAAATACAATTTTTGCAATATTTTGTAAAAATTTCGAAAATTGATCGTCTTATGAAGTTTATTGTGGGAGGTCAGATCGCCCACTGATCTACGGCGAACCGCCCTGCTGCGATGTACCCTTTATTTATTTTGTCTTTTTCTCGAAACCATGTTTTATGAAACGGTGTGAGTCGTATCTCAAAACCTATTCGTCCGATTCACTTCAAATTCGGACGGAACATAGTTTTTAAGATTTTCTATCGTATAACCAAATAAATTTTTTATATGTTTACCCACTTGGCAATGAAAAATGATCGCAATTGTTTTTTTTTTGTTATTCGAAAATCGATTATTTTTTGTACAGCTAGGCACTTTTGTAATTTTCAAAATTGTAAAAAAGTATCAGATCATACGAAGGTTCTATTATTATACTAAAAGTACATTTTTTATTTCAGATCACCCTAGTTCCCAGAATTAGTTAACAGCGGTACTTTGTTCAAATTATGATAACTTTATTGTTTATCGATATTTTCAATTTAAAAAAAAACCGAACTTTTGACGAAATCATGGATCAATTGTTCAGTAAAATCCTATCCTCGTCAGCTCAATATTCTCATCAGAAAAAAAATATTGAAATCCGATGTTTCGTCGATTGCGAAAGACGAAAACAGTCAGAAGTTGACGCATTCAAAGCGTAGCAAAAACTTATCCGCGCGGCCAACTCTTAGATTTCCGAAGTCCGCAAAATTGCAGTGTTCATCATTTTCGGAAATTTCCGAAATAATCTATTTTCGCGCTTTCAGAAAAGACCTCGTGGAAAAAACTAATTATCAATATTGAAACTTCGAATGTGGTCAACGCAATGCTCGAGGAGAACGCGCCTGTAATTGAAAAAGTAAAAGAAAAAAAAACAAATACGGCTAACATTTGATTTATTCTCGGCACCGCAATGTCTCCATGGGAAAATAAAAAATCAACGAAAAACAACCAGAAATGATCGCTTCGCTGGCCGATGATAAATTATTGAAAACTTCATTCGTTATCAACGTCGACGGTATAACGAATAGTTCCCAATAACCCAAGCCCCCTGAGCGACCCGTTTGTTTTCAGAGTGTTCCCAGAACTTTTTTTGCTTACATCCTATATGCATACGACCCAGTTTAACACGTGAATTCTAACGATGTGAGAGCAATTCAAATCGATGTTTTTTTTTACTAGTGAGTAACTACCACGGATATTCTCGAAAATAATTATTCGAACTGAAAATAAGGATTTCCCAAACTAAAATGGAAATGTTTGTAGACTACTGAAATTCGTATCACCGGGGGATTAATTTAGGATGGATTGATTGTCAAAAAATTAATCCGTTCCACAACATTATTTCCGAGATTTTTAATGTTTAAGGCGTTACCCGCACTTGTAGCGCAAAAAAGGCCTTTTTCATGAATTTTTTTAAAGAAAACTACAAAACTTTTTGAATCGATCAATATACCATCTTAAAGAACACATCTTGAAGAACTGTCAGTAATTTTTTTATTGAAAAATATTACATTGTTTAGTGGCAAATGGCCGTCAATGAAATAATGTTTTTATATACACGGTTTGCGGTGACCAACATTGCGGCGAAGTGGATCATCTGAAAAAAAATGCGGATGGATTTAGTCAAATATAAGTATAAACTAGTCTTTAATCGAAGAATTTTGAAAAATATTCATTTTTCACAAAATAGCGGACAGTCAAAGTTAATGGTTCGATTTTAACGAAAAAAAACGGCCGTTTTTTGGCTATAAAACGGCAATTTTTTTCGAAAAAAAAATCGAACGATTAAAGACTACATTTTTATGTATTAAATAAGCCTGCAAAATTTCAAGAAGATCGGTTCATTAGTGTTCGAGTAATCTTGGTCACCGACTTCAGAAATGCCATTTTGAGAAAAACGCGTTTAAAGTTTCTCTTTCAACGCTCTTTCAACGCGGATTCTTCTCTTTCAACGCTCATATCTGAGTCAATTTTGTTCGGATCGACTTGAAATTTTCAGGACATATTCTCAGATACTTATACTTCAAAAAAATGCAATAAAAAAAATCGATTTTTTCAAAATCGCAAGTGGGGCTAACCCCTTAAGAAGCTACATCTACCTATGTGGGTCAAAAAATTGCATTATCCAAAAAAAAAATTCTTCGATAGTATCATCTTCTAGCTATACCTATTCCCGGAAAATTTTATTGGGATAATCCTAAAATTGAATGAGCTACAACTTCGAACGATCAGGCGGGGAGCGGTAGCAGCACCAACTTCAAACTTTAAGGGGTAAGGCCACTGTAGAAATTTCAAAAATTCGATTTTTTTTTCTTAAAAGATGCCTTAATATGTTAAAAATGACATACTCAAAGGATTAAGGTAGGAAGAATGTCTAAATACTTATATTTTGCATTTTGGCGCAGCCCCTCTCAGTCCGATGCAATTCGTACCGAAAACTTTAAACGCGTTTTTCTCGAAACTACATTTTTCAAGTCGGTCGGACTCATAACTCGAACAAATCTTGACCGATTGACTGAAAATTTTAACTGTATATTCACAATTACATTTTACATAGAAGTACATAGGATTTTCTCGATATATTACACAGTTTTTTTATAAACAATTTTCGGACGTTTTTTTGAGCATTTCGAACTTTTATTTGAAAAACGCGCTGTTTTTGCAAAAATGATTGTATGAAAAAATCCTATGTACTTCTGTAGCTATACACATGTATAATCGAAAAAAAATGTCATTCACTGTAAACTAAAAATTGCAGGTGCCGTTGGACCGGCCGCGCGCCTATGAAAAAAAAGGCTTCGTCGAAGAAAAGCTGTGCATCCGCCATTTTGTTTTATATTACTTTGAAAAAAAATAGCTTATACAGTTTATGATATGTACAATAAAGGACCTTTTTCCGAATTGAGATTTATTCCATTGTCGCGCTAAAAAAAGTTCCCAACATATACTTATTTTCTCCCCGCTACAGTGGCCTTACCCCTTAAACGCGTTTTTGGGTCCGTGCACACTATATCTCGCGAACCACTTGATGGATTGTTTTCAAATTTACATGAGATACGATAAGAAATATTTAGAAGTCGTTGACGATCTCACTTTTTCAAAATCGATCTCTATTTTATAATAGTTACGTAAAAATGACGACTTTTTTCATAGGTTTGTTATGCTCGAAATTCAATTCGTAGCCACGTTATGAAAAAAAAATTATTTTGAAAATCGCCGGTCGTCAACGACTCGTATTTATTGTTAACTTGAATAACCCGTTTGGTTTTCATATTTCGGATGGACCGTCTAAGCTGAAAACTAGCACCTTTCCATATTCACCGCGAAAACTCATCACTCGTGCAATCTTAACCAAAAAGAGTTTTGGTGAGAATTTAAAGTCCTTCGTGCTCAGGTAAAAATCTGGAAAAATAAACCATTAGTATTTTTTTTTAATATGACAATTTCTTGCGTGATGACATTTTAATTTTATACTCGTTGCTTTTATTAACATTTTGACAATAATTGCCAATTAAAATCGATAATAGTAATTTTTATTAAAGAATAATAACGAAATTGTAAATGTGATGAAAAATTTATTGTGATTCTCTATTTAAAAAAATAACCGTATTGAAAATATCATTCAACAAATTTACTGTAATCTTACCAGGGTGTGTACCGACCTGAAAAGTCATGAAAAATCTTAAATGTCATGAAATTACACTCGACTCTGAAAAAGTCATGAAATGTCATGAAAAATTACCAGTCTACCTGAATTATTATACCCTACTAAATTATCGTTGAGTCTATATTGAATATGAACTAACGTTGTGGTACTTGTCGATAGAGAAGCGAATATCGAATCGATAGAAAATAAAATAGAAGAAAGTAAAAGAAAATTATGCGTTATCTCAACATATTAGTTTTTCTTTGTTATTCGTGTAAAGCGACTAGATGATATTACTCAAAGTTCCTAAATGTATGTAATATTTTTCTAGATGTTCCCAAAATATATTTCTGTACAGGAATCTTGAAATTATGTTTGTCTCACATTTTTTACTACATATGGAATTGTACAGTTTGGTGACTTTTCGTTTATTACGTATACTTTTTATTGGCATACAACACACATCTGTTTGAAAGAGCAAAATAAAAATATACAAATTTAGAAAATTGGTCGCACTGTAGAATCATTAAGTATACTTCTATGCCAGAAAGTCATACCAAGAGTCATGAAAAAATCCCCATTCCTTGCCTTAAAAATCCTTAAATGTCATGCAATTTCAGTTCTGGTCAAAATTAGACACCCTGCTTACAGATGGTTATCGTCTAATATGTTTGAAAAATCTTGCTGATGTTCGATTGGAATTAAATCTCTGTCAAGCATGGTCTGTAAATCTTTATTTTTCTTCGTGCAAGAGGCAATTTTTTATCTGACGTCTATTTTAATTTGAACGTTCGAAGATCATCCATCCGATCGTCAAAAAATTTGTCATTGTTAACTGGTACACTAGAATTGCTTCCGATCTTTTTTTCTTCATTTTTCTTGACTATGCATTTTTTATCACAAAGTGACGAGATATTTTTCGCTTGCCAATTTATCATAAGGGGGCGTACACAAATTACGTAACGCAAAATTTCTCAATTTAGATTTGTATTTCATTTTAATAGGTGACCTTGAATGATCTTGAACGACTTTGACTTCCTAAAATTTTTTATGCGCCTTGAGGTGCTCCACAAGATTGAAAAAATGTACCAATGTATTAAAACAGTAGAGGTGACCTTCACTGTGCGACAGCGCCTCCACCGAAAAAAAATGTGTCGCATTTGATAGCCCCCTTCACACCTTACAACTTATGTCTGGAACATTTTTTTGTGACGTCGATAATTACCGAGTTATTTCGGGTGGCAGAAATAAGAGAGACACCCTGCATATGTGTGAGCGCGCGCGCGCGCGCGCGCGTGTGGGTGTGTGTGTGTGTGTGTGTGTGTGTGTGTGTGTGTGTGTGTGTGTGTGTGTGTGTGTGTGTGTGTGTGTGTGTGTGTGTGTTATATATATATATATATATATATATATATATATATATATATATATATATATATATATATATATATATATATCCTACATTTCCCTACAGGAAATCCTTCATTTTTTGAGACTAATTGTAGTGAGGTTGCAGATAAGCATATAATATATATCTGCAACCTGACTACAATTTGTTCTAAAAAATGTAGGGTTCTCTTTTGAAAAACGTACAGTGGCGTCTTTTTTACCTTGACGCCTCGGCCGATAGAGCTGACAATATCATCACGTTATTGGCCCCTTAAAACCTTAAAACTTTTGTTTAAAAAATATTTCCATCGGGAGTATCGACCTTCAGATATTTCGTCATTCCTCTAAAAATGGGATACCCTTGATGCATACATATAGATATAAACACAGCCACACGTACGTGAATACACACGGGCGCCCATGTGACAAAAAAAACATCACATCGAAGTGGCTTAGTGAGCACTCTGCCGATTGAGATCTTGGTAGTCTCCCGCATAGTCCCTTTCCGTTCATTTCCAGCTTTTCAAAAGTTATACTATACCTTTCTACGTATCTTCCCTCCAGACCCACATGCACACGTATATATATCAATATATATACACAATCCACGTACGGTGGAATTTATGTGATCGAGGTTATATCCGTTTCCACTCCGGGATTTTTCCGATTACGTTTACACGACGATTTCCCCTCGGGGAATCAAGTGATTCACTTGAAATAATAACAATATCGTGATAGAAAACGCGCATCTTCCGTATACTTACCGATCGCTCGAATTCCGCACAAAGCGAGGATTCCAGCAATCGCGCGAATAATTTAGACGGTAAATTCCGAAGATTGAAAAACACAATCACGTACGAACTCACCCCCGGATATGCTGGCATTTTTCAAGGCAATAGCGTGACCATCGCGGTGTGGAGAGATGCGCCATGTGCGGCGGCGAATAACGGTTGACGAGAGCCGAATTTTCTCGAATTTCGTCGAGAACCGCAGCGCGACGGAAACAACATTGCGTCGTCGGTCGCGAAAATTCGAGGGCGAAAAAAAAAACAGTTCGACGTAGCGACATCTATGTCGCGAAATTGGAACCCAAACAAAATACGTTCCTGCAAAACGACGTTAGTTATTGTTGGTTTTCAATTGTTCGAACCGTGAAATAATAAATTCAAGAGGAGCCAATCATCACGAATACCACGGCTTATTCGAGTTTTACAAGCCAAGATTTATAAATGATATCAATGTAAATCGACATTAAATGGTATCGAAAACACGCCCGGGGAATAGAAAGCGAGATATCACGAAAAATTCCGGCTGGGATCTCGTTTTATAAACATATATCATACCGTGGATGTAGAAGGAAAAATTGGCGAAGTGGTCCCAGAGGGCGCGTGCCGCGGACTAAAATGGAACGCAACAGGGGGCAGTGAAGACGAGAAGTGGTACTACGCGAAAACCGGAAACGGCGGAACTAAAGGCTACTGTGAAAATGACGAACACCCACTCGTTGCTTGAGGCAACTCAAATTGAAGCGGAAGGTCTATATATGGTGCAGCAACCCTGTAATGCTTTATGCAAAAGTAAACCATTTTCGAGATATTATTTTTATGATTTTTCAAAGTGAGAGTCAGGCAACTTTAGAATTTTATTTAAAGAAACCTGTTCTATGGAATCAAACTTTTCTATTATTTGTAGTTTTAGTAATGGTATCAAAGAATTATCAACAATAAAATAAGAATGATTATTAGACTTACAGAGTTTTGGACCCCCAATTAAAAAATGCTTGCAGATTATACTTATTTTATTGTTCACAATTATTGTAATTAATTATTGTAAGTAAGTATGAAAAACGGAATAGGATTTCTTTTGAGAAGGTTTACTTAACACATATTAAAGTATAAAAAACAAATTTTTATTATACTTTTCATACAAACTAGCGGCGGCAGAGCCCATCTTGAAAAACGTGTTTTTTTACAAATAGCTTCACGGGAGGACAGTTTTCTCGTAAAGTATAAGACCTGGAACAAAAACAAACAAAAATGTAATCTATATATTATTAGCTATGGGACTACGTACGGAATTTTTTATCAAATTTTGAAACAATGGCGCGCGTTGAAAGAAATAAATCGATTTTATGCCCAAAAAATAAGCAGTAAGTTGTTTATAAAAAAAAGTTTACATTTAATTTAAAAAAAAAACGGCTACGTACTCCCATAGAGAATGTAATTATGGAGCTACTGTCAAAATTTCACATCAATCCATGCAAAGGTGTTCGAATAATCCGTCCTCCCAGTTTAAAAAAAGTGGTTTCGAGAATAACGCGTTTAAAGTTGCACGAGCACTTAAATCCTTGAACTATTTGTTTACCTTCAATCTGCGATGTCTGCACCATACGAGAGAAATTTTTGTTTACCTTTAATCTGTGATGCCTGCGCCATACGGGATAACACCATCCTAGAGTAGTGTTATCCATTAATTGTTAGTGTTATAATAAAATTCAAGATTAAGTGATACGCCGGTCGCACGAATACAGTATTGATGAAGCCGTTTAATTTTTTCAGGGGCTGCCCACAGACGCGAAGTTTATATCGAAAAAAATTGTGATTATCAAAAGACGAATAAAAGGTGGTAGATTTAGCCTTTAATCGATTTTTGGCAAAAACCACAATTTCGATCATTCGGAACACAATGAAAAAAAATCGCAGGGGGTTAAACTTTTGAGGGCTTTTTTAGAATACTTTGAGGTCATAAAAAAACCGAAATTTTTTTTTATCTATTCGATATTGGCAAAATAATCCTTAGTTAAACGAATATTCGTAAATATGCCATTTTTCACGTCTTTTTAAATCCATTTTCCCAAATTAAAAAAATCTTGATAAAAAATGATAAAAGCATCTTATAGAGAATACTTCAAAGTTTCCAAAACCCTCTGGTTTTTTTTCTGTGCGACCATTAATCTCCGAGTAATCAGTCATCAAAGTCAAAAATGTCATTTTTGCTTTGAACATCGATAACTCAGCGAGAAAAAACCGTACAGAGCTCTCCCACCGCTCAAATTAAAGGGGAAGAATCCAGCTAGACGATCCTTTTAATCCGATCATTCGAAAAAATTCATTAAAGTCCGTGCAGACTGTGAAAGATGAGCAAACATTTTGAAATTTTTTTTTTTTTTACTTTGGTTTTTTGATGGCTACTAAAAATTGGCTGATGCGAAAAATGCTTGAGCTCAAGATCTCAAAACTAGACATTCACACCTTCAATTTGCTTTTTTTTTATTTTGCTGTACGACCATTTTTCGAGGAGTTACAGCTATTTGAAAATGACCCTAAAATTGGCAAACTTTTTCAATATCCTTTAATTCTTTGGCCTCGTGTATATAGTTTTAAATCAAGAATTTATCGAACAACGACTGTAGCGAGACTCAAATTCTATCCATTGTTATCAATGTATTTTGACAAAGTTTACTATACTAGTAAAGCTTCTGCCTTAGGCCGCGAGAGGCGCTAAGACTTTTGGGAATCGCCAATTGCCAATGTGTTGAAGAAGTGAAACACAATTCCGGGATTCCCGGTTCGCGGGGCACGCTTCGCGAAATTAACGATTAGCGCTACAGTCGCTCTTATTATTTCGCACGCGCGTACGTTAGTCTATCAATTTCTGGTTACATCGAAACTCACAGCGTACATTTCGTGCGATTTCTAGCGTTACGGTGTTAGTACCGTGGAGCGACAAAAGTGAGCGTGTTTATTTTCAATTGCGGGGCACGAACGGTGCCCTCGTCAGCCGTGGCCTCGAGAGGCACGTTCTTTTTTTCGCGAGAACGGCGTAAAATGAACATCGCCGATGGAAGCGGTTTTTCACGCTCCGAAATATTCAGCCTCGTGGCTAGACTCACATTCGTAACGGCCGTCGGATATCTCGGCATGCGATGGATCGTCAGTCAAATAGATCCGACGAACGCAGCAAAGAAAAAAGCCAAAAAAAAGGTTCGTTTTGTTCCGACGTTCGTCTGTAATGATTCGCCGATATTTCGCCAAGTCCGCAGGGCTTAACCTCTTTCGCTTGTCAAATTTCACGACTTCCAACTTCGTACGTTTGTCCGTCAAAGGCGGAGGAGCAGTTGAGGAGAATAGCCAAAAACAATGTCTCCGGCGGTGTCATTGACATGGATCAGCTGTCCGATCATGAAATGATGATCGCCAGTCATCTCGTTAATCCCACCGACATCAACGTCTCGTGGGACAGCATCGCTGGCCTGGAGTCGGTCATTCAAGAGCTCAAGGAAACCGTCGTACTGCCCATTCAGAGGAAAGACCTCTTCAGGGATTCCCAGCTCACTCATGCACCCAAGGTTCCTATTTTCGCTCGTTAAGGCCTTAGCCCACAGTAACGGGTATAAAATCACGTGCGAATTTAACCATTTTTTTTTTCGCACGACAAAGTTATTCTCTCATAAAATTTATTACACATCTGTTTAGTATGAATATCAAGCTGTTAGAAAATATATATATTTTTTTTCGATGTACAAAATGGCCGACTACTTGAAACTTCTCGAAACAGCTTTTTTCCAATTGGCGTGACAAATCACTTCAACAATTCTCACTCGATTTACTTCAAATTCAAAAGTTATGTTCCTAATTGTATTTCACAGAGAAGTACGCACGGAATTGCTGATTTATCGAAAACTTTTCATTTTATGAGCCGTTTATGAGCAGTTATAACGAATTTTTCACTGAAAATTCATTTCCTAAGTTCAAATACCTACAACTTTTGAATAAAACAATATTTTTTAAATTCCATACTCACTTCTCTAGGTATTCTAATGTAGATTGACGAGAATTTGTTTTTTGTTCTAGGTAAAAAATAGTGGATGCTAAATTTCACACCGCGAAGTGCCTAAAAAAAAGATAAAAGAAAATATTAGTAGTCGGCCATTTTGTACATTGAAAAAAATTATCTATATTTCCTAACAGATCGATATTCATACTAAATAGATGTGTAATTAATTTTATGAGTGATTCACTTTTTGATACGAAAAAAAAAATTTAATCGCACATGATTTTATACCCGTTACTGTGGCCTAAGGTTTTAAGACGTAACGATCATTTTCGCAATTGCGACAAATATATCGCCGCAAAGGGAGAATAAAATAAGATTTTTCAAAAGAGCAATAACTAAACGAAACGCTCAAATGCATTTAGATATCCACTTTTTTACCACATTATGTGATAAACGACAATTCTTTTTATTCTCCTCCTGTGCAAAACATTTGACTGGACGGCTTATCCTTTTTTTTCTCCAACTACTTTATTTTGCTCTCTAACGACTAATTTGTTTTTTTACATGTTAATTTTTTGCTTTGCACAGTCAACTTCGTTTTAACGGGTCTGCGTAAGCTTTGAGACCCAAAAGATAGGTCGATTTTCAATCTTGTTTACCATTGAGCGTATTGAGACAACGAGGTTGAGATTTAAGACCTCATTGGTAATCCTGCCAACTGACACTGGTAGATGGGCAGTCGAGGCTCGGCTCTGGCTGTATTTCTAGTTAAGCAGCGGTGTACATGGCCAATACTTGCAGCAGTGACCGCTAGCTGAGCACCGGCTGGCGCATCAACCAGTGAGCCGGTGACCGAAACTTATGAAGCTTTGGTGCAGATACTTGAATAAAAAACCGTGCACCAGAGAATCGGAAGAATATAGAGCCATCTATTGGGTTTCCACAGTCTCCCCGTATCCTTGGCAAATGTGGTATAGTGTAGCTTGAGACGGCTGTGGAAGTTGGACAATATTAGCGAAGCGCGAGTAGGAAGTGATGGGACAGGGTTCAATTGGGAAGGGTAATACCCGAAAACCTGGAAAAGTATACGTTGAAAATCATGAAATTAATACATTATCTTGCGAGGTTTGAGTTTGCTTTAACCCTTAGTAGTCACACTTAGCTAGAATCACGTTATAGTCATAATGGGTCCGTGGGACCCAGGCGTTTTAAAATTGTTATAAATAATGAAATAATGCATTGAGCGATATGAAAAAAAAATAGTGAGGTATAATTTGAACCTTGTTTAATACAAGGATATTGGTTAGAAATCAACAATTAAATTTTAAATATGCAAAAAAAATTATGCAATAAAAACGTGAAAAATGACTTTTTTTTACGTAAATTGCTCTAACTCTTGTAATTATTGAGAAAGAAAATGGTTTTATAATCTGGAAACCATGTACTTTGAAATAGACATAGCGGGTTCTGTGGACTGTTCAAAAAGTATATTTATTTCATCCAACGTAGGTGCGATTTAGAAGGAAAGAATGAAACGCTTACGCATATAAAAAAAATGTATTTTTTATTGGGGAAAAAAAGTTGTACGGCATCAAAATAATTGGTTTGGGTCCCGTGGACCCAGTGAGACTATTAAGGGTTAATTAAGGAGTTAGGCTACTATGACGACTTAAAAATCAGGGTTATTTAAAGGAAATTAATTTCGAAGGAATAAGTAAGATGATTGAAAAATCGTTTAGACGTTTATTCGTATATACATTAACAAGGTTGCATACCACATTTCATTTGAAAATAATACAGATTAAAGAAGCCCCCACGTTTAAAAAAACATCGAGAACAACGATGTACTCGATTTTAGCCACCCGGTTAATCTGTAACAAAACGAACGAGTTTTTTTTCTCAAAGTAGATCACATCGGCTAAGACGTGACCGAGCTTTTTTTGTTATCGTATTTTAATCGTGAATTTCTTTGTTTTTTTTTTCATTTTTAACAATAAAAATTTTGATTTGTTTAAAAAAACCTTTTTTTTTCATTAGTTATTAAAAATAATGAAAAATGTTAACAAAAATTTTGTTGAAGTTATTAAGTTTAAAAAAAGTTTTACCAGCAATTCTATCATTGCAATCATAAGTTTACCTTCAATATTTGTCGCACATTAGAGGTAAGACCCTAAGCTACAAAACTATGCGATGAAAAATCGCATAGTGCGTCGAATTTGTATCATTGCAAGTTTATGCAGACCCCTTAAGATTACGCGTTGTCCAATTTTTGTCGCGTTTCTTGTTATAAACGAAAATAATCATTGAGTACTCCGTAGGAACCAGCCGTGTGAATCCCGTCTGACTTTATGATCGCCGTAGGCCTAAAATCGTCGAATACTCTCTTCGACACGACCAAAATCACAATCATCACTAACTATTTGCAGGGTGTACTGTTGCACGGACCTCCGGGTTGCGGCAAAACCATGATAGCCAAAGCTACCGCCAAAGAGACGAACACGCACTTCATAAACTTGGACGTCAGTATACTGACGGACAAGTGGTACGGCGAGAGTCAGAAATTAACAGCGGCTGTCTTTTCCCTGGCTGTCAAACTGCAACCGTGTATAATATTTATAGACGAAATCGGTGAGTGTTTAAACCATTGGACTTTATGGTATAAGTCTCACTCTCATTCGCAACACTTAAAAAATCATAGAGCTGAAGTTTGCATCTTTGCGATGCAACGGAAGTTCTTTCCAATATCCTATTTTCATTATTATCCAAAACCATACTTTGCAAATATGCTCTAGATCGCTAAATAAAAATCGTAAAAAATGCATGCGTGATTTTCGTAACTTGAATCTGTCAAAGGAAATCTTATCGCAGATACTCTTCTTTTCGCACGAAATTTGACAATTTGACTGCAAAAAAAAGTTGTTTACACTTGGGCGAAATGACACACTGAATTTCGAGCTTGTTTATAGTACTTCTTTATACATGCGTTACCATCTTAAGGGGCTATACCTGTGTGAACGCTGAAAATTTGGGTGATTTTCGGGAATTTTTTGGAAGAAAAGTACTCAATTAAATGTTTCGGAAAATTAAGAATATATTTGGCTATATTTGACCAATATTACATCATTTTTTCATAGAAAAATATTGAGATCCAAGCGACTTATGCGCTGCTTTCGGAGACGCCAAAAAAAAAGTTCCTCCACCGCTGACATGATTCCGGCCGATTGAGTAGCTGAAACCGGAAAAGGAAAAAATATCGTTAAACTGGAAGGTGTTTCCTGTACAATGACGTAGGATTGTCGAAAAATATCAAAATCTAACAAAATGGCGTAGTTATGAAAAAAAAACGCCTGTTTTCTTGCGTATAAAATGGTCATTTTTTTCAATGCCAAATCGTCAATTTTCATCCATTTAAAAATATCCTACGTCATTGTAGAGTAAATATATTCGAGAGTACTCCGTTCAAATTTCAAGTCAATCGGATAATGGCTCTTTGAGTTACAATCCCAGCAAATTTGAAAAATCTCATTTCGAGAAAAACGCGTTTCAAGATGTAACTATCGATTTTTGAAAGATAAAATAATATTGATATGAATGATAATGATATTCTTGAAAGGATAAACTGTGGAAAAAGGCAAAAAAATCGATTTTTTGAAAGTCTCACACTGGTATAGCCCGTTAAACTACGCGCACGCAGTTCTGGTAACGCCATCTGTTGGGAAAAAGCTAGAAATTATACAATGTCCTGATGAATAATTAAACGTATCCTCTTTATAATGTCCTCCGACGTTTGATTGGTTGTTTATATTCGCGTGGCATCGTTTGACGTTGAAGATTCGTTTCTGAGAGCCCGCAATTCGACCGACCACGAAGCCACGGCAATGATGAAGGCGCAATTCATGTCCCTGTGGGATGGCTTGATAACGGATCCAACGTGTACCGTAATTATCATGGGTGCCACGAACAGACCTCAGGATCTCGACAGAGCTATTTTACGACGAATGCCCGCAACCTTTCACGTCGGCTTGCCCGTAAATATCCGTGCCACGAAGTCTCGTAAAGGCGTAACGAATATAATTCATTCGTTTGACATACCCAATGATTTTTGCAGAGCGAAAAACAACGCTCGCAGGTACTGCAATTGATACTCACGAACGAGCCCACCGCCGACGACGTGCACGTCGAACGATTGGCGAAAATGACCGAAAATTTCTCGAGCTCCGATTTGCACGAGCTGTGTCGAAACGCGTCGGTCTATCGAGTCAGAGACTATCTTCGCAATCAAAACCAGTGAGTTGCAATAAAACGTGATATTGAAGTTAGCGTCGTTCAAACGCAACGAAAAATTAACGGAACGAAATTTTTGGGTCCAATTTTGGTTACAAATATTACAAAGTTTTTTCAGATTTCTGATTAGAGATCTGCTAAAGCAATTCTTTTTAAATACGCAAATTCTTTTTAGCTTATTCAGGGTCCGAGCGTCGCTCAAACGTTTTTACGCATTGTCATTAGAAATTGACGAACTCAATTTGCAAAAAAAAACGGTCCGGATAATAATAAGAATGAAGATGTAAAAAGTGAATAAAATATTGTTGCAACGCAACGATAGAAACTTGATCGTCATAGATTTTGAATAATAATGAAAATAAGGAATAAAAAAAATAATTTTTGCTGCATCATGAGCATGCGAATTTTAACGTCAATGGAACATGATCCGTCGATCATGAAATGTCAACTTGAAATTAGGACCCAAAAAATAGACGTAGCAGAACAGAAAGATAATGAAAAAAAATAGATTTTTCGATCAAATCAATTGCAGGCCGAGAATTCATTGGGATTTTTTTTTTGCAGATCAACATCGAAATATAGTAGGGAAACGGACGAAGACGGTGAAATATTTTACGACGCGGTGCGCCCGATAACGATGGACGATCTCGTTACCTCGGTCAACAAAATGAGAATGTCAAAAGTACAAACGAGTAATCCGATGATGAAACTTGATCTAGACTAGTGTATTAAAGTTCTCTCCGAAGCGACTAAAAGCCGTCATCGAGTACTTTACGATCGAAGGACATGTTTGTTGATCTTTTTTTCTACGCTATGCACACATACAACGGCTTTTTATATTAAAAAAAAACTGGATCTTTTGTAAAATTCATTTTTCATGTATCTTTTTCTTAAGCTTGGAAGGTTTGTTTTACTGCGAAATTTACGTGCGTGAGAGCTGTAAATACCTAGGTGACGTCACACTTATCGCAACGCTGAATGTGACAATTCCTTCTCAATCGCGTTCCCCGTCGGAAGAGGGGAAAAGACAGACGTACTCTCGTTACCGAGGGCGGTAACGATATCAACTTTTTTAGATAAGATCTAATAAGAAGATAAAATCGAATAGTTGTAAGATATATTTATGAGAGCGCCGAGAACCGAAAAATAAAGAATTGTGTCGCGTCGCCAAAGCCGCGATGACGTCACATTTAAAATGAAAAGAAAAAAAAACCAATTCCGTTTCCCTAAATGCGTCACGAGCACGGTCTGGAAACTCCGGCGTTTTTGCATGGTGGAAAGTGTCATCGTTAGTGAGGCAAAAAATGTAGTTCCTCATTTATCCACGCTGTCCAGTAGAAGTAGTCCTGTAGATATAGATATACAGCAATGGAAAAATAACCTCCTGACAGCCTATACACGTGTTCACAACGTTTATAGAAATCCAAACTACCTGAAACGCTCCGGTAGAACCGCATAGTGTGGACCCAGCCTTATCCTTTGCTATATTTTATTTTATTCGATTGAGGATGCGCCAGTTCGCCTATCAACAAAAACAATTGTTTGTAAGCAACAAACTCGCCAAACTGACAAATCAATAACAACGGTGCCTTTTAAACATACACAATACGTTCATTTCTGTTTTTTTATTCCTCTTCCATTATATTTATGTTCCGGTTCTCATTAACATTGTTAACAAAGCAAAAATAAAAGTTGTAGAAACAAACAATACAATATACTAAGAATAACCATTAATTATAAGGAACAAAAATCTCGACCGAACAAATTTGTTCATACCCCATCTACTCAAATGGCGAAAGACCAAATAAAAATATTACAGAAGTTCGAACATACGAGAAATACAGTCTACTGAAATAATAATTCTCATTCTGCCCGGGGGTTCAAGAGTGAAAAAATACTCAATCATTTTCCATTTATATCGCTCTTACAAATATTGGTTCTGTTCGTTTTAGCTACACTTTTCTACACTTCTTACGCCTTCTGAGGACTTTCTATTACTGTATCTAGTGAAATTGTAGAAAGTGTAGCTAAACCGAAGAGACGCTGTGTTATTTCGAAAAATCTGCGCCTTTGCACAGCTGTTCGGACCTGCGTTTCATTGGCTAACTTCTACCTAGCAGCGCTTCGGGTGGCAGAAGCGAGAACTGCCCGTTTGCCTCATTACCTGAGTCAGTCCCCACCACGGTCTGACAACGGCGGTAGTGGGGGTAGGCACCCTTAGCGGTTCTGTTTTTTATTCCGATTTCTGCCGCTTGGTGCGTGACGACAAGGGGAAGTAGTGGTGTGACGAAGAGAGAAATAGCTCTTCTGTCCTTTTTCCTCCTGAACGCAACGCATGCGCCATTTGCCCTAACTCAATTTACCGTACTGTCGTGTAAACTACATAATATACGAAACCAATAAAAAAAAGGTGTTGATTAAAAAAAAGATGACTACTTTCATCGAAAAAAAACTGAAAACTTTTTGAATACATTAATTCATACCAGCACATATTACGACCATTTATATCCTTTTTTCTCCAATGTCTCACAATACATCGTTTTTCGAAATGTTTTTCGCACACGCACTGAGAATCTTTCAGTCCCGGAATAGCATAGAGCCATTTTTTGTATCGTTCGACGTTTCTGGGCACGCGAAACACGGAGCATTTCTGCTTACAATTTTTGTACTCCGTTTTACAATTGCGAACCGCGAAACCCTTAGCCATTTCACATTTTTTTCGCAAACACTACCAAAAAAAAATCACACTTGTGCGTAAAAACACGATAAAAAATGTATCACGGTAAATCGCGTAGAGCCTTCTGGTATATGGTCGCAAATACAGGTTATTTCGACTATCGCGCCACAAAAACATACGTAAACACCTTGGGCCCATTCGCCGGTAAGAGGTAATGGGGAAACTACTTCCCCTTGCTAGTAGCGACGCATAGCGGCGCTTAGTGAATCGAAAAGTGAAGCCGATAAGCGTGCCTACCCCCACCACGAAAATTGAGTTTCGTTGCAAGACCTGTATGTAAGACCGTGGCCGCGACCACGGTCTTACATACAGGTTGTATGTAAGACCGTGGTCGCGGCCACGGTCTTACATACAGGTCAGGGAGGCTAGAGTGGGAGGAGTCCGATCTCTTATGGAGAGACTTGAAAAAAGTGGCTACAAAAATGTGGTCATACCGGGATGGCGCCACTATTGCTAAGACGTCGAGAAGTGAGCTGCGTGTGACAGAGACGGAACAAGTAAATAATGAGAAGTGAACTGTGCATAAGGCAGCATGATACTTGAGAAGTAGGCTGCGTGCGAGAGAGATGCAAAATGATATATAGCCAGATCGCGCGCAAAAGTTACCCCCTCTCTAGCCTCTTACGCGCCCATCACACAATCATAGTAGCGCGTGTTCGTGAGCGAGCGACGCTCGGACATCTTCGGAAAGAGCCGAGCGCGCCGAAGTTTCCCGACCGCGCCTTCGGCAGCTACACCAACACATGGACGCCGAGCTCGTTCATGTGCGGCCAAGCCGAAATGAAGGCTTCCAGGGAAAAAGCAATCTGAGCACGACTCGCGCGTGACGTCACTCGACGGAACGCGCGAGGCTTTTAGACGATTTCAATGCTTATTTACCTCTTGATTCTCTGCGTTATCAATGTATACAAAAAAATGTATCGGGCACCCTGATCGCTTTTTTTTTAGTTTATACGTTAATTTAAATATAACAATAAATCCAAATTACAACTTATTTGTCTTCTAAAAAATTGTTTACACTCTACTCACACCCATCCTTATGCCAAATAAATTATAATTCATAAAAGTAAGCGGAAATATATTTATATTCGTATTATTATATTAATTCTCATACTTTCATCAAGCGATAAAGCATTATCCCCAAAAACAAGCCACATCCATCCGGCCGCGAATCGTAACTTACGAGAATGAATATAATACGACTATAAATATATTTCCGCGCTAGCAATTTTGGCAACTGCAAAGTCAACCGAAATAATCAACGGTTGAATTTGGACAGCTTTACAACTATAAAGTCGACCGTAAAAAAAATCCTAATGGTTGATTCAACGGTTGTTTAACCGCGGCCATTTTGTTTTCGCTGGATGGTTGTCTCACTCCGTCGCACAATCTGCTGCGGATATCCCCCCCTCCCCAGTGTTTGATGACTCAATTCTCCGCAAATCATCAATTTAATTATCAAGACAGTATAATTTGATTAATCATTAAATATATTGCGTCGAGTCAACCATCCAATCAACCGCCGAGTTTACCATCGAGTCAACCATCCACAGAAAACGCAGGATGGTCGACTTTCAAAGATGAACAGTTGAGAAGCTGTCCAAATTCAACCGTTGAACTTTTACGTTGACTCAACTGTCTTGTAGAACCGGTTGACCAAAATCACAGGGCGCTTACTTTTATGAATTACAATTTATTTGGCATAGAGACAGGTGAGAGTAAAGCGCAAACAATTTTTTAAAAGATACATAAGTTGTAATGTAGATTTATTATTACATTCAAATTAACGTACAAACTAATCAAATAAGCGGTCGGAGTGTGCGATACATTTTTCGGCACTAAAAGATAACTAATAAAAATAATAATGATAACTTAATAAAAATAACTAATCAAACAAGAATTAATAGTGATAATAATTTTAAAAAAAGCACTGAGCGCGAGGAACGATCCTACGCTTCTGCGGACCGAAGCCAGGAACGTTACCAGCGGGACCATCCCATCGCTTGTAGAATATACACTTTCTGGTACTGATGATTCGCGTCCGGATGGTTGATTGGCTTGCTTTTGGGGATAATGCTTTATCGTTTGATGAAATTATGAGAATTAATATAATAATACGAATATACATATATTTCCGCTTACTTTTATTAATTATAATTTATTTGGCATAAGGACGGGTGTGAGTAAAGCGTAAACATTTTTTTAGAAGATAAATAAGTTGTAATTTGGATTCATAATTATATTTAAATTAACGTATAAACTAAGAAAATAAGCAATCAGGGTGCGCGATACATTTTTTTGTATACATTGATAACGCAGAGAATCAAGAGCTAAATAAGCATCGAAATCATCTAAAAGCCTCGCGCGTTCCGTCGGGTGACGTCACGCGCGAGTCGTGCTCACATTGCTTTTTCCCTTGAAGCCTTCGTTTCGGCTTGGCCGCACATGAACGAGCTCGGCGTCCATGTGTTGGTGTAGCTGCCGAAGGAGCGGTCGGGAAACTTCGGCGCGCTCGGCTCTTTCCGAAGATGTCCGAGCGTCGCTCGCTCACGGACACGCGCTACTATGATTGTGTGATGGGCGCGGAAGAGACCAGAGAGGGGGTAACTTTTGCGCGCGATCTCGCTGCACTGCTTGCTGGGATGCGTATTCGATCCTCTTCCATCTCTCTTACACGACATCGATACTCAGCTTCGTGCTCGAGATTTTAGAGATAGTGGCGCCATCCCGGTCTGACCACATTTTTGTAGCCACTTTGAAATGCACAGATCGGCCTCCTCCCACTCTAGTCTCCATGATACAGGTCTTGAAACCCTGGTGGTGGGGTATGTCCTCGGATTGAAGCACCGGCCGTTTCGCCTAGTGACCACGAGTGTCGCTGCGATAGAGTGATGCAGACTGTGCGAGAGAGATGGAAATTGATGGTTGACTCATAGGAACCTAACCTAGCTGTACAATTGGCTGGTGTAGGCAAATTATGATATTCAATGTCAAAAATGCATGATGGACCTAAATACAATTAAAAGTAACTTTATCGTAAACCTGAAAAAAACCAAAAGACTATAGTTATCCAAGTGGGTACAATGAATATGAATGTTTTTTATATAGGTGTCAATGTGAGCTCGCGTTAGTCAAGGGGTTCTGTGCAAGCTTCATAAAGCTGCTTTCAGAGGTTCGATCCGTGTGCGCTCGGTTTTTTAAAAACATGTTTTAGCTTTTATAAAAAAAAAATAGGCCTACGCGTTATTTTAATTGACCGGAAAATAAGTGGTAACTATTCCAGGTCGAAGTGGAATCCAGACCGAAACACTCGCAGGATGTATTTCTTGAAAATGAAACAAATACTTAAGACGGAATGACACCTCATCGCGGTCGGTATGGTAGAACAATTATAGATACCCAAAAATCTCTAAAACGGCTCTTCAGATCCCGACGAAACTTTGCCAAACGACGTCAAATAGATAGACAAACAGCTGTCTGCCCCTCAAATTTCCTGAATTTGAGAAGAAAAAAAAGTAGATTGACTTATCATAAGCCAATCTACATTTTTTTTCTCAAATTCAGAAAATTTGAGGGGCAGACAGCTGTTCGTGTATCTATTTGACGTCGTTTGGCAAAGTTTCGACGGGATCTGAAGAGCCGTTTCAGAGATTTTTGGGTATCTATAATTGTTCTACCATACCGACCGCGATGAGGTGTCATTCCGTCTTAAGAAACAGTGCTTCTTTTGCAATTCTTCATTTCCTCTTCGAAAAATTTTAATGCATGTCCCAAGAAACATTTTCAATAATCTCTATTTTGCAGTTTCCGAAACGGTTTGCGTTGGTAAATTTAAAAAAACACCTCTTTTCCGACCCTTCGGCGAAGGACTCTCGAGTAGGATAAATGAAAATAATTCACTAACTTTGTTTTATGTTTTCCAGCCTGGAAAGTATTTATTGTAATAATCCCAATAATTTTTCATTTTTTATCAGGTTCCCGGCTCCAACGCCTGTTTCGCCCATTTTCGATGACTATATTTCGGTTCGAAATGATTTTCGCACACAACGTGTCTCGGCTCTAATTTCCCAACTCCCGGTATCGCGGCCTCCCATTTTCTTAATTGCGCCAAGTCTCTCGGCACCCGAAACACTGAGCGTTTCGATTTTTCACTCCGAGCGCCTGTTTTAAACATTGGCACAATACACGGCTTAGTCATTTTTCAATATCGCCGTTTTTACAAGTTTACAAGTAGAGCACGTCGCGTGAATCAGCGGTTATGTTTGGGTTTTGTTTACTTTTGAAATCTATTTCCGTCTCTCTCACACAGCCTGCATCACTCTATAGCATCGATCCTCGTGGTCACGAGTTGAAACAGTCGGTGCTTCAATAAGACGCCATCCCCCACCACTGAAATTTTGAGCGAGTTTCAAGACCTGTATGTAAGACCGTGGCCGCGACCGTCGTCCGCCATGACGCTTTTTTTTTGCTTCCGCGAATTTCCGTTGATTGCTTGCGGCGTCCTTAAAACTCGCTGAGTGACACTTTAGCATAGTTAACCTCCAAATTTCCGGCCGAATTTCCTTTTGTCCATTCTTTTGTTTTTTCGTCTCCGCCACGTTATCGTTTTCATCGCACGCAGTAGTTGCGCAACAATTGCGCCGAGACGCAGTTGACAGTCGTTCGATAATTTCTCGAAAAATAATCGATCTCTCGGCATATGTGGGTTGTAAGGAGCAATGGACAAAGAGAGGCTAGTACGGCGAACCGAAATCATCGCGCATTCAGCGATTAATGACAATGAAATTGGGAGGAAAACAAAAGGCGATCATGATTTTGACAGGTTGTCAATTGTTGACAGATTCACGATGCTCTTGCTGGAGCCGGGAGAAATTTTTTTCGAGGACTATAGCGTTCGTATGAAGCTGGACAAATCGGCGGGTTCGAGAAACGCCGAATGGATGGACGGTCGTTTGAAGCTCTGCTGCAAGTCCCTCGTCTTTGTCAGCAAAGACATCAATCAGCCCCTCGTCAAGGTTCAACTCAGAGAAACGTCCAAGGTCGAAAAAGTTCCGGACGATGACACACCGGGGTCGGTATTGTTTCGCACTTGCAGCTGAGCCCCAAATTCTCAATATTTCAACCGTTTCTGGAGTTTTTCGTTTCTTCTAGTTAATTCGCGATATTTTGGCTCTTAGATCGGATATTCTGGCTGTGCATTGCAAGCAATACGTCGAGATGCTCGAGGGTAATCGACTCGAGCCGTACAAATTTATTCACAGAAGCGCCCGCCTCCTGTTCAGTTTCAATTACGCTAATATAGAGGATTGCCTTCCGCATATAATGCAACTTCTCAGAGCCGCCACTCTGCCGACTGCCGAACAAAACGCTATGGTAATTACAGCAAACGGGACAAGATCGTCGTCCCTCGTTGCAGCTTAGCTTGGTCTCGGTTTGAATTTATCGACGTAACGAAGTTCCGATTGTAATGTACAAAGCGTACAGGTTTTACAAAATATTTTTCTAGTCTCTCGTGAGAAAGCTGCATCAATTACAGCTTCATTATTTTTATTGTTGCGATTCGTGTTTTATTTACTTTAATTTTTAATGTTTGTTTGCTTGTGCTTATCCTGGCAAACAAAGAATCCTTATAATTTTTTTCCGTCTATTGCAGCCTCGCAGTTTCTGTAGTTTCAAACCTATATGCACGAAATTTTGCAAGTAGATGCTTCAGATGGGGATCTCAGATAATGAGCAACGAAATCGTGAAAAAGAACCTTTTTGGGGTTTATCCCCTCACGGGGGACAACATTCTTTTTTCTCGTAATCCATCTAGTGGGGGTTATCGGACAGATCTTTCGAAATGAAATGCAGGTTCCATGTAGAATTTTTCATTTCCTAAAGCCGTTTTGAACATGGCTAAATGCAGTGCACTAAATGAAAGAGACTAATTTAGAAAAGTGTAAAGATACTTAGATTGTTAGGCACACTAATTAGACAATCAGACTGACTATACTGAGTTAGCAAGCTAATTAGACCAAGTGTAAAGAGCAAGCTCTGCATTCTCTCACCACTTGTGTCTACATTTGGTGCACTGAATTTAGCGATGTGTAAGGTGACTTTAAGGCGTTAGGCTACGACCCAAGAATTAGGGTTGTTTGAAAAAGCTAATTCTGAAGGAATAAGTAAGGTGATTGAAAAATCGTTTCGACATTTATTTTTCTGTACATTAAGGGGCTATACCAGTGTGAACGCTGAAAATTTGGATGATTTTCGGGAATTTTTTGGATGAAAAGTACTCAATCAAATGTTTCGGAAAATCAAGAATATATTTGGCTATATTTGACCTATATTACATAATTTTTTCATAGAAAAATATTGAGATCCAAGCGACTTAAGCGCTGCCTTCGGAGCCGCCAAAAAAAAAAGTTCCCCCACTGCTGACATGATTCCAGCCGATTGAGTAGCTGAAAGATTGAGTAGGAAAGAATGTCGTTAAAGTGGAAGGTATTTCCCGTACAATGACGTAGGATTTTCGAAAAATATCAAAATCTAACAAAATGGCGTAGTTATGAAAAAAGTCTGTTTTCTTGCCTATAAAATGGTCGTTTTTTTTCAATGCCAAATCGTCAATTTTCATCCAATCAAAAATATCCTACGTCATTGTAAAGTAAATATATTCAAGCGTACTCATTTCAAATTTCAAGACAGTCGGATAATTGCTCTTTGAGTTACAATGTCAGCAAATTTGAAAAATCTCATTTTATATTCTTAAAAGGATAAACTGTCGAAAAAGGCAAAAAAAAAATAGATTTTTTGAAAGTGTCACACTGGTATATCCCCTTAACCAAGTTGTGTACCAATGTTCATAAAAGAATATTTATAATTAAAGAAGTTATAAACAATCTTTTAAAGGACCTTTAAATGGGAGGGGCTCAACGCTGAACTTGATTTTGGCCACTTGATTGATCTGAAACAAACAAAAGAGAGTTTTTTTTTCTTAAAATAGACAATATTGGCTGAGACTTGACTCAGATTTTTTTGTTATCGTGTTTCAATCATGAAAAAATAATTTTTGGATTTTTTTACTCGATTTTTTTAGAAAAAACGACATCATTGTTAATAACTAATGAAAAAAAATGTTCAGAAGGAGAACGTCAGTCAAGACTACTATTACACTGAATAAGTGTACCAAATTTTAAGTCAATCCGTGCATTAGATGTCGAAAAATCGTGTACACTATTTTGAAAAGTATAGTTTCGAGAAAAACGCGCTTAACGTTTTACTAGCAGTTCTATCGCTGTAATCAGAAGTTTACCTTTAATCTGCGATTCTTGCACTATATGTTGGGCCTTCCTCTTCAATTTGAGTTGTCTAAATCGACGCATGAGTGTTTGTCATTTTCACAGTAGACTAACCCCTTAACGATCTCGCAATTCATTGATGAAATATTGTAATACTTCAAAACCAAAAAATTGCAATAATGGTGAAACGTAATTTGCAATGTTGCATGAGATTAAAATTTGCAAAGTGCAAATACAATTAATTTTTTTTTTCTATTTTGTGCAAAATTTCTAGCACATTAGAGTTACTAAAAATCATTCAAACATTTTTACAGTATGCTCATTCAGAGATATATACCCAAAATTTGTAAAAACAGGATTTGCATAATAATATAAAATAAGTAAACGAAAAAATGAAAAATAATTTTCGTTCCATTGCAACGATGCAAACTTTAACACGACAATATTGCAATGTTCGTGCAATTCTACCTTAAAATTTTTTGTTGCATGGGTATACTGAGATCCTTCACCCATGTCTGCATATACGATGAACTGGCATGACGAAAATGCATACCGATCAGAATTTCCTTGCAATGCTTTGTTTATCTCGAGGCTTCGAGACGATTTTGATAATTCACGTCCCCTTAAAATATACAGATAATGGCGATAGTTCATTCGAGACAATCCAGGGTATCGTTCGATACGTCCTGGCTCGAAGATTTGTACGAACAGGTAGTCCTCGAGACTCAGGCGAATAAAATTCTGCCCCTTATCGTCAATCCGGGCAGGATATTGCTAACCAGCAGTAGGATATACTTTCAACCCTACAGCAATATGGATCAGGTGAGTAAATAACAATCCAGACAAACATAGCAATATCAGGAAAAGCTGTCCAATTTCCAGATCCAGTGAACGTTGATCCCCAAAATATCGATAATGGTGCATGAATCTTTCTTTTAGCATCCGGTCTTGAAGATTAATTTGAAAAGCGTGAAAAGCGTACTCAAACGGCGATTTCTGTTGCGACAGGTGGTGAGTGCACGCCGATAAGCAAAACGCCGCTGTGTTTATTCGAAAATTCATTTCCATAATGCTCGATTTTTTTCAGGGACTGGAGATCAAGTGGAATCGTCAACCCGACAATAAATTGGAGTGCCTGTTTCTGTCGTTCAAAAATCAAGAGGGCAGAGACAATTTTTTCGCGAATTTAACGAGCCAGTCGGCACTTCGTCTCGACACAATTCCACAAAATCAGATGACGATGCAGTGGCAGAACGGAGCTCTGTCGAACTACGATTATCTTTTGTACATCAACAGGTAACGACGAGCTTATCGAGGTTTCAAAAACGTTTTTTTTTTTATTTTAGTTTATCAGCGTTTTGACTTTAGACATTTTCGTATAATGTCGTTATTGTTTTCAGTTTGGCTGATCGAACGTTTCACGACTTGACTCAATACCCCGTAATGCCTTGGATCATTCAGGATTACACTTCTGCGACGTTGGATCTCAATGATCCCAAAGTTTATAGAGATCTTACGAAACCTATCGGTGCCTTGGAACCAAATAGATTGAAGAGATTGAAAGTAAATATTGTTTTCCTTAAGGAATTATCACAGTATAACGGGTCGAAAAATAGCTGATTTCCGCGACATTTTTTTTTCAATGGTTAAAATATGCTAATCAACCTGATTTTTTTTATGTCAAATTATAGCACTCATGAAGAACAGAAAATAAATGTTTATTCTTTTACATTTTTTTAATGGTTGAAAATGTCTTTTAAAAAAAGGAGTCCTCACGGTGTACCCGTTTGTGGCCGTAAATATAATCTGGAACATAATTTGTAAAAAGATTATCAATCAGTATGAAAGCCGCTATATTACTGTAGAGTTTTTTAAATAAAAATTTACTAAATGGCGGCGGTTTAAAAAAATGTATCGAATTTAGCCTCTTTTTTGGCGGTTTGTCGTTAAAAAAAATTTGAAGATTTCAAATAGAAAAAAACGCTTCTTCAGCAAAATAAAGAATAGCGTGAAGAATGTTGTGTCAAAATTTGAGACAGATAGCTTGAAAACTCTCCCTTTGAGAGTATACACCGTTTTGAAAAACGGCATTTCGAGAAAAACGTATTTAAAGTTTCGATCGCCGAATTTTCATATTAATTGTGTACTTACGATCAATCGGCGATGCCAGGTCCATGTTTATAACTATACTATCGGATAATGCCAAAAACCGATGTTTTGAAAATTTTACACTGATCCCTTAAGGGGTAGCCATAACCTCGAAGTTAAAAAACAGATCGATATTCAATTTTTTTTTTTCGTATCAGGTTTTGAGATGATAAGGTCGATCTTTTGCACACAGATAGTACATAGTCTTGACATGCCACCGTTTTTTTCATTGCCAAGTATACATAATCAACTGTTCATGTTTGATTTTTCACGCTACATGATCCCACCATTGATTGAGGCAGATTTTTTTTGAGCCCATGGACGCTTTTAAACAAATAAAAAATTTCGAAATTTTTTCTTCCAGCTTTTTCTGACGATAGCGTCGAGTGCGATGGTAAAAAAAATGTGGTCCACGAGATTCTTAAACTAAAGATTTCACGCTTTTTTTTGCTCCCCGGTACGACCATTATTCACGGAGATGCGCCTTTTCGAAAATCACTAAAAAAAAATGTTGAAGACTATCTGCTCCTCTAATTTATTTGGTGAGTGTATTATTTGCATGATGTTGATGTCAGCATCGGTGCTACACACCGATTCTTTTTCAATTGTCGATTTTTTATAATCAACTAGTCGATTCATTTTTTTGACGCACAAAAATCCTGTATCGGTCTTGGACGAGTCCCGGAACTCATCCTTAGGAAGACGTGAAAAAAAAAATATATCTACCGATGTACACTCACCCAAAATATTAGAGGACCAGAAGAACTTTTTAATTTCTCCGGTGATGTTCGAAAAGCCGTAACTCCGTGAAAAAAAAGGTACCAGGGGGCAAAAAAAACGTTGTGAAGCTTGAAATCTCTGTTCAATAATCTTGAGGACAATAATTTTTTTAGCATCTCGCTCGGCGCTATCATAAGAAATAGCACGCGATGGATTTTAAATATAATCAACAATCAAAGTATACGTAATCATTGTCATTTAATCTCAGGAATGAAGAACAAAAAATTAAAAAATATACTTTTAACACAATGGTGAAGCTACAAAACCACCGGATACTTTGTCGAGATTTTTACAAAATCTTTGAACCAAATCAAATTTAAGACTCTACGTAATAAGAAAATAAAATTGAGCAAAAATCGATTTTTTTTCATTTCAAGGTTATGCATACCCCTTAACATTCAATAGACCGAGTCCGCATAATTCTCATCGAAATCCGTTCTACTTGCACCTCTATCCGTCTCGTAGTAAAACATTTTCGAACAGAAAATTGTTCACGAAATTCTAAACTGTGTTTATAACATCTCCAAGTGAATAAAATCTGTTTATCGAGGATCCAACTCTCCCCGTAAAAATCTCCGCTGCCCTGACCGAAAAATCTGATGTATTGAATTGCAGGAGCGATACGAGGAGATGACGGAGAATGCATTCTTATACGGATCTCACTACAGTGCTCCGGGATTCGTGTTGTTCTATCTAGTTAGAAAATATCCTCAGTATATGCTCTGTCTCCAGAACGGAAGATTCGATCATCCCGACAGAATGTTCAACAAGTACGTTTCGCTTTTCCCATCTACCCACGTACCCTTTCATTCGTCGACGCATCCATCGCTTCGCAAACGCATGTAAAACGTCAATCGCTACATATCCCTTCTGGTCGAGGTTCCCCCTTTCTCCAAGCTTCACTGCTTGAATCGACAATATAAATATACATATATATATCTCATTGCTTTACCGAACTCTGCAGAATCGATTTATTGTTATGCTCCTTAACGAGAAAAAACCTAACAGTGTAGCCGACGTGTGGAAAAATGTATTGATGAACATGTCGGACTTTAAAGAGCTGGTGCCCGAATTTTATGACACGAACAACAGTGGTGATTTTTTAGTGAATAGTTATGGAATCGATTTTGGATATCGACATGACGGTACGAAAATCGGTGATGTACAATTGCCACCTTGGGCTACTGGTGAGATATACCATTTTTTACACGTAAAGTTTATTAACAAAAGGAATTTTATTGCCGAATGTTGTATGCAAATTGAGATAAAATGTCTGAATAAGGCTGCGCATCGATTCGTCGACTGCACGAATAAATTGAATAATACAAAAGGCGAACTTAATGGGGTACTCGACAGTGTCATTCCAAAAATCGGTTAACGTTTTGGGAATTATCTGTAATGAAACCACTTGTGGAATTTATAACATTTTTGGTATGTCATGAGTTTATATATATTAACAAAAATATCACTGAAAAAAAAAACACTAATTAGGAAATTTTTTCACCATCGCGCGAAGACGCGGATGGTGAACCTAATCTGTCCGCCAGGTTGGTTTCATCCAAAAGAGCGCAATTTGTTTGCAAATGATTTCGATTTTGCCGGTGACATTATTTATTAACTCAATAATGATAATTCGAATATTTCGTGAGCAATCGTAAAAAAAGTAAAAAATAATGTTTTCGTCTAACGAACGAGATATGCAATGAAAACAGCCCCGTCAGATCATAGCCAACACGATATAATTTATGAATAAATTTCTCTTCTTTTCGAAGTGTGCTGAATGACTTCGCTAAATATTTATAAATATTTATATTTCAAAATATTTTACGGCATCATCACAGTGTAACCCGTCGGAAAAATAGCTGATTTTCGCGATTTTTTTCTCGATGTTTAAAGTACGCTAATCGGTCTGATGTTTTTATGTCAAATTAAAGCACTCATGAAGAACAAAAAAGACTATTTAAAAGTTAAAAAGAATTTTTTTGCATGTTTTTTTAACGGTTGAAAGTGTCTTAGAGAAAAAAGAGTCGTCAAGGTGTACACGGTTGTGGCCGTAAATATCATCTGGAACAAAATTTGTAAAAATATTATTATTCAGTATGAAAGCCGCTGTCATGCTATGTAGTTTTTTAAAAACCAGAATTGACAAAATGGCGGCGTTTTGAATAAAAAGTATCGAATTTAGCCTATTTCTTCGACAGTTTTTCATTTTAAAAAATATGAAGATTGAAGAAAAGCTTCCATAGCAAGATAAAGAATGGCGTGAAGAATGTTGTGTCAAAATTTGAGACGGAATAACGACATTTCGAGAAAACGCTTTCATCCGCGCCAGATATCACGCAGCTGGTCGAATCGTTTTCCTGAGAAAGGATGTAGCAACCGGAATAATTCGAATTTCGCCCCAAAAATTAAACAGCATGTTTATAACCGTCTATACTATGGGATAACGAGGGAAAAAATCGAATTTTTGAAAATTTCATACTGGGATGATCCGTTAATGTTCTTTCAGACACCCTTGCGGCGTTTTTCGACCCCATCCCTTTTACTGTATTAAAGTTTGCATCATTGGAATGCATCGAAAATTCTTTAATTTGAGTACTTTCTGAATTCTTTTTTGCAGGTTTAGTTTATGCATCCCTAGTAAGGATCTCCAAAAATGTTACAGTGATTTTGCTAGGCTAAATGCGCCGAAAAGAAGTGGACAATAAGGGAAAAAAATATTTGCGTAGCATTCCAACGATGCAAACTTTAAAACCGTTCTTTTTTACGTTCACTCCACAATTGTCATTTCACTCTATCCAGTTCCTTACGAGGAACATCACTTTGGTGTCCTCCTCCGATTTTGTGGAAACTTTTTTATGTGGAAGAGTATCAAAAACTAAGAGAGGGATTTTTTTTATCGGTGGAAAAATAGTTTCAAGGGGTGAAACGCACCCTCGACAATAGGAGTGTTTTTCGTTTTTCGTCGATAACGTTTTCGTTCTCATCTCCAATGTATAGTACACAAAAAATAAACATTGTTGCAATTTGAAATTTTTTGATATCTCCTACCGTTGAAACGTTATCGACGAAAAATATCCCCATTTTTGAGGGTGCGTTTCACCCCTTAAAACCGTTTTTCCGCCGATAAAAAAATACGTGTCTTTTAGTTTTTGATACGCTTCCACATAAAAAATGTTCAACAAAATCGGAGGATGACACCAAAATGGTGTTCCTTGTTAGACTCCCCAACATGTATCTCATATAAATTCTTCCTTGCTCCACGACCGGATCACATTTGCACGAGGGCACAGGGAAACCGTAGAAAGCCTATGCTGACGAAGGCCATATTTGACTGAGTTTCAGTTATGTTGCCATCGGGAACTCAGTAAAACTGCCTGAAGCTCAGTACTCAGGGTGCAAACCGATTCGTGGCGAAGCGGTCACCCATCCCAGTATTGGCCCAGGTCGACGCAGCTTGACCTGGAAAATCGCCGAAGTCGCCAACTGCGTGCCCACTACTGTCGTTTGCTAATTATTTATATACCTTCTTGACATTCTACCGAAATTCTCGTTAATACGTACACCGATACATACCAAAGATAAAATAAATCACAAGTAGCTTTTTGACAAGCGATTCTCCAAATTGCCTTCGATTTTTTGGGATGTCACCGTAGCGCATCTCCTCAATCGCTCACTAAAATCCAATCGAGTGTATTTTACTGACACAGTTTTTGTTTTCAATTTTTCAAACAATCTTTTTTTTATTTTTATTCTGCCTCTCTAATGCGTCTCGACTTTTGCAGGACCCGCGGATTTTGTGCAAAAATTGCACGACGCTCTGGAAAGCGATTGGGTCTCGTTGAATCTGCATAATTGGATCGATTTGATATTCGGATGCAAGCAACGAGGGACCGAAGCTGAGAAAGCTGACAACGGTGATTACATTGGCCATCCAGGATGGAATCGTAAATTGGATACTTGCTCGAAACCAACATCCATTTGTATCGTCTGATTCTGAGAGCAGAGTACACAATTTCACACTCGCCTGTGCAGACTTTCGGAAAATAATGCAATTCGTTTCTCGTCGGCCCACAGTGTTCTTTCACTTGTGTTACGAGGGTGCGGTGGATTTGGACACGATTCACGATATCAACGATCGCCACGGTCTCGAGGTGCAGATTATGGAATTTGGACAAATACCCAAGCAGGTTTTTACGCTTCCGCATCCGAAACGTTTGGTGTCCGTGCAAAGCTTGTCGGTGGACCAGAGCTTGTTGGCTTCGCAACAAACTACGTCGATAGGTAATTATAAACACTTCGATGCTGGGAAGAGGCATCGGTAGAATGGAAAAAGCATTTGGAATTATTCCGTCATTGTAAATTGGCAAATTGTTGTGATGAAATCCGACATCAGAAGTTTTTTAGGCATATTTGAGTGCGGGAGAAGCATAGGAGAAATATGTTTCAAGAGATAACACCACTCTAGCGGCAGAAAATAAGGCCAAACGTTGACAATTTGGGAGTATGAGAAAAGCAATGGGATTCATTTTGAGAGGGTTTATTTAAGGGTTAGGCCACAGTAACGGGTACAAAATCATGTGCGAATTTAACAACTTTTCTTGTATGAAAAAGTGATTCATAAAATTAATTACACATCTATTTAGTATGAATATCAAACTGTTAGAAAAAATATATATATATCTATATTTTTTCAAAATCCAAGAGTGGAGTTATCCCTTGAAAGCGATTGCGCGAGTGTCGGACCACGCATAAAAATACAGTTCCGGAGGTTGCCAAGTACGCACGTAATTGTAACATTCACTGAAAATGTTATAACTTTCACGAAGTTTGGAAATGAATATGTTCTTTATGGAACAACGAAATTTTCCTAATAATGTAGAAAATATGGCAAATAGTGCCTTGTGAAATGAAGATCCGTTTGTCCTATTTTTTCCGAGACGAATTATTATACAGTGACTACAGTACCAAAGCACTCACGAAATGCTATTTTCAAGAAATAGAAAGGGGGGCCACTACTGTATCATACGCACATGACGAAATTATACGCATTCCTAGTAGCTACGGAATAAAAAAAATGACGATGTTGAAATTACCATGGCTGGAATGCAACGAATTTGTTTTCTTTCCTTTCAGTTTCTTCATTTCCATTAATATCCAAAGGAAAATCAAATTTAGGCTGTAGATCTCTAACGAGCACCCTAAAAAACGTTTGAGTGATTTTCATTGCATTTCGACGACGCTCATTTCATACCCTAAACATTGCACGAAGATCGTAACATTTTTTCAAAATAGTACACGTTCCACCAGTGAATGTTAAGGGATACTAATTTTTGGCCTCGATACGTTTGGCCTCGGCACGCAGCATAACTCCAACAATTTTCATTCTATTAACCCCAAATTTTGAGCACATCTTTAAAATAACATACCGAAGAGAAATACGTACAAGATTTCCCATGAGTTAATTACAGCATTATTTATTAACAAATAATTGTCCTTTTTTCTGTGAAAAATTGAGCTTTTACTTTAAATGCTTGCCAATTACACAAAAATTCATATTTTCAAAATCCCCTACGTTTTTCCCTAGCTATATTTATGTAAATTAATTGAATTTTTCAAATTTTCGGCCACATTCAAATTTGCGTGAGTTATACTGCGTGCCGCAGGCGTCTCAAATTCAACATGCCTCGCGAGAATGGCTCCAGCGTCACCATTTTGTATAATTTTTTAATATAATTTTCTTTTTGTTCTCTTGAAGATATGACTAACAACTTGCTTTAATATCATTATCCTTTTGTCCTTCCAAACAAAAAAAATCGCGAAAGATCGTTTAATTTTAGACGTTTACTGTAGTGTAAGCCCTTAAGAACTTTTTCCCAAATAATTCGACAGGAACCGAGAGTTTACCGAAAAGAAGAACGTTGCAACAGTTGACGACCTTTCCATCGCACAAGGAGACGGTTTCCAGTATTTGTCTGATGAACGGAGGCTTGGGCGACGACATCGCTTCGGTTGGCCACGACGGTGTTCTCAAGTTGTACTCCGTTAAAACTGGAAAGTCCACGAGGAGTGTGAATCTTTCCTCGCTACCGTTGTCCTCGTGCATCTCCTATCAAACCTCGACAGAACGAAATATCATCGTCGTCGGATCCTGGGACAACACGTTGTTAGTATTCACGATCGAACGAATTAATGAACGTTCAAGGAATCATCACAGTGTAACGGGTCGATAAATAGCTGATTTTCCGATTGTTAAAATGCGCTAGTCTGATTTTTAATGTCAAATCAAAGCATTCAAAAAGAACCGAAAATAAATTTTTATAGGTATATTTTTATTTTTTTTTACATTTTTTTAACGGTTGGAAATGTCTGCAAAAAAGGATTCCTCACAATGTGCACGGTTGTGGCCGGAAATATTATCTGAAACAAAATTTGTCGAAAGATTGTTAAGGGATAACATCACTCTAGCGGCAAAAAATAAGGCCTAACTTTGACAATTTATTTTGGGAGTATGAAAAAAGGAATAGGATTTCTTTTGAGAGGGTTTATTTAAGGCAGTAGTCTGCTTTAGAAGCCGAAAAAAGCGTTTTTTCAGCAATTTTTTGAAAGGGAAGGAAAAGATTGCGGTAAACGAAATTTTGAGACGATAGTGTATTATATTCAAGCTTTAAAAAACAATTTTTATTATTAAAAAATATTGAAATTTTTCAAAGTTGTACCGATTTTTCTGGGGCGCCTGGAGTCTGCACTTGTAAATCGGTGCCGGTGATGGAGGTCGTGCGATGCATCTGAAACAGTCGAACCAAATTTTTTTTTAGTTTTTATAAGTTCCTTTTCTATATGAACTAAAAAAATACCGAAGAAATGATGAAATTCCAAATTTTTTCGACGTTTGAACAAAAAATTCACTTATTTGAAAAAAAAAAATTCACTTTAAGTTGCAAAACAAGTAATTTAAATAGTACTTTTGTCCAACTTTTTTAGTTCAAATAGAAGATAATTTAATACTGAAGCTAGATCACTTTGATTTTTTTCGATCGGACATATATTGTTTTTGCTATCGCCGGCACCGTTTTCTAAAACTTGTGAAAATGAAAACTCGAGAAAACGGGCTTTAAAGTTTTCGGTCCAAAAAAAAAAAAAAAATTTTGGATACTTACACTAATTAGATGTTAATCAGCTATCCCCGGGCCATACAATAATCCTTCCTCTTCTTCAAATCGATTTTTTGAAGCCTCTAAAGCAGACTACTGCCTTAACCCATATTAAAGTATTAAAAAAAAATGTATTATAATTTTCATACAAAATGGCGGCGACAGAGCCCATCTTGAAAAACGTGGTTTTTTTACAAATAGCTTCACGGGAGGACGATTTTCTCGTAAAGTATAAGCCTTGACCAGAAACCAAAAAAATATGATAATCTATATATTATTAGCTATAGGACTACGTAGGGACGTTTTGAATCAAATTTTGAAAAAATGGCGCACTTTGAGAGAAATGGATCGATTTTTTGTCCAAATAATAAGCAGTAAATTGTTTATTAAAAAAAAAGTTTACATTTAATCAAAAAACGGCTTCGTACTCCCATAGAGAATGTAATTGTGAAGTTACTATCAAAATTTCAAATCGATCCATGCAAAGGTGTTCGAGTAATCCGTCCTCCCAGTTTAGAAAAAGTGGTGTCGAAAAAAAAACGCGTTTATAGTTGTACGAGGCGCCTGAAAGAAATCCGCGGCGCTGCGAAAAAATCGATAATTGAACCTTTAAAAAAAAATTGCAACAGGACCAATTGCATATTGTTTTTATGACTCCAAAGTATTTTTAAAGGGCTATACCAGTGTGAACACGAAAATTTGGGTGATTTTCGAGAAATTTTGGAAGAAAAGTACTCAATTAAATGTTTCGGAAAATTAAGAATATATTTGGCTATGTTTGACCTGTATGACATAATTTTTTCATAGAAAAATATTAAGATCCAAGCGACTTGTGCGCTGCCTTCGGAAGCGCAAAAAAAACATTCCTCCACTGCTGACATGATTCCTACCGATTGAGTAGCTGAAACCGAAAAAGGAAAAAATGTCGTTAAACTGGAAGGTATTTCCTGTACAATGACGTAGGATTTTCGAAAAATATCAAAATCTAACAAAATGGCGTAGTTATGAAAAAAGTCTGTTTTCTTGCCTATAAAATGGTCGTTTTTTTCAATGCCAAATCGTCCATTTTCATCCAATCAACAATATCCTACGTCATTGTAGAGTAAATATATTCTAGAGTACTCAGTTCAAATTTCAAGTCAATCGGATAGTTGCTCTTTGAGTTACAATGTCAGAAAATTTGAAAAATCTCATTGCGAGAAAAACGCGTTCAAAGATTTAACTATCGATTTTTGCAAGATAAAATGACAATAAATGACATAAATGATAATTATATTCTTGAAAGTATAAACTATCGAAAAAGGCAAAAAAAAATCGATTTTTTAAAGTGTCACACTGGTATATCCCCTTAAGCCAAAAAAAAAACGATTTTTCCAAAATCCTAGAGTGGTGTTATCCCTTAATCAGTATGAAAGCCGCTATCTTGCTGTGGAGATTTTTTTTAAATCAAAATTGACCAACCGGCGTCAGTTAAAAAAAAGTATCGAACTAAGTCTATTTTTCGACAATTTTTCGTTACAATAAATATGAACATTAAGAAAAAAGCTTTCATAACAAAATAAAGAATGGCGTGAAGAATGCTGTGTCAAAATTTGATACGGATAGCTTGAAAACTCTTCCTTTGAGAGTGTACACCGTTTTGAAAAACGATGGTTTGAGAAAAACGCTTTTAAAGTTTCAAGTGCGGAATTTTCATATAAATTGTCTACTTACGTTTATGTAAGTATATGAACAGCATGTCTATAACCATCTATACTATCGGATAATGAAAAAAAATCAATTTTTTGAAAATGTTGCACTCTGATGATCCGTTGATACATGGAAGTCGAGGCAACTCGAGCGACGGCGCGTACTAAAAATGCCTTGATCAATGTACTTTCAAGAATATTCTACGACGTCGAGTTCGGGCGTGTAATCGACACTCTTCACGGACACGAGGACGCGATTTCCTGTCTGGCTTCGAGTCCCTCGCGCAAAATCATCGTGTCGGGCTCGTGGGATTGCACGGTGAAGATTTGGCGCAGTTATCACTCGGGATCGAAGATAAAGCCGGCGGAGTATCTCGTTGCTCAATTGGATCACGAATCCAAAGTAACGGCTGTGGACTTGTCCAGGTGAATTTATTTTCAATCTGATCATCCGTTCTCGTTACAATTCTTCTACAATCATAGCTATTACTATTGTTACGTCGTTGTACGCACTATAATTTCACACCGCCTCGCAGTATCGCGAGTCGAGGATATCCTTCCCACGTTACTACATCGAAGTGCGCTGAAACGCAACTTTACAATTGATTTAGACCGATGCGTGATTATTCTCACACCGCGAACGAATTAGTACGATTACATCACAATAAATAATCTCGTAAAATTGGCTCCTAGGAACGAAAATTTGTTGGTATCCGGCACGGACGACGGCGAGATTTTCTTATGGAATACAGATACGTACGAAGTTACGTACACGATCAAAGGTGCGCAACGAATCAATTAAACCCCTAAATTAACTACCACCACGCGTCTAATCGATCTTTAATCTTTTCTTCTCTTTTTTTCCCCCGTCAAGGTCACACCGGCAGGATAAATTGCATGAAATTTGATACGGAATCGAAGAATATAATTTCGTGCTCGAACGACATGGCTATCAATGTTTTCGACGTTCAGACGAGCACGAGAGTTTACAGTACAACGTTGGAGGACGAACCAACCGCTCTTAGTTGGAACGGTGGGATTTTACTCGTTGGCGACACACGAGGAAATCTCCGTTTGTGGGACTCTCAGGGCGCCGTGTTTTTCTCAACGTTACAATGCCACCAGGGTAATTAGCACGATCGTTCCTACCGAAAGTTAAATAAATAAATAATTATAATGAAACAAAAGTACAAAATGGGCGGAAACAAATGAAAAAATAATGTCGCAGGTATTCTCTCGGCCGTTACTACGACAACCGACCAAAATCGAGTGATCACCGGTGGCGTCGACAGGAAAATTATTGTGTGGTTATGCCAATAAGTGGAGTATATATATATATATATATATATATATATAAACACATCACAATTCTACGAACACTTGGAATAAGCGACGACGACTTTACATCGTCGATAAAATTTCATTAGTATTAGCGTCCAGAGAATAGTGAGAAAAGTGTCCTATTGTTTGTAACAAATTAAAAGCGTGTGCCCGAACGATCAGCGTCGAATTTTGTCAATCATTCGCGATCGTCCACTCGACCGATTGTACTATTTACGTTAATTGTTTATTATCTTACAATCTTACGTCTTAACGATATCACACGCACACATACACGCACACGGTCATTTACATATTTGTACAGAGCGACGCTTCAAAAGGTTCGAAACAGCTTCAGTTGTTCGTAAGTTATGAAGAATATTATGTTCCACGGACCCATCCGCAGGAAAGTCGGCACGAAACCCTTGTAGAGAGCGAGGAAACCCTCGTTTTTCGTCGTCTGCGAATACACGGAGAAATTCATTATTTCAAGCTTGCGGGATCGACACGCGTGGGTGAATTGAGCAGGAGAGGTACGCGAGTCGTGGCGATTTTCTGGCGCGTCAATTTTTCGACGCGAAAATGAATCCGCTTATTTCGTAAGCATGCATGGGGACCTTGCAGGAATGCTACCATGGTCGTGAAAATTAGATGCATGTGGACGTTTTTTTGCGATTTTTTGCAATCGAGATATTAAAGGGTTAAGCCACTCTAGAGGCCGAAAAAATAGGCTTTTTGGGGATTTTTTTTTGTCAGAAAAACTACAAAATAAATCGAGATTATAAAAAAGCGTGTTTATCGTACATATCAGTGACTGTGTACGATAACTTTTTTGAAGCGATTCATTTCAAAATGGCGGCTGTGCAGCGTTTATCTCAAAAATGCGTTTTTTAAGTTGGCCGGAAACGTAACTCAGACAATTTTCAACCGATTCACTTGAAATGTTGAATATATGTTGAAAAATATATTGTCTATGGAAGTACGTAGGATTTTTTTTTATATTGCATAGTTTATTTGTTATTGACAATTATCTGACGATTTTTTTGGCAAATTTTTGGAAAGCCTATTTTTCGGCCTCTAGAGTGGCCTAAGGCCTTAATGCGTTGAAGTTATGTAATTATTTTTATTTGCAGTCCTTCCGGATCCGTTCTTATGGGACGTTGTTATACTCTCGTGTATGACGAGAAACGGCACAACCAACTAATGGTACAGTGTTTTAGATTTTTTTTAGTGGGTTTATGGATGAAAGGAACTTTTTGAAAAGTTTTACAACTATTCGCGGTATAATTGTGGTGTACTTAATGGCGAGGCAGTGAAATTCTACTTATTTTCTTGGTCGCGCATTATCGAATTGTATGACAATGCTGCAAATAGTTGAGCGGCTGGAAAATTGCGGCGGTCGCCCGGCACGACGTATCGACTCTCAAGAATTTTGCCCCAATAGAGTGGCATATTAATAAATGTGGGTGAAAAAAGAAATTTAAACCACTTTTAACCGGAAATTTGAGACTTGGTTTCCGTATTATACAACTTATGATTGATTTCGATTTGGGCTAGACACTTGAGATTTTATGTTTCGACTATTTCTGCCTGGGCGTTTATTTTCCATACATCCCCTAAGGACGGAAATTTGTTGTTTGTTTTTCATTTTCAACGCAAATTCTAAATTTGTAGTTTTTTTTTAAATGTAAAACGAAAATTGGAAATTTTTATTTTCTTTTTTCATGTACATCGAAAGTTGGGAATTTTTAATTTCTTTTTTCATGTAAAAAGAAAAATGGGAATTTTTAGCTTCCTTTGTTTTCGTGTAAAACGAAAATTGAGAGTTTTTAGTTTTTTTTTCTATGTAAAACTAAAATAGGGAATTTTAATCTTTTTTTTAACGTTAAACGAAAATTGTCAATTTTTAGTTTCTTCTTTCATGTAAAAAAAAAAATTGGCAATTTTTAGTTTTTTTTCATGTAAAACAAAAATTGTAAATTTTTAGTTTCTTTTTTCATGTAAAGAGAAAATTGGGAATTTCTAGTTTTTTTGTATCCATGTAAAACGGAAATTGATTTTTTATTTTTTTGCTGTGCAAACCGAAAATTGGGAATTTGTAGTTTATTATTCATGTAAAATGAACTATTGAATTTTCATAATAACTAGTCTAGACTCACCTGGAGAAAACAGTCCACGCTCCCATTATAAATATTAGGGGCAAGTGTTCCACTCGGCGTGTGGATCCGCCTTTGATTCATCAGCCGTGTCTGCAACACGAATCACACATTATTGTTTACGCACGGTTGGGAATCGACTCAACGTTGTCGTTATTGGCTAATCATCAGGGATAGAAATTACGAGCGTGAACTCACTCGAACCACGTCGATTGGAGTCGAAGCCACAGCACTTCCCATGCTGGCTATGAAACTCGAGCTGCAACAAAAAAATAGAATCGTGTAACAACTTTTCAGACATGAAGATTCACAAAAACGGCGATTCTTTGAGGCGGATGTGGCGAGTACTGAGATTCGCTTTGCAAGAATGTACGATTATACCGTTTTGTGAAAACAATCGGACCACTAACTCCTATCAAGGCACCAAATTCGGTGACAGCATTCAAGAACTGTAATCGACAAGCATTTCCAATTGTAATACATAAGATTTTTTAAAAACCATCACAGTTAAGCGGCCAGTCCACTTTAAAAATTTCAAAAAATCGAAAGCAAGCCTTGAAGAAATCGACGATGATGAGCAATCAGAAGGGATTTTGTACGGTGCAGGAATTGCCGATTGAATTTAGGTAAGAGTTTTTCATAGTATAAACTTCAAACGCGTTTTTCTCGAACCAACCTTTTCAAAATCTAGCTCCATCGTATCTCTAAAACCAATAAACCAATTCTCTTGAAATTTGAATCACATATTGTAATCATGATTCGCAACAAGATGACCCTCGATGGTTTAAAATGTTTGATTTTTACTCTTTTTTTGTGAAAAACTGCGAAAAAAATGCGTTTTTTTTACTTTTTTTTGTTTTTTATCTGCCATTTGTTTATTTTTACGATAAAACTTTATATCCGAGGGTCATTTTGTAGCTGGTGTCATACTAAATCTAATGGACTTTGATTTTTTTGTTTTAGACAAGCCGTTGCCGAGTTGTGATGGAGCTACCTAGCCCACCTATTTTTTAGGCGTTACGTTAAACTATAGTTTTTATACTTAAAAATAAATAAAAATGAATTAATTTTTGTTTAAATGTAATTCAAGACTTTATTTATCAAGCCCAACAACTTTTATATTCATATCTTTTATAAAATCCTAAAAAAAATCGCGAACATAGTCTTTTTTCGTGGCTCCAAAGTGGACTGGCCCCTTAAAAGACCATATAAAATTAAAAACACGTAAAATGCCGACAGCGATGGACGCGCGGTCTGGGTGCGACTCATTTCCCGGACTAGCTTCATCGACCTAGGATGATAGTTGGATGAGTGGTCGCATAGCCGTGCAGTAGCTCATACGACTGGCTACTGAGCTAGTAGTAGTTTTACTGAAATTTCAGTGATTAGGCCAACTGAGAGTTTTAGTGACATTAGAAGGTACATTAGGGCATTACGAGGGGACATTAAATTTTTTTTTAATACAAATCACTGCAGCCCTAAATAAAGTACATGCAAACATTTTCGTAAAACGAACGTTTCAAGGAAATCGAACCGCTCTGTTTCCCGTCTCGTTAATTTAACAAGTACGATGTTGAACTTTGCATCCTTGGAATGCATCGAAAATTCTTTTCTAATTTTGAATTCCTTTTTCACTATGATTGAAAATGTTTTCTTGCAAATTTAGACGGTGTATCTAGAATCTTAAAAAGGTTAAGGTTTATCTGGTAATAGAAATCTGGAAAAAATAAGCTACGAAATTTTCGTTCCATTCCAACGATGCACGCTTCAATATCATTAAGGGGTTAGGCAACTGTGAAAATAACGATTACTCGCTCGTCGCTTGAGGCAACTCGAATTGAAGAGGAAGGTCCAACACGTGGTGCAGGAATCCCAGATTGAAGGTAAACTCATGATTACGACGATATAACTACTAGTAACATTTTTAACGCGTTTTTTTAGAAAATATGTTTTTCAAAACGGTGTACACGATTTCTCGACATCTAATGAAACTTGAAATTTGTTACACTTGTTCAGTGTAATAGTAGTTTAATCTCGACCGACGTTTTTCTTTTCAACATTTCTGTTCCATGAGTTATTAACAATGTCACTATTTCTCGAAAAATCGAAAAAAAATCCAAATTTATTTTATTTATTTGCAACACGAGCACAAAAAAATCTCAACTAAGTATTAGTCAATATTATCTATTTCAAGAAAAAAACACTAATTTTTTGTTTCTGATCAAACGGATGGACAAAATCAAGTACACCATTGAGCCTCTCACGTTCAAAGGCCCTTCACAAGATTGTTTATAACTTTAATTATTAATATTTTCGATAAAAAACCGATTCCTTTTTTTTTTTTCTTTAAACGATAGAACTATACAGGGTGGATCAATAACTATTAGCACCTTGGATATCTTCGAAACTATAAGGTCCACAGAAATATTTGCTGAAATGGAATTGCACAGTACGAAAGGGGCCACCCGATAGCGATAGTTTTTTTGCAGGTGGAGGTACTTCGGACATTTGAAGGACAACTCCATTTTTTAAAATGGTTCGGTATGTTTTTTTCTGTATCATGAAAGAGGAGCTTAAAACGAGTTCAACGGATTATAACATGAGGTCATTGAAGGTCATAGAAAGTACAGAAAGGCGATGATACTTAGAGGTTCGGTAGTAAATAAAATTACTACGTTCAAACGGATACATTGTACTCGATTGACCGATTTATCGATATTAATCTTATCATGGTTATCTTATCCTGCAAACTTATTAAGGAGAGATGTACACCTAGATGGTCGAACAACAAAATTTAGAAGCTATGAACATTCCGTCGACCTTAGAAGACCTACACTATGGGCCTGGTATCGATGATTCCATGTAAGTTGACAAATTTCATGATTTATTCATTCCCAAATTTTCAAACGCGTTTTTCTCAAAACTACGTTTTTCAAATCGGTACCCAAAATTTCTCGAAAACCAATGAACCGATTGCCTTGAGGTTTTCTTGTCGTTATTCCATACACCATTATCTAGTACTTGTCATAGGATTTTTTTCCGTTACTTAGTTTTTGTTTTATACGTAAAATAATAACTAATTTTTGGCTCAAAAATCACTATTTATGTTCAAAGGTCCGCCATTTTGTCATAAATCGATATTTTCAAAATCGGCTATGACAAGTACTAGATTATAGTATCTAATTTAATAATTCTTTTGGTTTTTTTTTCAGATGATTTTTGAAGAAACGCCAGTGGGTACCGTATACGCAGATTTTTTTACGACGCTCCAAGGATCATACAATATCCTTGTATATTTTTGATATTTTTAAATAAAGAAAATTAAACATATTTTTGAATGTATCTACTTTTAGATAATAAAAATCCCAATCCGAAATTTCAAATAGTTTTCCTTGAAAAAATTCACAAAATTACCTTTTTTGGCTCCTAGGTGTATATCTCCCCTTAAAATGTCCTTTATTTTCAGTGAAGTAAACCTTAAGTATTATCGCCTTTCTGTATGATTTTTGTTTGTAAATGCGTGCCATTTTCTTAACTTTGCATTTTCTTCGTTTTAGTAACCGTCACATTCGGAGGTTCGAACTTTTTGGAAATCAAAGTCTACGGGAAGCCAGACTGTACGCCGATTCGCAACTCCCGCGGCGACCTTGCTGTAACACTCTGCCACAGCTCCGCCATTTTAATGATGAATTAATTTTTAAAAATTGTTTTGTACACTTAAATATACTATTAAAGTATACCTAAAGTTTGATAATTGTAGAATAATTATTTCTTAGTTTAAAAAATCCCTAAATATTGCTTATTTTTTTCCTGTCTAAATGTATATCCCGCCTCAATGTACATACCGATGAATGTCGAAACGATTTTTCAATCATCTTACTTATTCCTTCTCATTTTTTTTAATCCCCCTTATTTTCGAGTCGCCACAGTTGCCTAACCCCTTAACGAAGCCAGTCATCATCGTTAGAGCACGCACGAAAAAAACGAATGGGGAAAATTCGTGTACGAAAAGAAATCAATAAGTACATAAATGCTAACCGGGGAAGAGACTATGCGAAGCAGCTGACGAAGATACTTTCATCTGGAGAATAATTTCTTTTTTTTCCTAATTTTTTTACGATTTTGACTCTAGGATAGAGGATTGGACGCTGTTCATGGGTCCAATACTCTCTCCTTCCCCTTCTACCTTTTTTACTCTCTTTTTCTCTCTTTGTGTATGTGCCCCAGTGTGCGCGACACTGTGCAACCAACCTGCAAAGAAAATTACAGTTTAGAGTACCGACAAGTTCCAATTGTTACCTGATCGGTTGCAAGTTCCGTCGATTAGTAAATACTTTCGGTAAAAATTAGAATGTTTTTTTTTTTTCGTCGCACGCATATTCGTGCCAGATGAACGTAACTGATTCGCCAGCGAATGAGAATGCAAATAAAAACAAAATAGAAAACACATTTTCGCTTCCGATTTGTCGAATCCGAGAAGTATGCAAGCAAAGAAGGAAAAAATAGCACGATATCTTGTGGCAGGACAAATCAAATTTTCCCGGATAAGGGTTGATCCACTCGAGACTTAGGGGATGTGTTCTCTGTGATTGACGACCAGCTTCGGACACGTTGCACCTTTCTCCTGTAATAATCACTAACACGGGTTGATGAGCAAAATTACGATTCTCAACCGAGAAGAAGTAAAAAGTATCGTGGACTGGCAATATCAAAATTAACATTCATTCCAATTTAAGGGATCTGCATAAACATGAAATTTCAACAATACGGTTTTTTGTTGCATGTTATCATACTACCATCATATGAACGAAGGCGGCATTTGCAAAGAAAAATCGAAAATGCGTTTTACAATACAGAACGATGGGAAATTTTGTACTGATTCCAACGGTACCGAAAACGCATTTTCAATTTTTTTTTGTAAATGCCACCTTTCATATGACCGAGGTATAGCCCAGGGTCTTAAGGGGTGAGATGCGGTCAGAATTTTCAAAAAATCGATTTTTTAAATACATTTTCTTGAAGTATGATGTTTCGAAAATATTCCCTGAAAATTTCAAGTCAATCCGATGAATATTTTCCGTGATATCCCACAATTAGTGAAGGAGCCACGTCTATTCTCAACGTATAGAGGTGGCTGACAAACGCGCAAACGATAATACCCGGGAAGGCAGAATGCTTCGAAGACAACAACAAATTGATATTTTGGAAGCTTCCACATCGGCAGAAGTCCTATTGTATGGGCCAGGATGTCATGATTCGATGTAAGTAATTTTTTAATTAGTATTTCTATACATAAAACAAGTGTAAAATTGAAAAAATCTGTCAGAAATTTTCAAAAATTTATTACTCAAAAACTATGAACTTTGGCAAAATTTTATAAAGTATGCTTTCGGTTCAAAATTGCCCAAAATGTAAATAAAAAAATTTTTAATCATTTTTTTTTTTAATTGTGTTAACAATTGGCTATAAACTATTGAATGCTCGACTTTCCGGCAAAAAATTGTCATATTCGGATTCAGCGGATCAAAATACATTAAAAAGTTTAGCTCCATCCATCGAGCTCAAAATTTTACGAACATATAATACCGTATCCACATCGAAAAACTTTAAATGCGTTTTTCTCGAAACTATGTTTTTCAAGTCGGTGACCACTACAATTCAAAAACCACTCGATGGATTTTCATGAAATTTTGTGTGCTTATTGATAGCATTAAAAACTAGTCCTTAATCGAAAGATTTTCATTTTTGTTGAAAAATTCTATTTTTTAAAAAACAATAAACGAGCGATTTTTTGGTCGAAAATCGAAAGTTATCTGCCGGAAGCCGCCATTTTATTAATTTAAAAAAATCTTCGTTCAAGGACTAGATTTATTGTAAAACTAATGATTTTTTATTTTATTTTTTATTTCAGATGATCCAGTAAAATTGTATGATGGTCACCGCAAAGCACTACGTGCCGAAGGGGGTCCGACAAAGATGGCGATATTTTTATAAATAATCAATATTTTTCTTTGAAAATTTGCACTAGTCAAGTTGAAATATAACATAAAAAGTCTGTGTAACCACTTTTGTAAAACAAACTTAATAACTATAAAAAAAAATTATGGAAAATGCTCGTTTTTTCACGCCTCTGACTGCATCTTCCCCTTTAAATCCCATCTTTATGGGTGTAAGCCTAATGAGAATGCATGCAGATCATCATGTTGTATATATTATTCGTAGCAAAGCTTCATCCTGAAATGATTATTTTTATCATATATTGCAGGAAAAGATGCGCGTGCAACTTACATAAAATGATTGGTGACATTGTCACCCACGAATCGGGTCAGCCTGTTCTTCGTGAAGTCATATATGGGCAATTCAACCGCTGCAATGACTGCAGCCCGCTGAGCAGTTGGTCCAACACCCTGTGTATCGAAATCCCAAATTCCACTTTAATATACACTATTCGCAATCGTCACAATAAAACGATTATTTCGCCAAATCCTAAACGAAATACACGACGAATTGAATAATACTAAATCTAACGAACGAGCAACGCAGGAATTTTCAACTCTACTGTAAGGGCCATCATCCACCAAAGCGAATCTGTGCGGAGCTCGGAAAAGACAACCAATCAACCGCTGAACTCATGTACATTGAAGTTGAGTGAGGCGATTCTATTGGTTGCTTATTCCAAGCTCCGCTCGTCTCCACTTTGGTAGATGATGGCCCTTAACGTTTTCTTAAGGTGGTTTTCACGTTCAGCGTTCGAAAATAAATGTATTTTGTTCTAGGGTGTGGAAGTTTGCCGTTCGAATGCGACGAAAATTCTTTTTTATTCCTTTATCTCTTTATTTTCATTACTATCGAATATATTTACTCGCCATTTTATGTTGTAAATTTTCAATAAGGATCCTGAAAACCATTTGACTGATTTTTGTAACCCAAAACTGCGAAAAAAATACTTTGGCGATGCACAAAGGCAAACAAAATTTCGTTGCGTTCCAACGATGCAAACGTCAACGTCACTTTGTACTTTTAATTTGTGAAAAAGGTTGTATCGATGATTCCATATAAAGCAATAATTAAAATTGGTCAAGGGTGCTAAAAAAAATGCAGCCGGACGCGTAGTAAGTGAGAATACAGAAGAAAATAATGTTCTCTGCGACAAGTTAATATGCAACGTGAAAACCCACCTCGACAGCATAATTACAGCAATTCTCAAATGGGCAAGCCTCTTAAGAGTTTCTAAAAGTAAAATGATGTTTTTTCATTATTTATTACCCTCCACAAGCCGCGTACACCCTCGTGCTGAAATACATCTCGGAAGCAACGGATTAATGATAGATTTCCCTCAACACCGGTCACTTGCATTCGAACTTTCACCACATCGGTTGGGTTAGCGATTGCGCTCGATATAGCTCCTGCTAACGCTGCACACATAACATTTATAAGCACTAAATCATCTGTTCCCCACTTTTCCGTAGCGGCTCGTTTAAGCGAGTAGTATGTGCCAAATTTAATTGTTCCGTACGTAGCCTGCCTCAGTATTGCCGAGCTGATCCTGTTTCGAAACGAGGAACATAAAAAAGACAAGAAACAAAAAAATTCACTCTCCGACATAGAATTTTTGTGATTTTTCATATGTTCAGTTATTTCGCTTACAGCGCCAAGAAGTTTTATTCTCGTCTCTCTGGTGCATTCGGTGCGTGCTAATTTTTTTTTTTTTTGCCAAGAGTACGCGTAAATTGCAAGGGTGCCTGATGAAATCAACAAACTGAGAAAACGCTGTACAGTTCAGTGACAACTTTGCAGAAGAAAGAGAAATGAAGGTCGAAGGTAATTATGCAGTATGAGAATTTTTTTTTTCACCGTCAACTTGTTTATTCCATTATAACGAGTGATATTCCGTCGGAGGAGGCTGACATTTTCCATTGATTCCATAAGTTATGGGGTTTTTAAGTTCGCGGAAACACGTGATAACATAGGGAATTTTTAAATATTTCGACGCCTATATTGGGGAGTTTGTTTGGGTCGGCCCTTAGGAAGCACGTAGCTGTAGCGAGGCGTCGAAATATTACATGTTTCCGGAAACTTCAAAACCCCATATCGTATGGAATTAATGGGAAATGTCAGCCTCCCCCGACGGAATATCACTTTCTATAATGGTATAAACATCATGGCGAAAAAAAAAAATTTCCCGTCGTCAGGAAAAGTCAGCACACTGTATAATTACGAGGTCGAATATAAGTAACGCAATATGAGGAGGAAACACCTTCAGGCGAGAAAACATTTTTCTGATTGTCACGATTTTTTTTTAAGGAAAGATTGACGGAATATTTTTTAAACTTGCAGCATTTGTTATTACTACTTTTGGCTTTTACATGCTATTTTTTCTTTTTATTAATATTTAAAAATGGCGGCGATATGGCACCGTCTTCTAAACTGCACGTTCAAAACTGGCGTGACGTATGGCCAAAAAACTAATCGACCGATTTTGATGAAATTTGGTATAAATCGTTCTAATCTTTTGTCTGAAACATGACCCCAAATGTTCTTGAAAATTAAAAAAAAGTATTTTTTCATTGCAAAGTGCAACCATTTTTTTTTCGGAAATTCGATCTTTTAGTGTCAGAGCGTAACATTTCATCGATTTTCAACATTTCTCACTTTTTCTTGGTTCATATTCTGCGTATGAGTGTGGATGAACGAAAAAACTTCGTTGCTTTTTTTCAGATTAATCGCGCCAAAGCTTACGTGTCACGCTATCATACCTCCGCCATTTTTGAAGATTATTAAATTGAAAAATACCATGTAACCGCCAAAAGTAGTAAGAAAACATACTCCAAAACTCAAAAATGGTAAAGAAATCTTGCTGTTGAATCAAAAGAAATAATGAAAATCAGAAATTTCTTCCTCGCCTGAAGATATCTCCCCCCTTAAGAGATTACACCACTATGTTTGGCCGAAAACTGGTATGGGGTCTTTGAAGTTGATTGTCAGAACACGGATGTACTTTGTAAAAAATGTACATCAGTTCCTTAAAAAATCTACAAAACATTTCGAATTGGACCTGGCGGAAAATACAAAATCGTTCCTCGGGGTAAATTTAAAATACTCGAAAAAAAACTCTTGCAGTCTTTTTCGAAAGAGACGTTTTGTAAAAATGTCAATTCCAAACGAGTTATTCAATTTTTACGAAACTATTTGGTACTCCTCGAGCGTTTCGTATGTGCATTGATACACACGCTGATATTACGCTGCAAAATTAGTTGAAAAAATTCGAAAGAATCCATCACGGCGGACTTTAGTAAAAACGATCATGTAGAAGAGACTGCCAGTGTCGTGTCATTTCGTAATGAAACGATTGAAAAGAAATTGCTTGTACTCTAATTTTGTTTTTATTCTGTAGAACCAATTGTACATTTTCGATATAGTTCGTAGTTTTTTGAAGAGGTGAAATACCTTGAAAATCAATAAAAGCGATTTTTTTTTATTGTTTATTGTTATTTCCAATAATTTTACGCATTTTTAAGAAAAAGTAACTCCAAAATCTCAATTATAGACAGAGTTTATGCTGGATTAAGGTGGGTTCAAACACGTTTTTCTCTAAGTTATATTATTGAGACGGTCTATGGGATAGCCTGAACAGTGCTTGATATTTTTTAAGACATAGCGTCAGATTGAACAAGAGACCATAAGTGCAAAAGAGATAGCTGCTTCCAGATTTCTAGTGTTCTCCGAGACAGCTGATATTCCATAAAAAAAGAAGAAAAAAAAACGATTTTGTTGCTTAAAATATAATCCGTCTGGAAAAAGCTTTGGGGTAGGATTTTTACTCATCAGACCTGTGAAACGTGTCCTTAAGGGGTTAGGCTACCATGAAAATTTCAAAAAATCATTCGCCGCTCGAGGCAACTCGAATTAAAGAGGAAGGTCCAACATATAGTGCAAGAATCGCAGGTTAAAGGTAAATTTATTATTACAACGATAGAACTGTTAGTACAACCTTAAGGGGAGGGTAGGGGTTTCAGCGTGAAAAAAAAAACACTTTGTCGCGAATTTTTTTCATCTATATGGATAGAGTAAATTTCTTAAAACCTTTTATACATTATTAAGCGTCATTTCAAGAACATTCTGTGAAATTTGTACGCGGAAATATCCACAAACAAGCCGGTGCCGCGTTTTTCTCGAAACCACTTTTTCAAAGTCCGTGTTCACTGCCATTTGAAAACTACATGACCGATTTATTTCAAACTTGGTACACACTTGCTACATATAAAATACCTCCCCCCAACGGTTAATTTGAGATTTTTTTTACATTGAGGGGGTTTCCACCCTCAAAATGGCGGAATTTTTCGTGAAAATTAGCACTTTCCACTTTGCATGACCACCAAAAATTTAGAAATGAAAAAAAAATTATTAACGACCGTTGGGGGGAGGATTTGATGAAACTTTGACTGAATTTTTATGGTACTTGACTTCAGATAATTTCTAGCTGAGATACAGTGAACACTGCAAATCGTGTTTTTCCTAAGGCGTTTTTGGAAAAGCTTCGTCATCGGCTTGTTTGTGGATATTTTCGCGTACAAATTTCACGGAATGTTCTTGAAATGACACTTAACAATGTACAAAAGGTTTCAATAAATTTACTCTATCCATATAGATAAAAAAAATTCGCAAAAAAGTGTTTTTTTTTCACGCCAAAACCCCTACCCTTCCCTTAAACGCGTTTTTCCCAAAACTGTGTACATGACTTTTCGACATCTAATGAAAGGATTGACTTGAAATTTGGTACACTCATTCAATGTAATAATAGTTTAGTCTTGACCAACGTTTTTCTTCTTAACATTTTTTTCCTTGAAAAATCGATAAAAATATTTAAAAATTTTGTTCATGATTGGAAGACGGTAACAAATTGGTACATTTATTCAGTGTGATAGTAGTTTAGTCTTAACCAACGTTTTTCTTAACATTTTTTTCCACTAGTTATTAACAATTATATTTTTCCTTGAAAAATCGATTTTTTTAATTTTGTTCATGATTGGAACGCGGTAACAAAAAAAGCTTGGTCAAGTCTCCACCAATATTATCTATTTCAAGAAGAAAAACTCGTTTTTTTGTTTCCGATTAACCGGGTGGCAAAAATCAAGTACACCGTTGAGCCCCTCACCTTCAGAAGTCCTTCACGGGATTGTTTATAAATTTCAATTATTAATATTTTCAATGAAATTTGGCACACAATTTTGTTAATGTACATACAAATAAATGTCGGAACGATTTTTCAATCTTACTTATTCCTTCAAAATTAATTTTTCGAAACAACCCTGATTTTCAGTTGTCCCAGTAGCCTAACCCCTTAAGGCAGTCTTTTAAAAATCTTCGCAAATAGATTCTCCATTGTTTCTCAGGCTAGTTATGATTTAAAACATTTTTCATTATTTAACACGAATTTGATGAGTGAAGAAATGTTTTGTCTTTAAAATGTAAAAAAAGTTCATTTTTTGTAATTCGAAAATTCCATTTCATTTTTCTGCCAAAACTAGTGGCGGTACGCTATAAAAGTCGCGTTGAAGCAAGCTTTATCGGGATCTCCTCACATTCTCTTCTCCTTCCGTATTTCTTATCCGAGAAACAAAGATATTTGGAAGCTGCGATGTTTGCGCAGCAAGTTTTTTAAATCAGCGCGACAACGTCTGAAAATCCTTCACCGGGATCCCAATAAATAACTATTCGCGAATAAAACAATCGTCTCGTAAACGGTACTCAAGCCAAGGTGCGTCTTTTTCGAGTGCGAAAGCGGGTATCTTAGAAAACCGTAGCGCGAATAGAATTTACAGAGTCATCTTTGAGAATAAGAGACTGGAGAATCGACGACTTACCCGCAGTACAACGATTTGAAGCCCTCTTGTTTGGATATTTGGACCAAAGCGTCGGTCATACCGGAGTATCTCAGGGAAGCATACTTCTTGTCGAACTTTTGACCTTGAACTTGGAGACGCGTTTTAGTCGTATCTAGAGGAAACGTGCCTGGAAGAAAAGAAAATGTCGTTTTTCGGACGCAGCGTTCGACGGACGCTCAATTTTCGACGAGTTTCGAATTACCTAATTCTGCAACTATCGAAGCTAGTCCCCCGTAAACAAAAGGACACCAATCCATCGAATTTTTATCTCCCATTACCGGCTGGACGCCCGCTGGTTGAATTTTTTCAAGCGAGAAAAATAAATTAGCAGGTTAGTTTGCCGGAAATATTTAATTTGAATTGCGAACTTGTGACTGTCACGCTTTGTAAACGACGTATCGTGAATAGTTAACGTCGGAGGCTGGATGACGTCTCAACTGTACCTTTTACCGTCAACACGTTCTGTCACTATTCTTCCGTGTTTTTACGATAGTACGTTATTCTGACGAAATAACCGATAGAGAGGGAAAAAACAACGCGTGCTCGATGCGATTATGCGCCGTTTTATCGTGATTCCACGATGAAATTGCCGCCAATCGCAATCACGCGAAAATTACTTGCGTAATCGAGACATCGCGGATGCCTCGATAGTATCGGTAATCGAGCGCGCGGTCGCGAGGTGGCAGCACTGTTCGCATCATGTTTAAATTGCGTCTTCGAACATCGCACACGCCAAAGTAACCTCTTCTCCCGACTCAATTGCAGAAATTAATTGACAACGCTTCCCGAAAAGTAGCAAGAAAAACTGTTGAACGAACGATTGACAAATTTCCCTTCCTCGAAATGGCTGTCCGGGAGGAATGCAAGTTGAAACTTTCGAAAAGTATACTCGAAATGAAGGTAATCGTTAGAGGTTAACTCGTTCGGATTTTGACGCTTCTAAATTTACGTTTACGCGATTATTGATCGATTAAGGATCTATGGGAATTTTACACAAGCGTTATTATTTCATTGATGTGCGTTTCAATGATGTACTTCGTTGAGCATGTTCGGCATACACTTCCTCTAGCAGTTGCATTTAAGTTTGCATCATCGGAATGCAACTATTTAGTTCTCCATTTCTTTTTTTTTATTATTTTCCAAACGTTTTTTTGGAAATCAAGATCGTAAATCTCTACTAAAGATACGGAAAAAAGCAGCAGTTATTTTTATAACCAGTTTCGATAGAAAAAACTATTTTTAATATTGAGAAAACAATAATGTGGGTTGCATTCCAACGATGAAAACTTTAACATCATGTCTAGCAATCAATGCGTTTCCAGAGCGTATTTCTTTGCCAGGAAATAATGATGGATTACTTCCCGCAACTGTGATTTATTTGGCGCAAAACTTGCCATTGTAGACACCATTAGAATAGATTATGTTAACGCATCGCAAAAATGTCACCTATGCCGTTTTAGCGGAACTGTACACCATCATGTGTACTGCCAACTCTTAGTTCGAGAGAATAGAGTACGCGGAGCCATTTTTTACCAGTAGGCGATTTCATATACGACCACCTAATTATTGTAGGGCAGTAAATTGTGACAGCTTGCGTGTCTACTTACGTTTTTATACGCCTTTCGAAATTACATTCAAACTTTGTGAACAGGTGAGCAGCTTAATAATTGCCAGAGTTATGAGATACAGCATATTAACTTTGGAGAGTTTTCTCACAGCATATTTAAATATTACCAGATTCAGGTGAAACGGTCTGAAAAAAAAAATTGAAACTGAAAAGCTGAGTTTTGGTCTATATATTTTGCCAGGGACGACTGACTTTACATCTAGAACATATTTTGGAGTATTTCAAATGGCAGCTTCTCTCGGCTGGGCTTATACCTTTAATACATCCTTAACCCTAGGGCCCTACACTATCTGTACGAAACAAAGAACCTACCCAGAGGTTACGCGCATCCCAGCACTTCTAATCAAGGCTGCTAACGAACTGTTTGTTGTAGAGAGTTTTTTTTCATTCGAATGCTGAAAGACTGAAGAATGGGATGCGATATGCAAAAAAAACCTAAAATGAATTCTTCACCGTGAAAAATTGAGCAATTTTGAGGGATTTCTTCAACTAAGAAATAATTATTCTTCATTTATCAAACTGTAGGTATACTTTAATGGTATATTTCAGTATACAAAACTAATTTTTTACATTCATTTATCAAAATGGCAGAGCTGCGGTAGAGTTTTACAGCGAGGTTGCCATAGGGGTTGCGAATCGGCGTGCAGTTTAGCTTCCTGTAGACTTTGATTTGCGACAAAATTCGAAAAAAGTTTGAGCTAAAACATGTATCGTTTCTATTTGACAGTAATTGAAGGAATAAAATGCAAATTTAACAAAATGGCTCGCATTAACAAAAAAACATCAACATTTTACGCAGAATTTCTGTACAATTTGCATTAAGAAAGTAGTTTCTTTTGCTAATTTTTCAAAAACAATTCTCGACAAGTAGAAGGTAGCAATATTATCGATATTTCCACCAAGTTTCAACTCAATCGGCTTAATAGTTTTTGAGTAATCCTGCACGCCAATTTCGATAATGCAGTTTTGACAAAGCCTCGTTCGAAGTTTACATAGAATTTGAATTAAATTGCAATAGGTACTTGTGGTAACTAATTACTCAACTAATCTATTACGAAGTAGTTAAATGACCAATTACAGTAGTAGTTGTAATTGTGAGTTGTTAATCTAATTACTTTTTGCCCATCTCTGCCTGCCCCTCTGTCCTCTCGCTTCTACCTGCGGTGCACGATCCGAATCCGAGCGGTGCGGCACAGCGTTAACAAGCTGTTGAAGTTTTTCGAATTGCGCTTTGAAACTTTGGGAACCTATTCTACATATATAGTTCTATCGTTTTAAGAAGAAAAAATCGATTTTCGATCGTCGTAAATGTAAATCCCGCCTTAATGCGCTCTGGATATTTTTAGTTCATGAAAAGAACGAAGGAAAAAGTGGAGAGGCAGCTTTACCAGGAGGAGGGTGAGGAATACTTTGGAAATCAACTGACGACGCGTATGAAAAACGAATCGTAAGACATTCTCCCAATTCAAAGTAACATAAAGAGTACGAAAATTCTCGATTCACATATTGCAACCGTCAGAATGAAAATTCACTGCATTGCAGAGGCAGATACATCGTCGAGCCGAGCTTCGCTTTCTGCGAACAATTACGAGACGGCAGAGTCAGCTATCAAGGCATGAATCCGGAAATAGAGAGGCTCATGGAATTGGAAGAAAAAGCGAAGGCCGCGAAGGAACAGCCCAAGCGCGAAGCGGACGTTTCCGACGAGCAGCTGGCCAAACGCTGGAAATCCTCAGAAGTAAAGACCATGGAGAAAAAATTCAAAAAAAAAAAGCCGTGTGTACAAGCATTCTACAGTAATCAAAAGATTCAGGAATACGTCACAAAGGGGACTCAACGTAAATTTTTGAAACCCACGGATTAACCGTTATCTAATAAACACTTAGATATTCGTACGAAAAACTAGTGTATGCTGTTTAAGACGATGAAGCTTGTGGAGTTTTACAAATATTTCTGTACATATTTCTTATGACTGAAGACGAAATCGTGAAGAATAAATATCAATTCTTTTCTTTTCAATTCCGTCGAGATATCTTTAAATCCCGGAGCCATTTAATCAAAACAAAAAAATTTCAAATATCCATTGACGAACATTTTATTGCACCATTTTTTTAAATTTAATATTTGATTACATGAAAAAATTTGGAACTTATCGTTTGTTACATCGATGAAAAATTAGATATCGCAGCATCATTGTGATAAACAGATGGAAATAGCAGACGGAGCAGCTTGACTCGGTCCATCAACAATCTCCTGTCCAAATTTTCCTCTGGAAATTGCGTTCGAATTCACTGCAAATATTAAAACTATCATTATTTCGTTTTGAAAAAAAGCCCAGTTAAGAATATTGGAGCGTCAGCCACAATCCAAGATTTGAAGAAAAAAATTGTATATGTTATTGTCTAGACTATACTGAGTTTTTACAATTTTTTTCAATTTTTCACGACAAAACACCAGGAATTAAAAGCCGTTGAATGTATGTAATTTTACGTGCCGTTAGATGGGAAAGACGTCTACACTACGGGTGATGGATTTTTTTGCTACTTAGCACCAAGATAAACCATATATAACAACGGATTAATACAAACTAAACGTTTGTAAACATTTAGAGAAAACACCCCCATTGTGCCTATAGTAAACCATATAAATTCTATATTAAACCATCAACGGTTGATAAAAGATCACGAATTTTGACTGGCGAATGAACACTTAAGGCAGTAGTGTGGTCTAGAGTGAGATTTTTTACGTCATTTTTGGGTTGGAATAACTTTTAAACCGTTGAAGTTGTCTTGATGAAATTTTACATATGTATTTATTGTTCCTTTGAAAATGTATCTACATTTGAAAGAACATTATTTTAATTATGTTTTTATTTTTTTACAACATGGTCCGCCGAAAACCGCCTCAATTGGCGCCCACTCTGGGTGATGTTGTATGGATCTGAAAAATATATACATATATTCTCAATCTGTGTGAGTATTCTGAGCACTGGTAGCAGAATTAGTACTTAAAAAAATTTTGTTACAAAATGGCGGCCTGTTAAACTTTGATTAACGATATTTCATACATTTTCGGGTATTCGACGAGTTATAAATTGTGGGAAAAATCATTGTTCGACTCAATTCTGCTACCAGTCCTCAGAAAGAGGGTACCGAAGGTATGTGCAAAATTTGAGCTCGATCGGTCAATTAGTTATCGAGATATCGTGGGCGCCGATTTGAAAAACATAGTTCTGAAATGAACGCGTTCAAAATTTTGATACCGTAGATGAGGTTTGCGCGCGGCTTGCTTATAATTTCTATTACTCTGCGAATTTTTGAAATATCAATAAACAGTTTTCACGAGCGTATCAAGAGAGGTCTAAGGAATAATAAAATGAAAAAAATAAATCGATTTTGCCAAATTTCTAGACCAGACTACTGCCTTAATATTAATGAATGGTAATAATAAATAATCTCGTGACATAAATATGAATAGGCATAATTATTAATGACCCAGGATTTCATTGAGTTGTATAAAACATTCACTGACTCAGTTTGTTCATAATCGTCATCGATAATGTTATACTTTTTTCATTTTTGTAGTAACACAAAAGTTTTTTTTATTCACGTAATAAAAATATAAGCATGCATAATTTTTCCATTTACTGATATATTTTATGAAAGATTAGTATATATAGAATAAATATATACCTCGTATACATGTTTTTCATGTTCATTGAAAAAATTCATAAAGCGTCATTTGACTCAAATGGACCGTTCCAACCGGTTTTTTTGCAAAAATGGCCACAAAAGAGTGGAGCGGTGCAGTCGCGGAGGGCGATGTGCACAGAGAGCGATATGCGCGCGTTTATCGCTCTGTCGCACATTAACGTGACTATAATAAAAAGTTGATACATCCTGAAAATTAGTCGAACACAAAAACTAAAAGCTTAAACCGAAAATATAAACGATCAGCCATTAGTTAATGATACTCATCGTCTTTGAAATGGATAGGAAAAGATACGTTTTGCTTCACTCAATTATATTTTTCTGATTACGGAAAGGAAGTAGTACTTTCTAAATTAACGCGTATATTATAATCTAAAATAAAAATAAACATGCTGAAAGTAAGAGGGATTATGAAAATGAATAACGTAGTTTTCTTTTTTTAACATGATTTGTTTAAACTTAATATTATACAATCTACAAGTTTCTTGTTATATTGTCATGTTACATTTATTGTTTAAAAAACTGCGCCTGTTTCCTTATCTACGTTTTTTTTGCAAGTGTCGCGTTTTTTTTAGCAAGGTTATGTAGGTTATACACGGGTGAACCAGCTACAACCACGGCCTTACATACAGGTCTTGCAACGAAGCTAAATTTTCGTGGTGGGGGTAGGCACGCTTATCGTCTCCACTTTTCGATTCACTAGGGCCACTACACGTCGCTACTAGCAAGGGGAAGTGGTGCGACTGTCGAAATAAGCTTTATTTGCGACCATATACCAGAAGGTTCTACGCGATTTACCGTGATACATTTTTTATCGTGTTTTTACGCATAAGTGCAAATTTTATAATTTGCTAAGGGTTATTGCGCGGTTCGCAATTGTAAAACGGGGTACAAAAATTGTAAGCAGAAATGCTCCGTGTTTCGCGTGCCCAGAAACGTCGAATGATACAAAAAATGCCTCGATGCTATTCCGGGACTGAAAGAGTCTCAGTACGTGTGCGAAAAACATTTCGAAGAACGATGTATTGTGAGACATTGGAGAAAAAGGATGTAAATGGTCGTAATATGTGCTGGTATGAATTAATGTATTCAAAGAGTTTTCAGTTTTTTTTTAGATGAAAGTAGTCATCTTTTGTTTAATCACCACATTTTTTATTGGTTTCGTATATTACGCAGTTTACACGACAGTACGGTAAATTAAGTTAGGGAAAACGGTGCATGCGTTGCCGTAAAGGAGGAAAAAGGACACAAGATGTATTTCCCTCTTCGTCGCACCACTACTTCCCCTTGCGGTCACGCACCAAGCGGCAGAAATCGGAATAAAAAACAGAACCGCTAAGGGTGCCTACCAGCACTACCGTTGTCAGACCTGTATGTAAGACCGTGCCTACAACTACGCGAATGCCATGCCCCGTAATCACGATATAAGCAAATCGGCCTCCGCGATACAAGCGACGTGGCGGAATTTGGAAACATTGGTCTCGCTTAAAGGTACAGGTTTTTGCACGCAGTGCCCAGATCTGTATACACGACCGTAGTAGGGGTACCGTGCCGGAACGCCTTATTGATTATGTAATGACACAGTAAAACCTCGTTTATCCGACCTTCGATTAACCTACGTTCCGCATTATCCGAGTCACCCAACTCGTTCGAGTCCTCCGCATTGTCCGAGATATATCCGCGGATAAAACGGAATAATCTGCTATGCCTATGCGTGGACTAGTCCAATATTGCTACTTTATTCGAACACGCATAAAATTGTAAAAGCCCGTCAGGTTTTTTCACATTGCGAGCTATAAACTCAACAGTGCCGATTCTGGATTCAAGGGGAGAACATCGCGATGTCTCAAAAACGGAAAAAGATTTTAGTGAGTGTAGAGGAAAAGTTAGAAGTAATCAAAAGATTAGATAAGGGCGAAATTATCCGGAACATCGCGGCGGATTATGGAGTTGGAGAGACCACTGTAGGCGATTGGCGTCGGAATCGAGCTAATTTAGAAAAATTCGCGACCAAATCGTGCAGTGCTATGACAAATCGTAAAACGATGAAACCGGCAGAGTACGATAAAATTGATGAGGCTTTATTTTTATGGTTTACTCAATCGAGAGAAAAGGGACTACGCTTAACAGGTATGCTGTATGTTCTCGAATGAACATTTGTTGAATATGGCAGAAATTTGCTGATTCGCGTATACAGTGAATCATCATTTTTTCCCGATTTTTCTCTTTAGGCCGAATTTTACAGGCGAAAGCGTTGATTCTCGTAAAACAGTTTCCTGATGAAGAGGAGACTTTTACGGCAAGCAGCGGATGGATAGATCGGTGGAAGAAGAGGCACAATATTCGTCAGTTAAACATCTGCGGTGAAAAATTATCAGCTGACGAAGATGGAATGGTGAGGTTTAAAGAAGAATTCAACGAGTTTGTAGAAAACGGACGATACACAAAAGACCAAATTTATAATTGCGATGAGACAGGCCTAAATTTTAAGACGATGCCTTCCAAGACACTGGCTACGAAAGAAGAAACGGCTACCCCAGGATATGAAAATAATAAAGAAAGGGTGACTATTCTGGCGTGCAGTAATGCGTCGGGAACACACAAACTTCCACTGATGTGTATCGGAAAATCGGCCCAACCCAGAGCGATCAAACACATAAAATCTGAAGCTTTGCCAGTGTACTACGCTCATCAGAAACGTGCTTGGATGAGTAGGGATCTTTTTCAAAAATGGTTTTTCGATCAATTCGTTCCTTCAGTTGAACGGTTTTTGAAAAAGAATGGTCTTCCCAGAAAAGCTATTCTGTTACTCGACAATGCTCCATCTCACCCGAACGAGGCGATTCTCAGGAGTGCAAAAATTATTGTTAAATTTTTTCCACCAAACGTTACCGCCGATGCACAGCCAATGGATCGAGGGGTCCTAGAAACACTGAAACGCCATTACCGGCGTTTTTTACTTCAAAGACTCCTGGAAAGCAGCAGTGATAACAGGACACTTAAAGAGTGCTTGCTTGCGATTAATATAAAAGATGCCATTTACTGGTCAGCTCAAGCTTGGGACGCTATCCATAGATCCACGATAGAAAAATCATGGGCAAAAATCCTGAATTATAATGAACAAAGCGACGAAATGCAAGATGATATAGATTTGCACAGCATGATGCTGCAACTCCCTGGTTCTGAGCAAGTCGAGAAGGCCGACACTGATGAATGGGCTAACGGTGACGATTGTGAAAATGAGCTTACTAATGATGAAATTGGTCAACTCGTAAACTCGGATGAAGAAACCGCAATTGAAGTTGTAGATGACGATATAGAAGAAAGTCAGCGAATCAGCCACGAAGAGGGATTGAAAGCTCTCGAAGTAGCTCTTAAATACGTTGAGGAACAATCGGAAGCTACTGCAAGTGACCTATTATTTATAAAACGATGGAGAGATACTGCAGCTAAAAAACGAATGAACAAGTCGAAGGAGACGCACATTATCGACTGTTTTAGTACAAAAACTAAATGAGCTCTCGTCAGTCGGAAAAATTATTAAGTCTTCATCGGATTCTCTGTTTATATTCTATGAAATTTTATGAATACTTCTACAACTATGTATGCAATAAAAATAGTAGACATTTTTGGGTTGTGTGTGTTTTCCGTATTATCCGAGATTTCACTTATCCGAGGCACACAGTCCTCACATTACCTCGGATAATCGAGGTTCTACTGTACGTAAACCCGTACGGGGTACAACGCGATTCTGTAACTCGTAGCGACAGTTTTCGTTATCGTTAGCTATCGACAGCCATTTAGAGGCTCCCTTTCTGCTGTGACGGCCCATGCGATTGGCTGTTACTATTTATCGACAACGGAAAAAGCCGCTAGCAGGTTATGTTAATATTTGACACAGAAAATGTAGTATATATTTCCGCAAGTAGATTGCGCCGCGACGTATCGGTGTGCGACACACAATGACCGAGGTTCAAGCACGCTCCTCGCGATTGTTTCTCTCTAACGTATGCTTATCAGGCTAAAATGCTGTCCCGCTTGTATTAATTGCTGACTAAGCATAGGGCGCTTTGGTAGGAAGCAACGCATCTTTTTAGCTTACGTTAAGGCAAAGATAACACTTGCAGTGAACGTGCAAATATCATCGGTTAACTCGTTTTTGTAGTATAATTCGACTGAAATCACACAGACCCACTTTAAAACATATATGAACATTTCCATGCGAACTTTCGTGGTTTCTTGTAGACTACACTGTTTAAAATATTTAAAAAACTAATACACTGAATGTAAAGTTTTTTTTCCATATACTGTGTATTCAATTTAATAAACGTGTTATCTGAAAACAAAAACCTTAAACAGTATCTTCATTTTCATGAAATAAAAATTGACACTGTAACAAAGAAAAAGCTTAGGAATCGAACTGAGATCCCTCCCTTCCACGATAACGAGCATGTGATTACAGAGAATTTACAGAGGATTTTTAATTCATTCTGTGTACATCAATAAACTGTCGAAGCTATTTTTATGTACAGTACTACTTACTTTATGGTAAACTTGAGCATCATACGCTAATAACGTACCATTCTCTGAAGCATACAAAGTACATCAGTGCAAGGGAGAACGCACCATCATCCCAACCATTGGAAACTGCAAGAATGCGAGAAGAAGAGCGAGACGCGACATCATCCCAGCCGCAGCCAACGAATTCAGACGTACATAGAAGAACAGTTTTTATGGGCAGCCCCCTGACACTGGCCTACTATTCCTATATGATAAATGAAAACGCGTTTTGTCTCGGCTTTTTAGTTCTTGAAATCGCCACTAACCAGCGTTGGCTGTTATGTGACAGCTTTCGGCTCTAAATACTCCGATCAGCTGATCGTTTCGATACTTTCGTGGCTTTCGTCCTGTTATCGTTATTGCGACGTTATTTATTGTGTTCGAGCGGAAAATTATTAGAACGGAAAATTATTCCAAATATATCAGTAGACTTTTATTCATGTAAAATATTTGAAACACCGGCGCAACATACATATATATGCATGCATGTCACACGACTACTAACGCCACAGTGTGGCAAGGACATTTTGCGAACATCTTTTATCTACCAGTGTCAGGGGGCTGCTTATGGGCGGCCTGAAGACAAGTATTCTGCGACCCAAACTGCCGCGTGGCGGCATGATGAGCGAACAGCTGTCACTGAAGGGGGGGGGGGGATGAGACACCTATCTCTCTCTTACACATTGCGGAGTGAAAACACGGTTGGAATAATTTCATAATTTTCCTTTGAGATTTTTCTTTTGCTATTTTTGCCCGAAACTTTAATTAATAGGATTCTTTAACTCGAAAAGTGTAGCGTTTACGATAAAATACCACGAGGAGAAGCTGTTTTAATTTTCCGTTTTTCAAGTCGCATGCAATTTTTTCGAATTTCCTTCTTATCCTTTTCGATTTTTTATTTTGTTGCCAAAACTCGCAGAGACGTCCAAACAATTGATTGGCGTACGTAAAAAAATGTAAAAGGAAAATTTTGGAAAACAATCCCAGCGATCTAGTATAAGCTTACTCAACTTCTTGTATTTTTGACATTTCCTCTCAAACCCTACAGTTCTTGAGTTACGTTGCATTTTCAAAATTCGTCTTTTTTAGAAAAAAATGTGGGAAGTTGCTTTGCGGGAAAAAAAATCGTACGAAACTTTTTGAAAAACAAAAAATTAAGCCCTTCTATGTACGTCTGAATTCCCCAAGTAGCAATTTTCAAGAAGTTGTCCAAAAGTCGGCTAAGTGGGTACCAAATATCCGCCCGGAAGTTATCTTAAAGTTAACAACTATCCAAAAAAATAACTGTTGGACACATGGTAACTTATAGGTAGCTTCCAAGTGGACATTTGGTACCCATTTAGACAACTTCTGGACGACTGTTTGGAAATTGCTACCTGGGTCGTCGCCGTGGCATAGGGTACGGTCTTACATACAGGTCTGACAACGGCGGTAGTGGGGGTAAACACCCTTAGCGGTTCTGTTTTTTATTCCGATTTCTTCCCCTTGGTGTGTGACGGCAAGGGGAAGTAGTGGTGCGACGAAGAGAGAAATAGCTCTTCTGTCCTTTTCCCTCCTGAACGCAACGCATGCGCCGTTTGCCCTAACTTAATTTACCGTACTGCCGTGTAAACTGCATAATATACGGAACCAATAAAAAAAAATGTGTTGATTATAAAAAAGATGACTACTTTCATCTAAGAAAAACTGAAAACTTTTTGAATACATTAATTTATACCAGCACATATTACGACCATTTGCATTCTTTTTTCTCCAATGTCTCACAGTACATCGTTCTTCAAAATGTTTTTCGCACACGTACTGAAACTCTTTCAGTCCCGGAATAGCATCGGGCCATTTTTTGTATCGTTCGACGTTTCTGGGCACGCGGAACACGGAGCATTTCTGCTTACAATTTTTGTACCCCGTTTTACAATTGCGAACCGCGCAACCCTTAGCCATTTCACATTTTTTTCGCAAACACTACCAAAAAAAATTCACCCTTATGCGTAAAAACACGATAAAAAATGTATCACGGTAAATCGCGTAGAACCTTCTGGTATATGGTCGCAAATAAAGGTTATTTATCTATTAATTATCTATCTAAAGGTTATTAAAATAGTTATCTATTAGTTGTCCAAATGGGTACCAAATGTCCTTTTGGAAGTTACCTATAAGTTATCATGTGTCCAACAGTTATCTTTTTGGATGGTTGTTGACTTTAAGATAACTTCCGGGCGGACATTTGGCACCCTTTTAGCTGACTTTTGGACAACTTTTTGAAAATTGCTACCTGCGACCTCGGCCCATTCGCCGGTAAGAGGTAAGGGGGAAACTACTTCCCCTTGTTAGTAGCGACGCGTAGCGGCGCCTAGTGAATCGAAAAGTGAAGCCGATAAGCGTGCCTACCCCCACCACGAAAATTTAGCTTCGTTCAGCCCCCTGACACTGGCCTACTATTCCCATACGATAAACGAAAACGCGTTTTGTCCGGGCTTTTTAGTTCTTGAAAGCGCCACTACCTAGCGTTGGCTGTTACGTGACAGGCTTCGGCCCTAAATACTCCGATCAGCTGAACGATTCGATACTTTCGTTTCGTGCTGTTATCGTTATTGCGATAACAGCACGTACCGTTACAGCGATAACAGGATCCATCATACGCGCGAATAATGGTTTTCGTAAAGTTATCTACACTAGACTTTTATTCATGTAAAATATTCGAAACACCGGTGAAACGTACATATATATGCATGCCTGTCACACGACTACTAGCGCCACAGTGCGGTAAGGACATTTTGCGAACAGCATTTATCTACCAGTGTCAGCCCCCTGGCTTCGTTGCAAGACCTGTATGTAAGACCGTGGGTGGAGCCAAGCACGCTGCGATGTTCACGCACATCGATACAGGCAGCGCTCTACGTGTCTGGGGTGATAACTAAGCGATCACCCCATGAGATCGTGACAGCGTTCCTATAAGGCATGTGCTTCCGTGTAATATATGTTCTTTGCCCGTGTTTACTGCACTTTCCAATATTTCAAGAATTCTAGTGCGTCTTCTGTACGAATTTTTGGAGTACGTTTGAATTGCTGATATTTGATTGGTTATTGTAATGCTTTCCCCGCATATAATTGCTGCGATTTCAAGATCGTGAAGGTGAGTTTTTTTGATACTTTGTTATGCGTTTAACTGCCTAGGCTACATCTGCCTATAGGCTCGAAAATGAATGACCATATGCCGATTTTTCCCTTGGAAAACTTCTAGTGAAAATAAAACACATTTTTTCAAACACAAAGATATATATACTAAGAGCCTTGAAAAAAATCAAAGTACAGAGAAACAAAACATGGCCGCTGGCAGATGATGACATTTTTTTCGCAACGTTTGGCGGTGGACACTTTAGTTTAAAAGGTCCATGTGAAATCTAAAAACCAAGCGGGTTATTCAAGTTAACAATAAATACGAGTCGATCGTCGATTTTGAAAATAATTTTGTTTTAACAATGTCGCGACGAATTGAAACTCGAGCATACAAAAGCTATGGAATAGGTCGACATTTTTACGTAACTATTAAAAAATTAAGAACTATTTCAAAAAAGGGATGTCGTCAACGACTCGTAAATGTTTCTCATCATATTCGCTGTAAATTTGCGAACAATCCATCAAGTGGTTCCCGAGATATGTCCACCGACTTTGAAAACAGTTATTTGCCAGCGGCCATGTTTTTGTTGTTTTTCTGTATTTTTTTAGTGATTTTTTTAGGCCCAGTATATCTAGCTTGGTGTTTAAAAAATGAGTTTCTTTTCCACCAACAGTTTTCCATTAAAAAAGTCGGAATGTGGCCTTTTTTCGGGACCCAGGCAACATTTAAATATTTTATAACTGAATGATTCTTATTTATTTGAGACAAAGTTAAAGAATATACGTAACGGCATATACAAGGTTAACATAACCTCACAATTGTTCTAACAGTTCTCAAACGGTGAAGATTTTTTTTCAAGCATCAGGCTCTAGAATTCAGGAACCAGACCTTGACGATTTTCCTTTGCCTTAAATATTGTTTAGAGTAAAAGCATTTAGGGCTCTTGCACTGTCACATATTACAACTTCGTTTTGCCTCGAGAAACAAAAACTGTGCAACATTGTATAATGCCAAGTCCTCTGAACTTTGGCTGGGTCTCGTAAACTCAACTTTGTATGCATTTCCATTCTCTTTTGTTTACTATACTTGATCGAACAAAAAAATATTCAATTCAATATTTTTGCAACCTAGCTGCATCCTTCCAATGCTAAATATTCCTCAGATTTTCTAATTTTGTTCAATACTTGTTTGAGTATGTGATTAGAAGTTGTCCCGAGATGTCGATGGGGCTTTAGCGCACGTTTAAATCTTTCTGTGTCGCATTATATATATTGGTACCCAATTCACTCGGGTATCCGATGTTCGGGTCGGGTCAGGTACCCGCCGGGTTAGGTTTTTGCATTACCCGCCACTATCGGGTACCCGAATTTGGTAATCGGGTGCTCTCAAATTTTTAGTACTCGTAAACGTCGAGTACTCTTAAACTTCGAATATTCGTAAACGACTCGGAGATCCATATCTATTATTTAGATTTATTTTTATTTTTTATTTAAGTGTATCCATCAAATAATGGGAGAAAATGAAAACTCGAAGAAGGCGGATAATACGAATAGATGATAATACTGTAGAAAATCTTTTTTCGTCTCACTTTTCTATCCTGTGTGTGTGTGTGTGTGTACGTAAGTGCGAGTGTGTGTGTGTGTGTGTGTCTGTTAGGGTAGAGTGAAAAACGGTCACTCTTGGCGGATCGTATCGTAATAGCGTGGGAAAGTTGCGTTTTGGCATCACTAAAAAGTATGCGAAAAATGTACAATAAATATCTTCTGGTGCGGCGAACGCCCTAAAGTTTTGAATTTTTTAACGTGGGTTTTAAATGGAGAACAAACCCAAGAAGACCAACTTTCAACGCCTTGTGTTTATTCAAAGCAAGAAGAATGTAGCTTCCATTTGACATTTAAAAATTGAAAATATCTTGATTAGTTTCAGAGATATAAGCGTTTGAAGAACAAGTTTTATCTGGAAAAAAATTTAAAAATGACAAAAAATTAAATTAAGAAGAATTAATCGCCGAAATTACCAGTTAGCACTAGACAGAATTAATAAAAATTCGACGAAGAATCTTGCGTTTATTCAGTTTTTCGACATTCAAATATCTCGATATTTCCTGAAATGCGAGTGTCTTAAAACAAGTTTGCCGGAAAAAATTGTAAATATATACAAAACTAAAATACTAAAATTATTAAATAAATTATTTGTATTTCTTATGATATCCAACCTATCGGCGAAGGGTAGAGAACATAAAGCTGGAGTCTGTTTCGTCCGTTTTGGTACATTTCTGTGGCGCTATCTATACTATGAAACGAAATTTTGTTCCGGCAACACGACTTATCGAGTACCCGATGTGAGACGAATACTCGAAAAAGTCGGGTACTCGATAAAGTTCGAGTATACCCGTCCGATCACGGGTACCCGAAAAAATTCGGGTACCCGATCGGATTATAGTCTAATTGCCCGACCCGACCCGACCAATTCTGCTACCTGCACACCCCTACAAAATTTGATTCCAGTTTTTAAACAAAAATCTTCATAGCTATGTACTACTCTGATGCTAGTTTGGTGGTCCAAGCCGTATTAGTAAGGCAGTACGAGTACGTGTGGACTGAAAGCTTACAATATCAGTACGCTATACTGGTATACTGCGCCATTACCGTAACGATATAGTACACTATTCGTATTGATACATTGATGGCATGCTGCACTACGAGTATCATGTAGCCGTATAGTACAGTGGGACATACCTTTAGAGGACAAAAATTGCTGCTTTTCATGATTTTTTAAAAGGAAAGACTTTTTCACCATTTTTGAGACTTAGCGTAGGTTTTATTACTACTTTTGACTGTCACATGGATTTTTCTTTTTGTTAATTTGTAAATATAGCGGAGGTATGACAAAGCCTTCTAAATGGTGTGACACATAGCATTGGCGGGATGAATCTAAAAGAACCCAACTAAGTTTTTTTTTCATTAACACTCACACGCAGTATATGAACTAAGAAAAAGTGATAAATGTTGAAAATCGATGAAATGGTACGCTTTGAAACACAAAGATAGAATTTTTCGATAAAAAAATAGCTACATTTTGCAATAAAAAAACTTTTTTTATTTAAAAAAATATAGGGTCATGTTCTAGACGATAAGGTTAAAAAGATTCAGACCAAATTTCATTAGAATCGGTCAATTAGTTTTACAGCTATATGTCACGCCAGTTTTGAAAATGCAGTTTAGAAGACCGTGCCATACCTCCGGCACTTTCAAAGATTAATTAAAAATAGCACGTATCAGCCAAAAGTAGTAGTAAAACTTACCCTGAATTTCCAAAATGGTGAAAAAATCTTTCCTTTAAAAAAAAGGTTTTGAACGTCAGAATTTTTTTTTGCCTAAAAGTATGTCTCCCCTCAATCTGTATGCTTTTACTTTGTCGCAAGAGAGTATTACTACCATACAGCACACGGTCGGGTTCAATGTAGTACATTGTAATGATGGTACGCTTCATCATTTGCGAGTTGATGATAAATTCTATTTACTAAAAATTTCATTTAATTAAAATAGTATGCACCGTACTGTTCGAAAACCTTTCTCCATCTCGCCGGTAGCTACATTATACTGTGCTGATAGATACCGAATTTTTGTTGTAGGGTCACTAATATCTACTGAGTACAAAAATGCCGAAAATGAATTGAACAAATTTCGGTTTCTAATTTTTCGGGCTTGTTGAAGACACTCTGCGCCAAAAGAAAACGAAACGGAATCTCATTACACCGCTTATTTGCAAATAAATCACGAGTTGAGTACAAAATGACAAATATCCGACATTTTCCTTTTTTTAGAATTGATCTGACATACCGAGGGAAAAAATAGAAGCATGTTATAGAGAATACTTTGAAGTTTGCAAAACCGTTCTTCCATTTCCTGCACGCTCATTAGTTCATGAGCAACCAGTCATCAAAGTCGATATGATCCTTTTTGTTTTTACAGCTGATAACTCTGCAAGAAATGATCGTACAGAACTGACTCTCCAGCTGATCACATTAAACAGGAAGAGCGAATCTAAGGACTGGCAGAAAAATTGGTAAAAAAACATATCCATGCTCGAAGACTGAAATCGAAAGAAAAATTCAAAAAATTATCTTTTGCTGTTTTTTTCACTTAAAACTCGTCAAGTAGCAACTTCAAGATTCAAATAGACTTTTTCTCATTGACATTGTGAGTTGGGATGGTTTTCTCAGTGAGGTAAAAATTGGAGCAGTAAAATTTAGCATGTATATTCGAAAATTTACCTATTGTCGGTTAAAAATTACCAACCGCATAGTACGGTATTTTTACGGTACTGCACAGTAAAATTCACCTGCGCCAACCTCAGAAGAAAAATCTCTGTATTATATTCATCATGACATTTCTGTCATGGGTATAGGGAAACTACGGAAAACCTATACCAATACAGCCGGTCATCGACTTCGCCCCCCAGTCGTGGAACTAGTCTTATTTCGCCGCGAAATGCCGAAGAAAAACATTTCCGAACCGGTTCCTTAGTAAAATGTATTTTTTCTTCAAAAACTGATGCGATAATAATCATAATAATAACCGAAATAATAATAATCAATATTATTTATTATTGAAAAATTGGTACAAAATAATGCCGTTTGTTTTTTGTTGGGAAAATGTTTTCCTTTCATATAAATTGGTATACTCAACAAATGGATAAGGGCAGAAATGTAATTATTGGAATTTATTTTTCATTTAATACTACCATTTTTTTACAATACATTTAAAAATTAATTAACTAATTTGCGCACATATTATTTCGTCATAATTTTAAATCGTAAAATCGTATTCACTCTTAAAAATTCCATAAGCAGTTTATGCACGCAGTTTAGACGAAATTTTTTTGGGAACTCCCATCGCGCCATGTAAGGAATAGATAGACCACTGAAACAAGACCGCGCACCCCTACTTAGCCCCACTACCATACCATTCTGAAGTAAAAGGCATGAGGGGGAATTTTTACCATGCAGTGCCTTAAAATTACGGTACCGTACCGCACGATAATTTTAACCAAACGCGCACGATAATTTTTACCGAGAGCACAATACATTTTCCTATAACACTCATTAAATTTTATAATAAATCTTAAAATAATTGCTATAAAAACGATACTTTTTTATAGACATTTTTGAAAGTCATAAAATAATAAACTGCATAGTAAAATTTCGCTGATATTACATATTTTTCAAATTTAAGTTTTGCGTATTTTGTTACACATCAAAATTTCCTAGAAAATCTGGTAAAATTTTATATCTTAGGAAGAAATTTTATTTTATTTTCGTGAAAATCTGTGTTCTACTCAGTAATAATAAGCGAAGTTTCAGGGTTGTCATCTGGTTACCGTTACTGCACGGTAATTTTTAACATTTAATTCTCTCCGTGTTGGAAATGCTTGTTATTTTCCATCATTTATTATATCTTTAAAAAATTTAACACAAGCCGTTAACATTTTTTTTTGAAGTACTCGCTCAAATGCCTTCTGGCAAAAAAACAAAAACTTCTCAAGTGTGAATTCGATAACACTTTGGTTTTGCGATGCAATGTCATTTAGTGTCGAGAATGGGATGAACTTTCGATGTCAATGTCAATGTCTGCAACTGGTCGTTTGGGCGCTTATGTATGTTGTAAAGTTATCTGTTTCGTGACTATGATTTTTCGATTTCCTGCTTTGGCTACTTATTTTAGTACCGAAAACGAGGTGTATTCAGATATATTTTCATTTTGATTATGATTAAAAGGAATTTTCATTTTTCAATAATACAGTTTCGCAGTATAGCTCCCTTAAGGCGGGATATACATTTAGACAGGAAAAAAATAAGCAATATAGAGGGTTTTTTAAACTAAGAAATAATTATTCTGAAATTATCAAACTTTAGGTATATTTTAATAGTATATTTAAGTATACAAAACTATTTTTTTTAAATCAATTCATCATCAAAATAACGGAGCTGTGGCAGAGTGTTGCAGTAAGGTCGCCTCGGGCGTTGCGAATCGGCGTGCAGTCTAGCTTCCGTAGACTTTGATTTGCAAAAAAGTTCAAACATTTTTTCAGTTGGAACATGTATAGTTACATGTTAAAAAAATCAACATTTCACGCAACATTTCTGTCAAATGTGGATTAAAAAAGTAGGTTTTTTTTCAATCTTCCAAATAATTCTCGTCAAGTAGAAGGTACCAACATTATTAATATTTCTACCAAGTTTCAACTCAATTGGCTTAATAATTTTTTAGTAATCCTGCATGTCAATTTCTATAATGCAGTTTTGAGAAAAACGCGTTTGAAGTTCACGCTCGCTCCGGATCCGAGCGGTGAGGCACAGCTTTGACGGGCTGTAATGTTTCAAGTTTTTTTTAATTTCGCTTTGAAACTTTAGGAAAATATTCTACACATACAGTTCTATCGTTTGAGGAAAAAAAAGAAATCGTTTTTTCGATCGTTGTAAATGTATATCCCGCCTTAAAATTTCAAATATTTGAATGATTTTTTGTACATAAGTGGAGTAGCATAGAAGAACTATAATGAGTCAATAACAAGGCATCCAATCGAATGAGTATTCCAAATGACATAAGAACGAAATTATTTTACAAATTACAAAAGTACGAGAATGTTTAACAAATTACATAAGTACTTTATTAGATGCTCGTCACTGGATAATTTTGTTCAATATGATCCAGTTATACAAGGTGGACCATTTAAGGCCTTAGGCCACAGTAACGGGCATAAAATCATGTGCGATTTTAACAATTTTTTTTTCGTATGGAAAAGTGATTCACTCATAAAATTAATTACACATCTATTTAGTATGAATGTCAAGCTGTTAGAATTTTTTTTTTTTCGATGTACAAAATGGCCGACTACTAATATTTTCTTTTGTTATCTTTTTTTAGGCGCTCCGCGGCGTGACATTCAACATCCACAATTTTTTACCTAGAACAAAAAATGAAAATTCTCGTCATTCCACATTAGAATACCTAGAGAAGTACGCACGGAATTTAATAAATATTGTTTTATTCAAAAGTTGTAGGTATTTGAACTTAAGAAATGAATTTTCAGTGAAAAACTTCGTTGTAACTGCTCATAAACTGCTCATAAAATGAAAAGTTTTCGACTAATGAGAAATTCCGTACGTACTTCTCTGCGAAATGTAATTAGGAACATAAATTTTACATTTGAAGTAAATCGAGTGAAATTGTTGAAGTTATTTGTCACGCCAATTGGAAAAAAAGCTGTTTCGAGAAGTTTCGAGTAGTCGGCCATTTTGTACATCGAAAAAAAAATATATTTTTTCTAACAGCTTGATATTCATACTGAATAGATGTGTAATTAATTTTATGAGTGAATCACTTTTTCATACGAAAAAAAATTGTTAAATTCGCACATGATTTTATACCCGTTACTGTGGCCTAAGGCCTTAACGAGACCATCCCAAATATCCCCGTTGCCTTTAGAGTGACGAAAAAAAATGTGAGGAGGTAATTTGATTGATTTCGAAGGGCTGATTTAAATGGAAACATTTTTTTATTAAGGGGGGATTGTCTTTTTTTTCGCAAAATTTACCGCTTTTTGGGAATTTTTTTGTGAAGAAAGTATACAACGGAAAACTTGTGAAACTTGGCATATAGTTTTATTGATCTGTTTACTACATACAAAAAAATGTTTAAACAATTTCATCAAAAAATCCGCCTCCCACCCCCCTCGACGCGCGATGGTCCTTTTTTGATGGTGTGCACGATTACAGCCTTCACGTTCATCCTGCAACAAAAACCCAAAAAGCATTTTACTTTAGACACATATAGCTATCGTTCGATGAAGGGAAAAAAAAATTGACGATTTGGTGGAGTTTTGAACTTGAAGTATCGATTTTTTGAAAAAAATTGATCGATTTTTTGTTATAAATAAAAAACTATTAAACGTATTGCTTTTTTGCTTCATCAAACGATAAAAGGATGTCAGCTGAGCATTCTGTCCAAATTTGAAGGCAATCGGTTGAATAGTTTTTGAGAAATCGTGCATACCATCAAAAAAGGACCATCGCGCGTCGAGGGGGGTGGGAGGCGGATTTTTTGATGAAATTGTTTAAACATTTTTTTGTATGTAGTAAACAGATCAATAAAACTATATGCCAAGTTTCACAAGTTTTCCGTTGTATACTTTCTTCACAAAAAAATTCCCAAAAAGCGGTAAATTTTGCGAAAAAAAAGACAATCCCCCCTTAAGACGTTGTAGCTGATATTCAGACGAATCCAACGACCTATGATATCATGGCCTTGAAATGATTTAGCACCCAAATACTTCGTGAAAAATATTCCCATTTGAAAAACCATTGATGACCTTGAGAACGCAAAAACTACTCTAAAGGCAACAGAGATATTTGAGGTATTCACGTTAGATCGTCCCCCCCCCCCCCGTATAGTTAACCGCCCATATATTATTTCTTTTGCACACATTTGAGAGCCCTTTCACAGTACACCAAGTTTTCAATTGGCAACGTAACATTCTTTCTCTCCGTACACGTTCTCATTGAGGCTCGTTTCTATTTCTCTTTCTATTCATTCGATTTGTTTCAATTCGCGATCGTTTTCTCATCCTAGTTTCGCTCCCTTTTCTAGGTATGTTGATTCTTTTGAAGAGGCGCAGTCGTAAGCCTTACGAAGCAGTATCTTCAGTCCATCGGCAACGTTTAGACAGAGTAGATCGAGTTGTTTATTTTGAGTCGGCAAATTCACGGCAGCGTGTTGAAATTGCTATCACTGCATCGGATTCAGGCGCAAACAAAATGCCCCTTGATAAAGATACGCCAATAAAGGCGTCACTTGACAAAATTCAATCTGACGAAAAGACCATTGTTGAGGTATCGAGCGCTTCCCGCGTACGTGCGTCTACTTCGAAAATTAATGATAGGTCAGTCATTGAGCCTCCAGGTTCGATGGAACAAAAACGCACAGCTGAAGGCATACCATCGCCAAACACACGAAACATGCAGCCACCACAACAGCTCAGGCAAAAATTGTCACTACCACGCACAACTATACGGTACGCCCCGTACAAAGAGGCAGCTGGGCGACCGGACCAGAACGTCGGTAGACAGCTCCACGGTATAGCGGAGACGCTAAAGTGAGTTTCACGAAGCACATAAAAACTAAGAAATTATGTATATTCAGACAACAGTAACTATATTTGGCAATTGTGCATAAGTGGGGCACCACCCCAATTTTGATGGGAATGTTTTTTTTCGCCGTGAAGTTATTGATTCTATTACAGTAAGTGATATTACGTCGGGGAAGGCTGACCTTTTCTATTTGTTCGATGAGTTATGGGGTTTTTAGGTTCCCGGAAACACGTGATAAGATAGGGCATTTTTCAACTTTTCGAAGGGTATGGCCACGAATAGAGCACACACAGAGAGAACCCGAACAAACCCAAACACACAGAACACACACACACACACAAACATGAGAGAGAGAGAGAGAACCCAAACACATACACGCAGTACACAGAACCCAAAGAAACCCAAACGCACGCGCACACACACACACCAGTTTTTCACATGCATAGCGTGTGAAAAACTGCTGTGTGTGTGTGTCTTGTGATTCTGTGTGCTGTGTGCGTGTTTGGGTTTGTTTCGGTTTGTTTGGGTGCTGTGTGTGTGTGTGTGTGTGTGTGCGCGCGCGCTCTATTCGTGGCTATACCCTCCGACACGTAATGCAATTCCGGACACCACGTGTTTCCGGAAACTTCAAAATCTCCATAACTTATGTAATTAATGAAAAATGTCAGCCTCTCCCACCAAAATATCATTAACGGTGACCAATTAAAGCAGTTTAGGCCAAAAAAAAAAAATGTTGCCATAAAAATTGGGATGGTGGCCCACTTATGCACAATTACCCTATATTTATGTTAACACCAGGAAAATCTTGGCGGAACAACGAGTGTTGTCGGAGCGAATCTCGACCATAGAAAAGGTTAACAAGTAAGCATAGAACATTTTAGTTGAGAGTACGTGTTCACTTATTACAAATAATCCTTTGATTGCTTATTTTATTTTACAGCGAAACCACGATGGCTATAAAAAAAATGTTCCAAGCCACAATGCCAAAGCGGTCGCCGAATGGCCCACGAATTTCGTTTAAAACCATCAACGATTTTTTGGAATTTGAGAATGTTGACGACGACACCTACAATGATTTGGTAAGTAATTTCATTACAAATATACCACTCGAAAAAAGTAGAATTTACTTAAAGATATATGTATTTCGTATTCGACCGTCCGCGGTCACATGGGGTCCAGGGGACCCCACGCGCGACTTTGAGCCAAACTTGACATAAGTTGTAGACAGCCAAGGGGCTGGCCTGCCTTGTAAGAGTGCTTTGGAGTGTCCTTTGTAAGTACACTTTGTGAGTTTTGTTCGAGTATTATTAATGAACCAAGCGGAGAAACCGCTTAATTTTTGTACACGCCATTCCTGACACTAATCGGAGTTTGTTCAGTTTTTTTAAATTTAAATCGAAGCATTATTTTAACCCCTACAGCCCTATGAGTAGTGTTTACGAAGTGCCACGTGTATTACCAAATGGATGAAGATTCAAGTTGAACCTTCATGGCACGTAGCACTTCGTAAACACTAGTTATAGGGCTGTAGGGGTTAAAATAATGCTTCGATTTAAATTTAAAAAACTGAACAAACTGCGATTAGTGTCAGGAATGACACTAATCGCACTAAGGTTTATTAATAATACTCGAACAAAACTCAACTTGAACCTTCAAAATCTCCGACACTATGTAGTAAAACGGATTAATTTTTGCACAGTTAATGCATCCTTAATGAATCTCTCGGTGATATGAATTTCAATTGTTTACAAGCATTTCGATTTTGGTATCGAAACTCCTTAAAGTATCATATCTCAAAAGTATCACTCTAAGTTTGTTTTAATTGAAAATTGCAAGAGTTATGATTTTTAAAGGAATTTTTTTTTTTTTCACGCATTGATCGCTTCCCGATGTTTTCCGCCATTTTAAATGTCGATCACAATATTCTATTGAGAATGCCACGTTCTAGAAGGTTTAGACTAACAGCCTGAATTTTTATAAGCCATTCGGCACAATAGAACCAACGTGGCCATGGTTTAAACTTGGCTGGGGTCACACGGACCCCATGTGGCCACTAAGTTACAGAAGGGTGTGACCTCGAAGGGTTAATACCGATTTTCGCTTTGAAACTATTCGTTACAGGTGGCGCACTTTATTTTTCTTGGTCGCACAAATCCTACTGACTGCGCGGCAGAATACTTCCGTTTCGTGTTCCCTGAAGACGAAAAGATTTCGGCCTATCTCACCCTCAACGGGCGATCTGGCATCGTAGGATGCAAATTGCGAGGAAGTCGCTTCGCACAAGCATGTTATGGTTAATAAAGAATAATATTGCACGTGTACTACACACACTTTAAACAGTACCTAACTTATTATTTGTTTTGTTCGCAGACGCCATGATTGACAACAAACACTTTGCGACCCCTAACAGCGTTGAGTTTTACGACGCGTTAAGAAAAGCGCTGAAAAGTTTGAAAACCCGCAAGTGGCGCTTAACGCACAGGCAGCGGCAGGACGAACAACTTCAGGAAGAAGACGAAGAAGATCAGCTCGAGCCAAATCGACGGCTACGCGACGATCCTGACCCTGCAGAATCTTCGATCGTGGAAGCGGCTACAGACTGCGTCGAAATGGAGGACCCGCTGTCGCAGGAAGTTGACGACAGTGGGGAAAAGCACCCGAGTGTGGAAATGGATTTAATCGAAGATGACGGCATACAGGACACTCAGACCTACTCGCAGGCTGAGGATGCGCATGACGTCGAAGCCAGTTCACTCGCCAGGGGGATTCGAGACGACTACGAAGGAACGGCTGATGACTTCAAAATTTTCACTAAATCGGGTAAGCTGGCGCTTTTCGCTTGAGTTCACCAGGTGCGTTTTTGAGACGCTGTTTTAAGGGAGGACACCACTGTAACTGCCCATTTTCGATCGTTTTTTTTTTTTAGAAAGAAATAAAATACATGGTAATAAAAATGTATAGGCTTTATTAGGTATATGAGGCATTCCACGTCACTTCAGCCCGTTAAAAAAAAATCCACAAATAATTTTAAAAAATCGAGTTACTTTATTGAAAAATATTCTCCGAGTGTCGACATTTTTTAAAAATTTCTGACTTTTTTTCTCGTTGATTACCATTTTTTAATATTTTTCCATTCAAATGGCTGTATCTTTGGTAGCATTTGACGTATTTACATTCGTAAAAAACGAAAATGTGCGTCTTTTGCTAGCCTTCCAGAAAAAAAAATTGTATTCATAATTATTGTATACATAATACAATAAATTTATAGTAAAAACATATAAAGTTATTGTTATTCAAATATTTACAATACCAAATGACTTATTTTTGGCGTCGGTGCCAGCCAAGAAGGAGACATTGACGTCATGGAAGAAACGAGATTGCAAATTTAAACAAGACTGCAGATCGTTTATTTCATTTACTTTTCTTCGCCTGCTCTTTTTTGTGGAAAATGTGACAATATTGGCCATTGTCCAAACTGACTCCAAAAATAAGTAATGTGGTATTGTAAATATTTACACTAAATATTGACAATATTGGCCATTGTCTGGTACTGACTCCAAAAATAAGTAATGTGGTATTGTAAATATTTAAATAACAATTTTATATATTTTCCTTATTAGCTTACAGCAGGAGTATACAAAGCTTTCTTAAGCTATCATCACCCCATATGGTTTCAGTTTAGTACTATCTAAGAACTAACACCCGTATTCATAGTCATTCCTTAAGGGGAGGGTAGGGGTTTCAGCGTGAAAAAAAAACTTTTTCCGAATTTTTTTCATCTATATGGGTAGAGTAAATTTATTGAAACCTCTTGTACATTGTTAAGTGTCATTACAAGAACATCACGTGAAATTTGTACGCGAAAATATCCACAAACAAGCCGGTGACAAAGCTTTTCCAAGAACGCCTTTGGAATAACACGATTTGTGGTGTTCACTGTATCTCAGCTAGAAATTATCTGAAATCAAGTACCATTAAAATTTAGTCAAAGTACCATCAAATCCTCCCCCCAACGGTCTTTGATGATTTTTTTTTCATTTCTAAATTTTCAGTGGTCATGTAAAGTGAAAAGTACTATTTTTCACGAAAAATTCCGCCATTTTGGGGGTGGAAAAGCCCCTCAATGTAAAAAAAATCTCAAACTGACCGTTGCGGGGAGGTATTTTATATGTAGAGAGTGTGTACCAAGTTTGACATAAATCGGTCATGTAGTTTTCAAATGGCAGTGAACACGGACTTTGAAAAAGTGGTTTCGAGAAAAACGCGGCACCGGCTTGTTTGTGGATATTTTCGCGTACAAATTTCACGGAATATTCTTGAAATGACACTTAACAATGTACAAAAGGTTTCAATAAATTTACTCTATCCATATAGATGAAAAAAATTCGCAAAAAAGTGTTTTTTTTCGCGCTGAAACGCTTATCCTACCCTTAAAAAAATAAGGCCTCCTTGTTCTTTGTTCTGAATAAAGAACAAGGAATACGGATTCCTCAAGGTACATCTATGAATACGGGTGTAAGACAGAAAAAAAGCATTACCTAATTAAATATCTACTTTTAAAAAAACGTTAATTGGTTAAATGTACAGAACCCTAATAGACCGAGGCCCGTCGCGCACTTAGCCGAGTTTTTTCAACCATAATTTTCGTATAAAAAGTGATATAATTTTTACCAATTTCAATTAATTGAAAAAAGCGCTCGTACTTAACTGTTAAAGCAATCTAAGAAGCTACAGTTAAAATTGCAAGTCGATTGGACGAAAATTGTTCGAATTCTGCTGCCTGCTGATTTAAAAATAATGCTTTTGAGAAAAACGTGTTCGAAGTCAACGATTTCATAAACGCTACAGCTGATGAATTTTTTTTCCATAATGCCATGCCACTTATTGATAGAAAACGAAACAATTTTTAGTCGGTAACTTTTTCCCCAAACATAGGCATAGGACAGTCCTCTCAAAAATATTTCGAAAACCACTTCATAACTGTTTTTTCAGCTATGAACGAGTATGCATCATGTTTTTTAAGGTTCGAAAGATTTTCTGAAAGTGTTTCCCAAAAAACGATTTTTCGAAAAATGTTACAATGGTGTCCGCCCTTAACAGGCTACATCTACCTAGAGGCCCGAAAAAAATAGCCAAAGTCCGAATTGTTTTCTGCCAAACCGTTTGTGAAAAAGAAACGTATTTTTTTAACGTGAAGGTCCATATATTGCGAGCTTTTTAAAAAATCGGCAACAATACAGAAAAACAATAAAAAAAATGGCCGCCGGGAGATGAAACTTTTTTCGCGACGGTTTGTGGTGGAAATTCCAGCTTGAACGGTCCATATGAAATCGAAAAACCAAACGGGTTATTCAAGTTAAAAATAAATACGAGTCGTTAACGACCTTCCATTTTTTTAAACCATTTTTTGCAACAAAATGGCGACAAATTGAAACTCGGCGTACAAAATCTACGGAAAAAATTGTCATTTTTACGTAACTATTAAAAAATAAAGATCGATTTTTAAAAAGTGGCATTGTCAACGTTTAAATGTTTCTCATCGTATCTCCTGTAAATTTGGGAACAATCTATAGGGATTCTAAGGGTCTATAAGGATCCATACGGAATATAGCTAAAAGGTGATACTATGGAATAAAAATATTTTTCGAAAATGCAATTTTTCGATCTACCTAGGTAGACGCAGACCGTTAATGAAGATGAATGTACTTTACAGAGGGCGGTGGGCAGGGCCGGTCTCACTACTAACTTACTTTTTATTTTCAGGTACCTGCGTAAAGAGGGGGAAACTTTTGGTTGTGTCTCATCGGAGAGGGCGGGGTCGGGGGGGCCTTCAGAATTTTATGAATTTCAGTAAATTTTAAGTTCTAGAAAATGTTGTACTTTCATCGTGAACTTCGGAAACGCAATTTCATATACGGCGTAGAAATATGGAACAATGGTCCCATCTGGCCAACGTAGGTTGCACCGAGCATTCCACGTGGCAGATGAACCAGCGATTTCTTCTCTTCTTTTTAGCCTTCCGGTGGATTCCGGAAGCCCTTTCAAGTTTGGTTTCCATTCTGACACGTTTACGGAACTTCGTAGATACGTCTAACAAGAGTACGGCTTCGATGTTTCCGTCCGGGTACATCGTCTGCGAGAAAAAAAGAATTGAAATATAGACAATTTAATGCAGAGTCTCACGAAAAATCATTTCCGTATGAAATTTGGCCAAAGCTTCGCCAATTAGGGCAATTAATATGTTTTGAAGATATATAAACTGGGGCTAAATTGACGATGTTTTAAACTGTGCTACATTACTCAGATTTTAAATTTCTTACTCTAAGGGGAGATATACACCGAGGAGCCGGAAAAAAGGTCATTTTTTGTGAATTTTTTCAAGGAAAACTATTTGAAATTTCGGATTGCCGTTTTAATTATCTAAAAGTATATACATTCAAAAATATGTTTAATTTTCTTTATTTAAAAATATCAAAAATATACAAGGATATTGTTTGATCCTTGGAGCGTCGTAAAAAAATCTGCGTGTAGGGTACCCACTTGCGTTTCTTCAAAAATCATCTGAAAAAAACCAAAAAGATTATTAAATTAGATACTATAATCTAGTACTTGTCATAGCCGATTTTGAAAATATCGATTTATGACAAAATGGCGGACGTTTGAACATAAATAGTGATTTTTGGGCCAAAAATTAGTTATTATTTTGCCTATAAAACAAAAACTAAGTGACGGAAAAAAAATCCTATGACAAGTACTAGATAATGGTGTATAGAATAACCACAAAAAACCTCAAGGCAATCGGTTCGTTGGTTTTCGAGAAATTTTGGGTACCGATTTGAAAAACGTGGTTTTGAGAAAAACGCGTTTGAAAATTTGGGAATGAATAAATCATGAAATTTGTCAACTTACATGGAATCATCGATACCAGGCCCATAGTGTAGGTCTTTTACGGTCGATGGAATGTTTATAGCTTCTAAATCCTCGACCTCGACCATCTAGGTGCATATCTCGCCTTAACCCCTTCGTTGGCAGAAAGAATTCGACAAAAAGTGCCCAGAATGGCAGGAAATTTTTTTTATCCTGAAAACTTGAACTTTGGGGTTTTTGAGTTTTGGAATTCAGGAATTCACAATGACGAACAAATATGGCGAATGAAAATACAAATAATACAGATTGATTCGAGTAAAATGTTCAATTTCGGTCCGCCATTCTAGCGCCGCCATTTTTAATTTTCGAATTTAATGTTCAGAATCGTAATAAGCGACCTCGAAAATCCCGGAGTACTAATTTTCATCTAAATCGAGTAAAGCTTTTGATTTCTGCCCGCCATATTCGCGCCGCCATTTTGCATTTCCAAATGTTGACTTCAAATTTGGATTCAGCTAGCCCAAAAACCCTCGAGTGAGGCTCCGATTTCAAATCAGAGCAGGTTAAATAGGGAAATAAAGTTTGACCCACTATTGTGTCAATGCCACACAGGGCACGGAATTTGACGCACTATTGCGTCAATGCCAACAAAGGGGTTAACGCTGCATAAGAATTTATGGAAACTTCGAAATTTAAGTTTTAGGACACGCATCTGGCACTAAAAAAACATCCGTATCCTTTAACATTTAGTAGTAAAACACACAACCATCCTCAATTCCCCGAGTTGTCTTTGAGACATATCGAGGCTTCAAATGTCGCCGAATCATTGCGGCTACTCTATAATACTTGGTTCGAGCAAAACGGAATTTCAATCTTCCGAGTGCACGCAGTGTTATTTCGAACCAAAAATACTGCCGCATTTTTTTCCTCGGCTTCCACTTCAATTATTATTTTTTGATTCTAGAAATGCCGCTTCCGAATGATAATTGTTTGATTTTAAAGTTGAATCTATTAGCTCGACACAATGTGACTCAATTTTTTTGAGACATTTTTTTACTGCGAAGTTTTGTTTTCAAACGTTCGTCCCCAAAGTTAAATGTATTCACACGAGCAAACGTGTGCATTTTTTTTTTTTCATTTGCCGTTTTCGGCATAATTTCTGGTATCGAGATTTTTGTTGCAAGTGCATTTTCTGTCAATTTTTTTTTCAATAAATTTTTCTGTAAACAATTTTATTATTTTAACCATTCACGGCATTCGATCTCGAAGTTGAGAATGTGCTTTGTTCGAAAAAATCTAGATTATTATGTAAAACTTATCGAGAGTGCACTAACAAAGAACATCACTTTGGTGACCTCCGATTTCGTTGAAACTTTTTTATGTGGAAGAATATAAAAAACCTCATCCGCATCCTCGAAAATGGGGTTGATTTTCGTTTTTCGTCGATAACGTTTTAACAGTACGAGATATTTTAAAAATTCAAATTGCAACGACCTTTATTTTTTCACGTACATACGTACATACATTGGAGATGAGAAGGATGCAGATAACAACAAATTTCATATTCTTTATTGCAAAATTGCCATTTTTCATACGTATCTCCGAGAATTTTTAATCGATCGGGATGTAAATTTGCATACACGTAGAAAGGTAGCGGATACGTGTTTTTTCTTTTTCCGATATCTCATAATTGGGGGGTTGAAACTGCCCTTCGATTTTTCAGCCAAGAGCATCGTATAATCAGCTAGCCTTTTGGCATACCGGGCTAAATTCACGTCAATATAAGTTCGTTTGCATATTTGTAAATTCACCGCGTATAAAAAAAAATTAAGGGGTGAACCACTCCTGTGTTAATTTTTTCCCCACCCTATATTAGAAAGCGGTGGATCTAATTGAAGGAAACCCGTTCTATTTTGATGAAAAGACAAAAATCTAGTTGACGTATTTTTGCATTTTCTCCAAATAGCAACCTTAAGGGGGTAAACTACCCTCTACCTGAACTTCCTTACCGCAGTCGTCTTGCCCTGTTTAACATGTCTTTGCTGATTCAAAATATCTCTACCAACTCCGAATCGACGTTTCCTCATGTTGCGAAGTCAATATGAGACGCTGAGAGGGTAATTCACCCCCATCTCTATTTTCCTTTTCATTGGCGATTTAAAAATGTGCCACTCTATTTTGATGAATCTGCTTTCCCTCCGGTGACGATACGAATTCTATGGTTTTGGATACGTGTGGATATTTGCATTAATCTCAACAGGGGCGGGGGGGGCGCCGAAAGCTGCCCCTTACTCCTCACTATTCTTATGTTTATGAGAAACTTGTATTCTATATGTGCACGAATAGGTACTTTTTTTAATTTACTCCAGATTTTTATAATTACTCCAGGTGTTTATACCAGATATTTTATTTGCATAACTTACTCACCACTATTCCAATGTCTAGCGCTAGATAAGCTCTACGCTGTTTTTCTGGCCCATGTAGAATTATATATTTAATACAATCTTACACGCGGGTTGGTGATTGAACAAGTAGACTTAAGGCAGTAGTCTGGTCTAGAGCGAGATTTTTGACGTCTTTTTTTGGTTGGAATAACTTTTAAACCGTTGTAGTTGTCTTGATGAAATTTTACATATGTATTTATTGTTCCTTTGAGAATGTATTTACATTTAAAAAAATATATTTTCAATATTTTCATGTAGTTTTTTTTATTTTTTTACAACATGGTCCGCCGAAAACCGCCTCAATCGGCGCCCACTCTGAGTGATGTATGCATCTGAAAAAAAAAACATTCTCAATCTGTATGAGTATTCTGAGCACTGATAGCAGAATTAGTACTTAAAGAAATTTTGTTACAAAATGCCGGCCTGTTAAACTTTGATTAACGATATTTCATACATTTTCGGGTATTCGACGAGTTATAAAATGTGGGCAAAATTATTGTTCGACTCAATTCTGCTACCAGTCCTCAGAAAGAGGCTACCGAAGGTATGTGCAAAATTTGAGCTCGATCGGTCAATTAGTTATCGAGATAACGTGGGCGCCGATTTTAAAAACAGCTCTGAGATAAACGCGTTCAAAGTTTTGATACCGCGAGATGAGGTTTGCGCGCGGCTTGCTTATAATTTCTATTACTCTGCTTATTTTTGAAATATCAATAAACGATTTTCACGAGCGTATTAAGAAAGGTCTAAGGAATAATAAAATGAAGAAAAAAAATCGATTTTGTCAAATTTCTAGACCAGACTACTGCCTTAACACTCGCAAAGTCTACAATCGGCTTTCATTAGATATTGATATTGAAAACTGAAGTCTTTTATGGCAATTTACACTACTCATAGCTCATACGTCGTACTGGTAGTCTTCGAAAATATGCTTCAAACATAGAGACGTTTTGCACCACGCGTATTTTACAACTGCTATATGATTGCAGCCAGGTATTTCACAGTGTGTTTTTGATTGACCGAAACCGAAATCGGCTGGATTTTCAAAATGTTCTGACTTTTCTGTTATATAATTACTTTTGAACCACGAATATTTAAAACGATTTTTATAACGTGGAGATGCCAGCTGATTATGCGTAAGAGATTGCAATTTAATTATATTATTTCTCAAATGTAAATTAATATCATGGGGTAGTTTTTAAACAACGCTAGGGGCAGTTTCCACTGCAAGAATCGATCAATAATACGTTGTCACTCCCGACATTGGGAAAAAAAATCTTTCTCAATCTGAAACCCGCTTATGTACTCGTACGTCTGTACCAGTACTAGTAGTTTCAACTGTCCATACAGGAGATGTTTGACTGTCTAAAGGAGCGGCGGGTGCACAGCACGACGGTACCCAAAGCGGTACCTCTGTTGCGACTTATTTTTTATGTATTAAGCATATTATATTCATGCTAGAAGATGTCGCGTCTCGTCTAACAGTTTTCTGAATAACTGCTCTGGCCAGATGGAACAATAGTCCTAAGACTTTTTGGTTTTATTAATTGAAAAAAAAAACAATAATAATAACTGTTCTTATTCGTAACACTCACTGTAAATAGGTTCATATGTATTTCACGTAAAAATTCCTTATATTTCATGGAAATGTATTTTATGAAAAAAAATGCTTATATTTAAAAGAAATATATTTTATGGAGAAGTTGCTTAGATTTAATGAAAATAAATTGCTTATAACATAAATATTAATAAAGAAGTTTTTCCCCATCCGTCCCGCGTAAATGAGTCTTATAAATGAAAAATAAATGAACAAATGAAAAAAGAAAAGAAAAAACGCGGTTGGAATATGTATGGTACTATATCGGTACTGGAATGGTACCGTGAGGGCAATTCAACCGATCATTGAACGTACGCTGTTAGTTTTATATCCGAACAGTACTGGTATCGCGAAGGTACAACGTACGTCGACGAAACTCACTATACGGGTACAATAGTTGTACTGCAATAGTACTGCGAATGCACGGTGGCGGTATGACCCACGACTCAACCGCTTTCACGCGCTCGTCCGTTTTCAGTCATGTTTGCAAGTATTTCTCATCCATGTCGCAGCATTTTAACGCAAAATGAGAATATACGTTTTGTAGTACTATACTTCTACTTTCAAAATCTTTTTGGAAAATTTAAATCGGACCATCCATGACGCATCCAGGCATGCTGCAAGATAGTGTATTAAAAAATTATAATTGCAATTATGCAAAAACTAATTATCCGACAGCGCCTGGGTTGTGCACACATAAAGTACACAACTTGAAAAAAGGCGGCGTTATGCATTTTTGAAAAAACGCTGATTTTTTCGGTTTTTTCTGTTTTTTTTTTCGTTAATAATAATCCGATCGAGTCGTTCCAAAGCTCATTTTATTTGCATTTTGATTCTCTACAATTAGTCTTTTTAGAGCATCAAGATTGCTTCGTTAGTTTCCATTTTACAAGCGAAAAACGCAAAAACACGCTTTTTGCCTTTAAATGTTTACAAAAAAATAATAAATGATAGTTGCAAGTCGAAAACATAACAGAATATAACTGTCTTTCGTATGATGACACAGGCAGTATCCTGGTTGTATTTTTGTCACAATCACTCATTAGGGGGCGTACACTAATTACGCAACGCAAACTTTCTCAGTTTTTTACCCCCCCCCCCCGCGTAACGGGACCGTAACGCTTGGCCAGCCCTATTCCGTTACATAACGGGTGCTTTGTCGGCAATAATTGCGATTTTTTTCATAGACATAACTAATTATCAAAGGATCGGGTTTATACTCATGTTATGAAGTATATATTCATCTAGTTATATACCAATTTGTATGACAAAATCTTGAAAATTGACCGAGATATATGCCTTGATTTGACGACGAAAAAAAAAATGCTCTTCATTGTCGAATCGATATCTTCATGAAAGGTTATCTGTAAATAAAAAGTCAATAATTTATCGATATCTATACAAATGTAGCTATCGTTATGCGTAGCCGTTTTTTATTTTGGTTTTTTTTTACAAAATGCCGACAGTTTGGAAATTTTTTTCTATTTTCAAGGCCCTTTTTCTGTCTTCAAGCAGTCTTTAAAAATAGTAATTATCAAATGCTAAAAACGCGGATACGTAGTCCTTAGTCACTGCGATTACAAAAATGTTTTTTGAAAAATTGAAAATCGGTTGATAAGTTTTCAAGTATTCGCTCGGACAAGGTCGGAAAAACTAGTTTCGAGAAAAACGTGTTCAAAGTTTTTGTTCCGTGTTTCTCGATATAAAGTTATGTTTTTTCTAGAATATTGATACTTACATTGAAGTATCTAGTCGCGAGCGATATGACGGTTCTTCATCTTCATGATAGTTCACAAAATAATAAGAGTCTGTCCTTTGTCTATTGCAAATGATGTCGCACCTGTAGGGACTGAGGGCACTAACCGGTCGCGCTACCTGTTCTCACTAAAGTGACTATAACTCCGTCAATTTTCGGACTTGTGAATAAAAATGTTGCCAACATATTTTTCAATACATGTACTTTAAAAAATTATAATAAAAAATGTCCTTCAAATTTTTGCTTGGGGAATGTGAGAAAGCTACTGTGTAAGTTCTTGCACAGTGCCTTCCCCTGAACTGACATTGCGTATAGAAAGCTGTGAGATGTCCACGGTAAAATGGCACGCGAGGTTTAAATTAAAAACTTGAACAGGCAGAAATTTTGCTATTTCTGGCAGTTTTGAAATCGTGACTTAAGGCAAATCTTGACCCCCCCCCCCCCAATTGCGTGACGTAATTTGCGTACGGCCCCTTATCTGCTCTATTGCTTCATCTACTAGTTCCCCGTATGCTCACCGTACTAGCGCTGTGGCCTTACGGTACCGTACGCGCGTACGTGGTAGGTACGGACTGGTACGGTGTACTCCACCAGAGTGCGCGATTATCTGGGAGGTGATTAGTCCCGAACACGGTCTTGCATACAGGCTTGCAACGAAGCTAAATTTTCGTGGTGGGGGTTGGCACGCTTATCGGCTTCACTTTTCGATTCACTAGGCGCTGCTACGCGTCGCTACTAGCAAGGGGAAGTAGGTTCCCCATTACCTCTTACCGGCGAATGGGCCCAAGGTGTTTACCGATGTTTTTGTGGCGCGATTGTCAAAATAACCTTTATTTGCGAGCATATACCAGAAGGTTCTACGCGATTTACCGTGATACATTTTTTATCGTGTTTTTACGCATAAGTGTGAATTTTTTTTGGTAGTGTTTGCGAAAAAAAATGCGAAATGGCTAAGGCTTGCGCGGTTCGCAATTGTAAAACGGGGTACAAAAATTGTTAGCAGAAATGCTCCGTATTTCGCGTGCCCAGAAACGTCGAACGATACAAAAAATGGCTCGATGCTATTCCGGGACTGAAAGAGTCTCAGTACGTGTCCGAAAAACATTTTGAAGAACGATGTATTGTGAGACATTGGAGAAAAATGAATGTAAATGGTCGTAATATGTGCTGGTATGAATTAATGTATTCAAAAAGTTTTCAGTTTTTTTAGATGAAAGTAGTCATCTTTTTTTTAATCAACACATTTTTTTTATTGGTTTCGTATATTATGCAGTTTACACGACAGTACGGTAAATAAAGTTAGGGCAAACGGCGCGTGCGTTGCGTTCAGGATGGAAAAGGACAGAAGAGCTATTTCTCTCTTCGTCGCGCCACTACTTCCCCTTGCCGTCACGCACCACGCGGCAGAAATCGGAATAAAAAACAACCGCTAAGAGTGCCTACCCCCACTACCGCCGTTGTCAGACCTGTATGTAAGACCGTGGTCCCGAAATGCTGAACGTTGGCGATCGTTCTCGTCTAAACTTGATCGCTGTACCGTTTACCATCTTCATTACCGACGCAGCACCTACAATCATACAGAAGGCAAAGCTGCGTCCACAAAGGTTGCTCGAACTAACGCGAGACTCGTCCAGTCTCCATAGAGCAAACGTGATTACAAGAGCGTATTACAAGATACGCGAGCATCTCGAGTAAGATTCACGAACGCAGCCCAGAGAAGTGTAATGCTCGATCTTCCAGTTAAGAAGGAGAAAGTACATCTCCGCGACTCGAGCGTCGATAATCTCCATAATCAACATCCTCGATAATTGGTGCGAGTGATTCTCGTCATCTTCGTGTGTATCGAGCTTCACGTACCTCGACGACAGCGACGAGGAGAGAGAGAGAGAGAGAGCGAGAGAGATCCCACGCATCGTGCGTGGCTTGTGTAGAAAGTTGGTCCCCTTTTGCGCATCTTACGCGTTTTCCCCGAAGGAAAATGGCTCCCATCTGTCACTCGGTCGTAAAAGTGTAACTTATAAAAAAGAAATCCTCGACATTCACCCCCAGCCTCGATCGCTCATAAACTCTAAACAAACGAGGTGAAGAGTAATGCGGTGCAATTACGTAATAAGTTTGTGTATTGTGAACGTTTGTTAATCGCGACACGATACACACGGTGTTTGAGCTCGGGGTGGGGGGTGGAAAGTGAATCTCGATGGTGCCATGAAGACTTGCCGAAGCTATACACTGTTTACAGTCCTCGATACATCGTCAAACGAATGAGGACCGTACTCGAAGCGTCACGATTGAAGAAACAAAAGATACGAACAATTATAGGACGGCATCTCCGTTATACTTGGGGCGCGTTCGAATCGAGCTTCCCGACAAAAAAAGAACGCGACGTTTGACAATTTCGTTCGAGCAGGAGCGGAATCCTTGCGGTGCGAACTAGACGCCCAAGCATTTGACGGAAATTCGTTCTAGGGCCACCATAACGTAAGACTTTGCCGGGAAATCGCTTTTATCGTGCACGAGTCGAGCATCGTGGGGCCCTTTTTCGTTCTTTTTTTTTTTTTCGTCAGCCCCGTTTCATTATCGATCGTACACGTGTTTCCATCCTTCTTTTTCTTCTTCTTTCATCTCAGAAAGGCAGCATGGGTTCCAGCCAACAGTTCTCCCTCAGATGGAACAATTATCTCAAACACATAACTTGCGCCTTCGATACGCTGCGCACGGACGAGGATCTCGTCGACGTGACGCTCAGCTGCGAAGGAAAGAGAATAAGAGCGCATAAAATGCTGCTCTCCGCGTGTAGCACGTACTTCAGAGATTTGTTCAAGGTAAGAGCTAGCTTTGACGCGTGGACTTTTCGTCGGACGGCAAAGTTGCTTCGCGGGGTGCTACATGTACGCTATGCTGTGTTTCAGGAAAATCCTTGTCAACATCCGGTTATCATATTCCGTAATGTCAAATTTGACGATCTGGCGGCACTCGTAGATTTCATGTACCAGGGAGAAGTCAACGTCGTACAGGAACAATTGGCGAGCTTTTTGACGACTGCCGAGCTACTGGCGGTGCAGGGCCTGACCGATGGCACGGGAAAGGATAGCGATAGTATAGTCGAGGTACGTAGCTTTTTTTTCGTGCACTTTCACGTAACGTAACACTAGGGAAAATGAAAAATGAGCCGTGGATGCCAATCATGGAAATTAACTTCACAAAGTAATTATAGTTATTTTCATCACAATTTGACGAAATGATGGTTTGTTGTGGAAAATAATTTGACGAGGGAATTGTAGATTGTGTAAAATATCGTGACAAGATAATTACGAGTTATTGGAAATAATTGGAAATTGTTGAGATTAGTTTGCCGATAACATTGTAGATTCTTGATAATAATTTTGGGAAACAATTATTGCAGATTAGTTGTAATTGTGAACTGTTGAGAATAAATTCATTAAGGGGCTACATCTACCCAAAGGCCTGACAAAAATTGCCAAAGCCCGGAAAAACAATCTGGGAATGGTTGGTGACAACGCATTTTTTTAAAACTCAAAGGAATACGGAAAGCCTTAAAGAAAATACAGAAAAACAAACAAAAACATGGCCGCCGACAGATATTGAAATTTTTTTCGCGACGTTTAGCGGTGGACACTACCCAGCGTAAGGGAAAGGTAGGGGTTTCAGCGTGAAAAAAAAAACACTTTTTTGCGATTTTTTTTCATCAATGTGGATAGAGTAAATTTATTGAAACCTTTTGTACATTGTTAAGTGTCATTTCAAGAACATTCTGTGAAATTTGTCCGCGGAAATATCCACAAACAAGCCGGTGACAAAGCTTTTCCAAGAACGCCTTTGGAAAAACATGATTTGCGGTGTTCACTGTATCTCAGCTAGAAATTATCTGAAATCAAGTACCATTAAAATTTAGTCAAAGTATCATCAAATCCACCCCCCAACGGTCTTTGATAATTTTTTTTTTCATTTCTAAATTTTTAGTGGTCATGTAAAGTGAAAAGTACTATTTTTCACCGAAAATTTCGGCATTTTGGGGGTGGAAAAGCCCCTCAATGTAAAAAAAAATCTCAAACTAACCGTTGGGGGGAGGTATTTTATATGTAGAAAGTGTGTACCAAGTTTGAAATAAATCGGTCATGTAGTTTTCAAATGGCAGTGAACACGGACTTTGAAAAAGTGGTTTCGAGAAAAAACGTGGCATGGGTTTGTTTGTGGATATTTTCGCGTACAAATTCCACGGTATGTTCTTGAAATGACACTTAACAATGTACAAAAGGTTTCAATAAATTTACTCTATCCACATAAATGAAAAAAATCGCAAAAAAGTGTTTTTTTTTTCACTCTGTAACCCGTACCCTCCCCTCAAGGCCTTAGGCCACAGTAACGGGTATGAAATCATGTGCGAATTTAACATTTTTTTCCGTATGCAAAAGTGATTCACTCCTAAAATTAATTACACACATATTTAGTATGAATATCAAGCTGTCAGAAAATATATATATTTTTTTTCGATGTACAAAATGACCGACTACTCGAAACTTCTCGAAACAGCTTTTTTCCAATTGGCGTGACAAGTAACTTCAACAATTTTCACTCGATTTACTTTAACCCTTCGAGTGCACACCTCCGCCGCCAACCTATAAGTGCACATTGGGTCAATCTGACCCAAGGCGTTTTTCAAATCGTTGTATTCCGGTAAATATGCATTTTTGGTTTTTTTTTGTGGAGACGTTTTTTGTAGTAAATTATCCATATTTTATGGCCCTAAACTTATTTTTTGACGAAAACGAAAATTAAATGCCAAAATATTCGTTTAAAGTGGGACATACGTTGAAAAATACGTACTTACACGAAAGAAATCACTGGGTCAAAACGACCCAGTGTGCACTCGAAGGGTTAAATTTTAAAGTTATGTTCCTAATTGCATTTCGCAGAGAAGTACGTACGGAATTTCTGATTAATCGTAAACTTTTCATTTTACGAGCAATTTATGAGCAGATATAACGAAATTTTTCACTGAAAATTCATTTCTTAAGTCCAAATACCTAGAACTTTTGAATAAACAATATTTTTCAAATTCCGTACGTACTTCTCTAGGTATTCTAATGTAGATTGACAAGAATTTTCTTTTCTTGTTCTAGGTAAAAAATTGTGGATGATAAATGTCACGCCGCGGAGCGCTTAAAAAAAAGATAACAAAAGAAAATATTAGTAGTCGGCCATTTTGTACATCGAAAAAAAAAATAATAATTTTCCAACAGCTTGATATTCATATTAAATAGATGTGTAATTAATTTTATGAGTGAATCACTTTTTCATAGAAAAACAATTGTTAAATTCGCACATGATGTTATACCCGTTACTGTGGCCTAAGGCCTTAAGCCGTCCATTCCTAATCTGAAACCCAAACGGGTTATTCAAGTTAACAATAAATACAAGTCGTTGACGGTTGACGATTAATAAAATAATTTTTCCATACAACATGGGGATGAATTGAAACTCGAGCATGCAAATTCTATGAAAAAAGTCGTCATTTTTACGTACCTATTGAAAAATGGAAATCGTATTTTTAAAAATGAGATCGTCAACGACTTTTAAATGTTTCTTATCGTATCTCCTGTAAATTTGGAAAAAATCGATCCAGTGGTTCTCGAGATATCATGTCCACCGACTTTGAACACAGAGTTTCGAGAAAATTGCTTCTAAAGTTTGAAGTATGACTGCTACCGCTCGCCCGGCCGAGTGTTAGAAGCTGTAGCTCATTCAATTTTAGGCACATTTCAATGAAATTTTCAGAGAATATAGCTAAAAGATGATATCGAATAAAAATATTTTTGGAAAATTCATTTTTTTGCCCCACTTAGGTGGATGTAGCCCGTTAAATAATTGTGAATCGTTAAACACAATTTTAAATGATTACAGATAATTTGACGAAGTCATTGTAGAACGTCGAAGATATTTCGGCACTATATTTGTAGATGGTCAAAAATAATTCTCAATTACGGAAAATAATTTGATACAATAATCGTAAATTGTGGAAAAGTCATTTTATGCCACGATCGTAAATCGGTGAAAAAAAAATAAATTTTTATTGACGGCAATTTGACAAAACAATATGAAATCGATGCAAATAATTTCAAGAAAGAATAGCCAATTGCTGCAAATAGTTCCACGAAATTGTTGCAAATTGTACAATAAGGAAATATCGTCAGAAATTCTATTGACAATCCCAATCGTATCTACCAAAATAAACATTTCCGCCTCCTCATTTGTCTTGCGCACGAAACAGGAGGACGTGGAGATTCCTAACGAACCGGAAGTACAACTGCAAAACCCCGCGGGCAAAGCATTGACGAATAGCAAAGGGAGCAAATCACCGTCGTCGCCATTGCCCTTCCAGTCGGTCGACGTTCAGGCCGAAACACCGCCGACGAAGAGGCGAAAATGTCGGGACAATCGTGCCGCGGCGAACGCGGAAAAGACGACCCAACGCGAGAACAACGGCCACACGACGAAGGAGAGCGAGAAAACTACGGAGAATCAAGCGAACGCGTCGGGCTCCGATCCCGTCGAAATAATACCGCTGATGCCGAACTTCAAGCTCGAAATGCCCGAGTACTTGGAACAGGACGGCAGTAGTTGTAGTTACGAGGAGCAGAGCGCCGGCGACAGTACAATCAACAAATTGGTCGCCGACGAGGCGCCCACGAATGCAGTCGATCTCGAACAAAAACCCGACATCAGCCAGACATTCTATACGACGAGTCAGCCGGATGTGGTCGAAGGAAAACGCGCATCGACGGATCTCGGTAAGATACACTTTTATTTTTTTCGTCTCCTATGATTTGCGCATCTTTAAATTCACACATTCGACTCTACGAACTTTTTCCTCCCATCCCGTTTGAAAAAATCAATCAATTGTGTACGAAAACGTCCAAGTGCACGGCGAACCGCGCATTAACTGAACCAAATAATCCAATGAAATTTTCAATTGACATATATTTTTCTTTTGAGTGAATTAAGAAAAAGCTGAAAAAATCGTGAAATTATAACTTTTCTCAGGTTTGAAAAAAAATGTAAAAAAAAACACTAACGTGCTATAAAAATTGTATTAAAAAACTTTTTCAACGACTTTTTTAATTCACTTAGAAGAGATTTTTACACTGAAGCAAAGAAACTTTGGTTTGATTTAAGGGGCCAGTCCAATTTGGAGCCACGAAAAAAGGCTATTTTCGCGATTTTTTTTTTTAGTATTTTATAAAAGATATGCATATAAAAGTTGTTGGGCTTGATAAATAAAGTTTTGAAATACATTTTAAAAAATATTTAATTCGTTTTTATTTATTTTTAAGTACAAAAACTAGACTTTAACGTAACGCCTCAAAAATATGTGGGCTAGGTGCTCCATCACAACTCGGCAACAGCTTGTCTGAAACAAAAAAATCAAAGTCCATTAGATTCAGTATGACACCAGCTACAAAATGACCCTCGGATATAAAGTTTTATCAAAAAATGAAAAAATGGCAAGTGAAAAACGAAAAAAAGTACAAAAAACGCGTTTTACGCAGTTTTTCGCAACAAAAAAGAGTAAAGATGAAAATTTTAAAACCATCGAGGGTCATCTTGTTGCGAATCATGTTTACAATATGTGGTTTAAATTTCAAGAGAATCGGTTTATTAGTTTTAGAGATACGATGGAGCTAGATTTTGAAAACGCTGTTTCGAGAAAAACGCGTTTGAAGTTTATACTATGAAAAACTCTTACCTAAACTCAATCGGCAATTCCTGCACCGTACAAAATCCCTTCTGATTGCTCATCATCGTCGATTTCTTCAAGTCTCGCTTGCTTTCGATTTTTTAAAATTTTCAAAGTGGACTGGCCCCTTCAAGGGTCGTTTAGTTTTTTTGCTATCACGCTTGCCAATTTCGAAAAACCGTGAAAATGAAAAGTGGAGAAACGCGCTTTAAAGTTTTCAATGGGAGGAAATATCAATATCAAATATTAATCGCTTCTCTGCTTTTGTCGTTGTACCTTCGAAGATATTTACAATTGTCCTCTGTAACTTTGTAAATATATTCTTGGATAGTTTATGAATTTAAGAAATTAAAAAAAAACGATTTTTTGCACCTTCTAATTCAGGCTCCGGCCTTAAGGCAGTATTCTAGTCTAGAGACCTAATTTTCGGAGGTTTTTTCGAGCTTGATAAAAAATATATATATATTTTTTTATCATCCACTTTTTAATTCTTTTTATTAATGTTTAAAGAACTTACAAAAAAATTGACAATGTTATGGGCCTCTAAATAGGGCCTTGCAAAAAGGGTTGAGGCGGTTAACATGATTCCAAATCTCCCACTCGTCTGGAACAGAAATAAAACCATTTTTCTCGATCAATAAGAATGTCATTATCGCAGGTACCGGAGAGCAAGAAACGCAATGGCGACTGTATGGAAAAAAAGTTAATTTTTGGATCGATTTTTTCAAAGTTAAATTTTTTTAATAGTAATGATAATAACTTGGCAATTCCCGAGATAGGGACGATACAGGATTATGTACTGAAGGTCCATACGAAATTTGAAGTAAATCCGTTGAATGGAACTCGCGATTTTATGTGAACCAGGTTGAAAAAGGTAGTTTCGAGAAAAACGGGTCCAAAGCTTTGAGTACAATTTCCGACAATTGCATACTGGCATGTTATACTTCCGTTATATTAATCGGCCATTTCTGCCTCGTAAAGTGTGCCTTCCTCGACTTCGAAATGATGATTTTCTGAAGCTCGTTCTGCGAGCAGTTCTAGTTTTTTAAAAAGCTTCTGAAGTTCGTAGCTCCGACGAATCGATCCTATTCTGGTCTCGTTAAATATGGGGAATATCGAAATTTCCTTTCGAGGCCATATTCTTAAGAATTCTTCCAATATAAAAAAAAATCGATTTCTTTCAAATTTCGAGACTATAATACTCCCTTAAAATAGAGTTAAGTCTTCAGCTTGTTGGGTATCCATATTATCGTATTTACGTTTTATATGTTTATGATTTATATTCCTCTGTATGCCTTTATGGGTCCTCAAGTCCCTTTCCCCCTCACGTTCACTCTCACTCCATGCTTCTGTCAGATTTTCACTATTTCCACTCAAATATCCCCGGCGTTGTCTCCAATTTCTTAAAGATCGTCCCCGGTCTTTTCTGCAGTGGCTCTTTCCGTGATATTGACGTTTGCATCGTTGCAACGCAACGAAAATGATTTATTTTCAATTAAACAAATTTTATTAGCCGCTTTACGCTGTGAAAATTACTCAAACGTTTCTACGGATTCTTATAAAAAAATGTACTACCTCAAATTGCAAAAAAGGCTTTGGGTTTAGATAAAAATGCAGAAATAAAAAATGAAATGGAAAAAAATTCGTCGCATTCCAACGATGCAGACTTCAACGTCATCTCTTTCCCATGTACATTCCCAATGTAAATTTATTTGCTCACACGAAGATTCTCATTACTCCGTTGTTCATTGAACGACAGTGTTTTACGAACGCTCGTAACTATTAATATACGACATGTAACGTTGTTCGAATAGTGTCGAAAATATGGCGAAAGAACATCAACCCCAAACGAACAAACCCGAGCAAATCGTTTTTATTGTCATGTTTATCCTGGAACTAATTATTCTACAGAACCCGCAATAATTTTACTCGAAAATACATACTAAATGTCATTTTGATGTTGAGAATTATGTGATATTTTTAAATCGAGAGCTTGCCAGTTTAGAAGCGAGCGGGGAGAGGGAACTGGAGGGCACTCTGCCGTGACAGATGGACGCACGGGCCGCGCCGAAATTATAAGGGCTCCCAATGGCTACGGAACCCTAAAAAGTTGAGGGTTCTGGCCCCCGGCGAAATAGGGGAACAAATTATGCCGTGAAAGCGTAGCTGGGAGACCATGTGATATAACACAACGGAAACGAAGGAATTTGAGAGTTGGGAAAAAGGAACAATCCAAATAGAGGCGTACTGTTATAAATATGATAAATAAAAAATCAGAAACGGACTTGAATGATATTGAATACGCGAATCGATCTGATTTGTATATAACTAGTCTTTTTTTTATTTCCTAAAGCTCCATCGTATGCCCATGCGGGCTTCTTACATCATCGAATTAAGAAAAATAGATAATTGAGGCATTCCTCTCGCGGAGGGCCGTATTTTGTGGGGGCATAAGCAGGGCCCTTCTGGATCATCGATAAGTTACAGTAGCACTTGATAAAAAATAAGTTACAATCAATTAATACACCCGCAAATTTAGTACATTCAGACATTTTTACATTTTCTTTGAAACGTCACGACTACGAAAATTCTTCTGCTAGTCATATTTTTCCAAGTTTTATCATTAATAATGACGTTGAAGTTTGCTTCGTTAGAATCCAATAATTTTTTTGTTCATTTTGCGGTTCTTCATGTTTATGCTTATTCAAAGTCTTCTTTTTCGCAAATTGAGGTCGTACGTCTCTAATAAGAATACGTAAATAACGTATGAGTGATTTTCACAATAAAAAAATGCAATGATTAAAAAAAATTGTTATTCGTTGCATTCCAACTATGCATACTTCAAAATCATCATCAATATCTCCGTTAAGGCCTTAGGTCACTCCAGAGGCCGAAAAAATAAGCTTTTTGGGGATTTTTATTTCAGAAAAACTACAAAATAAATCGAGATTGCAAAAAAGGGTGTTTATCATACATATCAGTGACTGTATACAATAATTTTTTTGACGCGATTAATTTCAAAATGGCGCTGTGCAGCGTTTTTGCGATAACGTATCCGTTTTGCCAGGGTCCACGGCCGGACAAACAGCTCCTGTAATTTTTGAATTATAATGAGCCAATGGATTTTTTTCGATTATATATAATAACTGCTATAGAAGTACGTAGGATTTTTTCGATATATTGATTTTTGGCCAAATGACGCACTTCTAAAGTGGAAAGTGAAAAATTTGCCTAAAAAATCGTCAGATAATTGTTAATAACAAATGAACTATGCAATATAAAAAAAAATCCTACGTACTTCCATAGACAATGTATTTTTCAAGATATATTCAACATTTCAAGTGAATCGGTTGAAAATTGTCTGAGTTATGCTTCCGGCCGACTTAAAAAAATGCAGTTTTGAGATAAACGCGTTTGAAGTTTTGAGTAGCTCGCTGCGGACCAGGCGGCCTTGTACTAAAATTCGATAACCGAGTACTTAGAGATTTTTCCCGGCCATAATTTTTTGGCACATCATATTTGAGGTCCTAGGGGACCATTAAAAAAAATCGATTTTTCGAAAATTCTAGAGTCACCTAACCCCTTAAACATTCGGTGACCCCCTGTTTTCATTGTCGTTACGGAATCTAGATTTTTTACACGCGTGAGCAGTTTATATCAGGCATCTAGAGTTATTTAGTGTGTAAATTATTAGAAAGCAATGTGGGCAGCGTATAAATAAGACGATTTTTAGAGTCGTAACGTTTCGTTGATAGTTCGTTAACTTGGTTTCAAATTTTACCAGTATACTGGGATGCACAGTGGGTAAAAAAAGTATTTCTATACTACGTCTTTTTTTAATTATCCTTCGAAACAAATTAAATGATTTATTAAGTTTCTGTGTTCGATTACTTATCCTACATATAGATGGTATCCGTTTACAAAAATCTTGAAAACACGAACAAGAAAATAAAGCTAAATTAACAAGTTTCTTGTGAGATGTACAAATACTTTTTTTACCCACTGTAAACGAACTTCGGGTTCGTGAAAGGAAGACTTTAACAAATCCATTTGCTTATTCTTTTCTCACGAAGCGAAAATTACCAATATACCAACGATTATAACGAACGCACCTATATTTTTCAATCTTAGATTAATCTACGGATTAATGCACTTATGGCGAATATACTTCACATCTGAAAGTCTACGATTTTTTTAAATCGTATTATTTCCAACTTCGAGTGCCCATGCGGTTATTTAATATCCCACAACTTTATATTTTACCCCCCACTCGCCACTTCACTATTTCCAGATGCTTAGAGACCCCCCAGAGTTTTGTCTTGAAGCCACTCTGGCCCGATGCACGACTGCGTCGCGTTTAGACGAGGGCACAGGGAAACTGTGAAAAACATGTGCCGATACAGGGGGCCATATTTCCACTGTGTTTTGGTTGTGCTACTATTGGAAACACAGTAAAAGTACTTACCGCTCAGTGATTGGTCATGCATACCCAACTTAAGGCCTTAGGCCGCAGTTAGAGGTATAAAATCATGTGCGAATTTAACAATTTTTTTTTCGTATGAAAAAGTGATTTACTCATAAAATTAATTACCCTTTTTTTTGTATGGATATCAAGCTGTTAGAAAATATATATATTTTTTTATCGATGTACAAAATGGCTGACTACTCGAAACTTCTCGAAACAGCTTTTTCCCAATTGGCGTGACAAGTAACTTCAACAATTTTCACTCGATTTACTTCAAATATAAAAGTTATGTTCCTAATTGCATTTCGCAGAGAAGTACGTATGGAATTTCTGATTAATCGGAAACTTTTCATTTTTAGAGCAGTTTATGAGCAGTTATTACGAAATTTTTCACTAAAAATTCATTTCTTAAGTTCAAATACCTACAACTTTTGAATAAAACAATATTTTTTGAATTCCGTACGTACTTCTCTAGGTATTCTAATGTAGATTGACGAGAATTTTTGTTTTTTGTTCTAGGTAAAAAATTGTGGATGCTAAATGTCACGCCGCGGAGTGCCTAAAAAAGATATCAAAAGAAAATATTAGTAGTCGGCCATTTTGTACATCGCAAAAAAAATATATATATTTTCTAACAGCTTGATATTTATACTAAATAGATGTGTAATTAATTTTATGAGTGAATCACTTTTTCATACGAAAAAAAATGGTTAAATTCGCACATGATTTTATACCCGTTACTGTGGCCTAAGGCCTTAACGGGGGATTGTCTTTTTTTTCGCAAAATTTACCGCTTTTTGGGAATTTTTTTGTGAAGAAAGTATACAACGGAAAACTTGTGAAACTTGGCATATAGTTTTATTGATCTGTTTACTACATACAAAAAATTTTTTAAACAATTTCATCAAAAAATCCGCCTCCCACCCCCCTCGACGCGCGATGGTCCTTTTTTGATGGTGTGCACGATTACAGCCTTCACGTTCATCCTGCAACAAAAACCCGAAAAGCATTTTACCTTAGACACATATAGCTATCGTTCGATGAAGGGAAAAAAAATTGACGATTTGGTGACGTTTTGAACTTGAAGTATCGATTTTTCGAAAAAAATTGATCGATTTTTTGTTATAAATAAAAAAACTATTAAACGTATTGCTTTTTTGCTTCATCAAACGATAAAAGGATGCCAGCTGAGCATTCTGTCCACATTTGAAGGCAATCGGTTGAATAGTTTTTGAGAAATCGTGCACACCATCAAAAAAGGACCATCGCGCGTCTACGGGGGTGGAAGGCGGATTTTTTGATGAAATTGTTTAAAAATTTTTTTGTATGTAGTAAACAGATCAATAAAACTATATGCCAAGTTTCACAAGTTTTCCGTTGTATACTTTCTTCACAAAAAAATTCCCAAAAAGCGGTAAATTTTGCGAAAAAAAGACAATCCCCCCTTAAACCGACGCTCACTGTTCCCCTAAAATAGGTGTAACTTCGTCAATTTTTAGAATTGCAGGGTCCGGTTGGTCTTAAAATATTCTTGAAAGTTCACATTATAACAATATGCAACAGAAAAACAACGATTTTTTTAAGTTTCCAGAGAGGGATACCCCTTAACATGGACGGTGGCCGAAGCCGCGCATTGACCGAAAGCCCACTGTTGTCGACAATCCGATTTGTATCATTTCGCTTTTTTTTCTGATAACCTCATTATTCACCAAACCATTCGATATCTTTTTTTATCGATAACAGTATCAAATATTCTTCTATGACGAGATTTTTTTTTTTACATTTTGTCAAATCACAAAGAAGGGATTCCGAATATGCGGCCTATAATATTCTATGCACACCCGCAAACGCGATAAATTCGAAAAATCCTTTGAAAATATATCCATTCTTCTTTCGCAGGACATCTCTTATCGAAACCAGGTACATCGGGGGAGAGGCTAGGGCAGGACGCAGCTCAGGGTGAGTGAAAAACAATGTTCGGCTATAAAATCTCAACGAATGCCAGTTGCAGCGCGAAAATCTCGTAAAAATGCTTGCACGCATCCCAAGGAGAACGCCTTCGCTTATGGGGGCAGATGCCTTTAAGGGGAGGTACCTGAGTAAACGGCGAGAAAAACAGGTAAACTTCGGCAATTTTTATCTCAAAAACTAATGTTTCGATTGGATCCGAAACATCGTTTTCAAAGTCGGTGCCGGATGTATCTCGAAAACGGCTTGTCCGATTTTGTCCAAATTTGGATACAATATTCTTCGATAGTTTTTCTCGTTCGCGACGTAGGATTTTTTTGAAATTTTCATTTTTGACGGAATTGCGACCGTTTTAATTTAACATTCGTTTTTCGTTCGCAATTTCCGACGATTTGGGATTGCATACACATTGCATAAAAACGCAATGGTTCAATCGAATGAAAAACCCCTACGTGGCGAACGAGAAAAACCATCGAAGAATATTGTATCCAAATTTGGACAAAATCGGACAAGCCGTTTTCGAGATACATCTGGCACCGACTTTGAAAACTATGTTTCGAGATAATCGCGTTTGAATCGCTTCCAGTCAACGAATTTATTTTAAAAATTTTCTAAACATACCTCAATGTACATATTTTCCAATAAAAAAAACCCGGATCCAATCGAAACATTAGTTTTTGAGATAAAAATTCCCGAAGTTTACCTTTTTTTCTCGCCGTTTACTCAGGTACCTCCCCTTAAGCAAGGAAAAAATTGCTGATTTTCATGATTTTTTTTTTTAATAAATGATTTCTTCACCGATTATGAGACTTGGGGTCTGTTTTATTACTACCTTTGGCTGTTACATGGTAATTCTTTTAATGTATTAATCTTCGAAAATGGCGTAGGTATGGCACGGTCTTCTAAACGGGTTGCGACGGATGTTGTCAGACGGCGTGACACGTAGCGTCGGCGGGATTAATCTGAAAAAAGAAACAACGAAGATTTTTCTTTCATTAACACTCATACGCAGAATATGAACCAAGAAAAAGTGAGAAATGTTGAAAATCGATAAAATGGTACGTTTTGAAACAAAAACATTGAATTTCCCGAAAAAAATGGCTACATTTCGCAATAAAAAAATGTTTCAAAACACTGAGGATCGTGTTTCAGACAATAAGGTTAGAAAAATTTAAACCAAATTTCATCGGAGTTTTTTTTAGCTATTCGCCATTTTTGGCCTCCGCCATTTTTGAAAATTAATAATTTTTTCAAATAACACGTAACAGCCAAAGTAGTAAAAAAACTTTTTTTTAATCATGAAATTCAGGACATTTTTTCCTCGCCTAAAGATATCTCGTCCCTCAACAAGAATCTTGTATAAATATTGACACACGCGCGAAATACGAGCGCAAGTTAGCGAAGCGAGATCGATGCTGCAGCTGGCAGGACAATTTTGTACCCAATAATTGCATAAACATGACTGCACGTAATCCTGGAGTGTAAGGGGTGTAGAATATCTTCAGTAATCTCAAAAACGAAATCTCTCGCTCAGTGTTTTTGTTTCCTCTGTCTCTCTATATCTCTCACTCACTCTCGCTCTCGCTCCTCCACGCACTTTTCGTCTCTAAACACTCGAGGAAAGTTGTGCACGTTGGGTACAGAAACGACCATGATATTTTCTCGGTAACAAAGAAAAAACAGAATCAAGGACGAAGGGGAAGAATATTCTCCCTCGATCCTCCAAGACGAGACCCGCGAGGGCGTCTTCTCGGGACCTTTGCCCGTATTTTGAGAAGATATTTTTCTCACTTTTTTTTTTTTAATTTCAATTACTACTTAACCGATAAACTCATCTGTTGGAAAGATATACATTTTTTTTTTACAATGGCGCAGTCGCCTGCGCAGCTTTTGCATTATTCATACACCGCATACGAATAATATCTGCGAGAGATTGGGTGAAAGGTGGCAAATAATAATTATTAACGGCATTGAGTACTATTGTGATGCACAAAAAGATACAAAAGTTCGGACGATTCCGTGAGAATGATACCCGAAACGAGAATTTTGCGAGCTCGGACTGAAACGATCCCATCTGTCCGCAGAGAAATTTCTGCTTTTTTTTCTTCGATTTTCGGAGCGAGTAAAAAGTTGCGTTTGTGCACCGGCTCGCAGAACGCTCGTACGCGAATTCACGAATGCGAGAATGTGCCGAGGATTGCACCAAGGTGATTCTTTCTTTCGCACCCTGAATGAAAGAAAAGGTGGAAAGGGCGCAAGGAAAACAGAGCTCTCTCTTCTCTGATCGTTGAAGACGCATTTTTTTTTTTTTTAGTGTAAAGCGTGCATGGTTTTTTTTTCTCTGAATTTTGTATGTCGACTTTGCGGTATAACGGAGGCACTCGGGTGTAGGTTGAGCTGTAGAAATTAGTAAGCATTGCCAAGTGCTGTATGTGTGCCGACAATCATCTATGTTCCTTTCGATAACTTTAGTAGAGTCACCACTGTGTTTTTAATTTGTTTCTTTCTCTTTTTCAATTTTACTTTATTTTCTCTACATATTTATACGTACACACACACGCATATATATATATATATATATATATATATATATATATATATATATATATATATATATATATATATATATATATATATATACACTTATCAAAAAAATGAACGGAGCAGAAATTTTTTTTTTATTTCAGCGATTTTCAAAAAGCCCTACCTCCATGAAAAATTATCGTACCGAGGGGTAAAAAAAAATGTTTTGTAGCTTGAAATCTCTAGTTTAAGAATCTCACGGACAATTTTTTTTTTTCAGCATCTCGCTCGGTTCTATCATAAGAAATAGCGGGAAGAAACATTTTTCGTTTTTTCACATCGTCTGTGGGCTCAAAAAAAAAGCTGACTTTTCATTCAATCGGCGATATCTCAACAACAAATGGTCGTACAGAGAGCAAAAAAAAACCAAATTGAAGCCGAAGAACCACGCTACATGACTCCAGCATTGATTAATGCAGGACATTTTTTTTTGAACCCATGGACGATTTTGAAAGAGGAAAATTGCAAAAAAAAATTCTCCCCACTATTTCTTAAGACAGCGCCGAGCGAAATGCGCAAAAAAAAAGTTGTCCGCGAGATTCTTCAACTAGAGATATCAAGCTTCAAAACGCTCCCCCCCCCCCCTACGAGAATTTTTCACGGCGGTACGGCTTTTCGAAAATCACTAAAAGAAAGAAATTAAAAAATGTTCTGCTCCTTCAATTTTTTTATGAGTGCCTATATATATATATATATATATATATATATATATATATATATATATATATATATATATATATATATATATATATGTACTAACATTCAAATCCATCTGGACTTCACGCTGAAGCAAGAAAGAAAGCAAAAAGAATAGACACTTGTATTTTCTTCTTGCGTTCGGGTTACCCGTAGCGATGTATTCGCTTTCCGATTGATTTTGATAAACGAGAATTTCTCTCGTACGTCGGGAAATTGCGTGAAAAAAAGTTGAGGGCTGGTGGCGGGTGATTGTGCGGTGGCGGCCACGGTTTTCGTAGCATCGACTTTCTCTCATTACTATTAATTTTTTTTTTGTTTTTTTTCGTTCGTTTAACTATTCGGCATGGTACAAAACACGGTCTCTCTGTCACACCTTCCAGCCAATTGATTCTCTTCGCCATACAGTCCAGTTTTTTGTTGTTTTGTTTTATCGATCAATGAAACGAAGAAAAATCTTCAAAGCAGATTCTTTGATAACCCTGTAGGTAAGTAGCGACTAAAGGAAAAGAGAAGCTCACTGATTCGGCGAATTAAACGAAAGCATGAACGTACACTAGTTCTTTGGCCGGAGGCAAGACGAGAACAGACAAAAGAATCAAAAAGTAAGGGAAAGAACGCCCGAGCATCTTGCTCTCTAGCGGGAAGAAACCGATGGAACTAAAACTGTAAACCGAATCCAAAATATTCGGGAGTTGCACTGCGTACCATATATTAAGGAATAATAAGAAACACTGTATATGTATATACATTTTTCTCACTCTCTCTTTATCTCTTCCTCTATCTATCTCTCTCTGTCTCTCTGTCTCTCTCTCTCTCTTGTTTTGTTCCTGATGTGAACAAAAAATAAACGCGAAAGAAGCTAAAATTGCCGTAACGATGCACACGCGAAAGAGAACGAAGGAAATCGCCATCAGCCGAGGAGACACGTGCGGAAAGTTCCTCGCTGACCATTCGCGGAACGCGAAATGAACCGAAGAGAAAGAATTTTGTTCGAAACGACAACAATATGACGTACATCGAGAAACGAAACTCGTGACTCCACGAAAATTCGGGTTTTGCGGATATCGAGGATTCAAGACCCTTCCAGGAGAAGAGCACCGGAAGAGCTCGAAAGAAAGAAGAAGATAAGGAATTCGTAATGAAGAACTCTCAGACATGATAGGCGATCACATATTGAACTAGCACCTGGCAATGCTATATACTGTGGGTATTGGTCGCTCGTTTTAATTCTTATTCACATTGTTTCTTTTTTTTTTCGTTTTTTTTTATCGTTTCCGTTTCGTTTAGACTGGCTTACGGGTACGGGGTTGGTGCTGGGAATCTGGGTCACGTACACAGATGACAATTTCGTTTTCCAAACAAAACGAATTAAGCAAACAAGCGTAAAGATACAGTACACGAAAAAAAAAAAACAACAATAATAAATAGTAAAACAAAGAAAAACAAAACTGCAAAACGTTACTAATGGCTGCCTCGATATGCATGTGCGCAATAAGACAAAACTTTAAGATATGAACTAACCGAAGATTGTGGACGATTATTCTTCAGGAGGAATAGCGTACGTTACTGGCCAGCCGCATAGCCTCAGCAAAGCAAATGGCCATGGAAAAGTATGTGTACACTGCAAGAGACGAGGAATACTCACGTCACGTGGCAAGCTCAGACAGACACGCTTCAAATGTTGGGCCTGCAATACCTGTTTGTGCCGGTGGCCTTGTTTCGCGGAATTTCACGAACTACGGGCTATACCTCATATTCCTCCTCCATAGCACCAACCTCATCACCCCATGCCGTGTACTGTACATTCAAACAAGAAGATGAAGAGAAAACGAACTAACTGAACAAAAAACGGACCGTACCGATACCCACAAGATTCGTGAAACAAAAAACGGCGAATATCGTCGTTACAATTTGAACAGAAAGTAAACGAACGACGAATGCTTAGGGGATAACATTGCGTGTACGAAGGCGAACAGCTCTCTCTCTCTCTCTCTCTCTCTCTCTCTCTCTCTCTTCTCTCTCTCTCGCTCTCTCTCTCCTCTCTCTTCTCTCCATCTCGTTTCTCTCTTTTTCGCTCTCGGGACGGATCGAGATTAATCTGCTGTGCGGATAATTCTCCGAGACCGAAGAAATTGCGTACGAAAGTCCGCCACGCTGTTACGATCGATTTTTTATTCGGTAATACTCAAATGTTCGATTATATATATATATATATATATATATATATATATATATACACACACATATATACATATATACATATACATATATATATATATATATATATATATATACACATATATAATCGTAATACATTGTAATCGCTCACTGTAATTTCGAGGGTGTCCAACGATCGGACAATCCAGTCCGAACAGTACGGAATCTCGTGAATGGACGTTATCTTCTTTGTTTTCCCAACGTTATTCATTCTGCGTTCGGTCTCGTAGATAGAAATTGAAATGGTGCTGAAAGGGTTAGGCTACTGTGACGAACCGAAAATCGGGGATATTTGAAAATAATAACTTTCAAGGAACAAGTAAGATTGAAAAATCGTTTTGACATTTATTTGTACGTACATTAACAAAGCTGTGCACCGAATTTCATAAAAAAAACGATTACTAATTGAAGAAGTCATGGATAATGCCGTGAAGGAGATTTGAACGTGAGAGCCTCAACGGTGTACTTGATTTTGGCCACTCGGTTGATCTGAAACAAAAAGAAATGAGTTTTTTTTTCTTAGGAGAGATAATAATGGCTAAGACTTGACCGAGATTTTTTGTTATCGTGTTTCAATTAGAAAACAAATGTGTATTTTTTTCTTCGATTTTTCTAGAAAAAAGGATATCATTATTGTTGATGTGATGAAAAAAAAAATTTAGGAAGAAAAACGTCAGGCAAGCTTAAACTACTATTACACTTAATGAGTGTACCAAATTTCAAGTCAATCCGTTAATTAAACTTCGACAAATCGTGGACACTGTTTTGAAAGACATAATTTCGAGAAAAACGAGTTGAAAATTTTACTAGCAGTTCTATCGTTATCATAAATATACCTTCAATCTGCGATTCCTGCACCATATATTGAATCTTCCTGTTCAATTCGAGTTGCCTCAAGCGACGAACAATTTTTCAAATTTTCGCAGTAGCCTAACCCTTAAAACGTCGATATTTTCCGTGCAGCCCTCCCCCTCCCTTCACCCCTTTTTAGCTTCATGGAGACTTAAGCGCTTATTAAAATAAAAAATAGACTCGAAAAGTTGCTCAAGGTCTTCGCACGATTTGCTAAATTTCACTGAAAATTTGTACTTCGCGGTGTCCAATTTCGAAATCTAAATTTCGAGGTAAACGCTCCTCAATGTATTGCAATACTCATTTAATAATTATAAACTCACGGATAAAACGTTATAAAACACAAACGTTTGAAAAATAATGAAAATTACACACATACTTTTGAAAAATGCATACATACATAAACAATTGAATAATCAAAATCTTCTAAAAACAAGCACATATACACTAATGTGAAATTGCTTCACCGTCAGTTACCGCACATCGATTGAGGATACGTGCATACAACACTAGTGCGATTTGGGATCTTGCATTTTCAAAATACTAAGTATAAATAATCCAAAAGTATTCGATAACCAGTGTTTCTTGCGGTAAATAGTATTTATTTTTTGAAATTACGTCAGAATCAAAATAAACATTTACAGAGAGCCACGAACAAGAAATTTTAGGTGTTGCAAATTTGAACCTGTGTGGTAACTACGGGTTAGAAATAATTGAACAGCAATGTATTTTATTAGTTATCGACATAATTGCTAATAATTGCTCACTTGAATAGACTCTCTCATTCAATTACGTAGCGTATGTATGCGTGAGTATCGGCGCGAAGAAATGTTCATTTGTTTCGGTCGTTTTGCTGCGACATTTATCAGGTGGGGGACGAACGAAAACAAACAAGATAGCTTTTCCGGGATAACATTTTATTCGTCAGACCGAACGGAGCACAATTAACGTGTTTTGGACGACGTTGAAGTTTGCATCGTTGGACTGCAACAAATTAATTTTTTTCTGACAGATTACGCCTACAAAAGTCCTTCCACCATTTTTAAATATATTTATTAAGCGATCTACATTAAAAATCGATTTTTTAAAAATCGCCTATAATAATAAAAATAAGGAAAATCAAATGTTAAACGGAACTTTCGTTGCGTTCCAACGATGCAAACTTCAGTACGATTGTTTTGGCCATAAGGACGAGTGGGAAGAGTTTTTTCAAATGTTCACTACGTTTCGGACAGGACTGTCAGTTGAGCCCCAAACTGAAATAATTTTTGCAACGAAATCTTCGTTGAGATTTTTTTTACTCTATCCTTAGTTATTCCTACGAGGTGCGCGTCGAACGAATACGTTTTCGAGCAACGTACATGCGTGTACGATAACGAGAGAAAATACCTGTTGCAATATTGAATAGAGAATAAGAATTTGATTGGGGAAAAAACTGATGTCGATTCGAAAATTAATTTTTTAAATACTTTTTCCTCGTGGATAATACTCATTGAAATGTCGAAAACGCAAAAACTGCTAAAAAATGTTGACCCATAGCTCGGGAGCTGCTTCAACGTATTATTAATCTAAACCCTTATTTTTTTCGTTTCGTACATACACAGACGGAATATCTAAATATGTAAATATGTATAGAGGCTCCATACCTCGAGCGCAAAGCCTCATTTGGACATTGATAAAAAATCATAACAGCAATTCGCCGATCTAAATCGTATCGAACTTACAACGAAAATAGCAGAAGGGATTAACAAAAAATTGTGATGGATGGGTGCTTGAAAGAATAATTCTCTAATTTTCCGACAGAAAGTGTAAAACCTGCAATTCTTAAATACTTCCATCAATTTCGTCTTTTCGTAAAAATGTTCCGTACGATTAGTCACTTCTTCATTTCCGGCAGATCAGAATGAGTACAGTTCTTCTGCCCCTCAATGTTCTTCGCCACAAGATGGTCGTCTGTCTCTCCTTCTCATTCTTTTCGTACTCTTTCTTTCACTACGTAGGACGTAAAACTTTGAAATTAACATTTTATCGTAAGAAACGACGTACCGCGAAAATCTCCCCCATTTGAAGGTTGAATCCTTCTTAAGGCCTTAGGTCACAGTAACGGGTATAAAATCATATGGAAATTTAACAACTTTTTTTGGTATGAAAAAGTGATTCACTCATAAAATTAATTACACATCTATTTAGTATGAATATCAAGCTGTTAGAAAAAATATATTTTTTTTCGATGTACAAAATGGCCGACTACTAATATTATCTTTTTTTAGCCGCTCTGCGGCGTTACATTTAGCATCCACAATTTTTTACCTAGAACAAAAAACAAAAATTCTCGTCAATCTAAATTCAAAAGTTTTATTCAAAAGTTGTAGGTATTTGAACTTGAGAAATGAATTTTCAGTGAAAAATTTCGTTACAACTGCTCATAAACTGCTCATAAAATGAAAAGTTTTCGATTAATCAGAAATTCCGTACGTACTTCTCTGCGAAATGCAATTAGGAGCATAACTTTTAAATTTGAAGTAAATCGAGTGAAAATTGTTGAAGTTATTTGTCACGCCAATTGGAAAAAAGCTGTTTCGAGAAGTTTCGAGTAGTCGGCCATTTTGTACATCGAAAAAAAAAAAAAAATTCTAACAGCTTGATATTCATACTAAATAGATGTGTAATTAATTTTATGAGTGAATCACTTTTGCATGCGAAAAAAAATTGTTAAATTCGCACATGATTTCATACCCGTTACTGTGGCCTAATCCCTTAAATATTTTTTCACAATGATGGAGAAACAAATGACGAGTCCGTCCACTACCCACTCCAGCGAAGTGTAGGGTCGAGGGCTTGGGAGCTTTTTATTGAGCTTATTTCGACGTAGATTTTTGTCTTCCCGGCGTGTTTAGAAGGTAGAAAATTCCAAAAGATAGCCTCGAGGCTGCCTCGCAGGAACCAATTGATCACTCGGTCGTCACGAGAATTTGTTCCCTAATAGCGAATTTCACAGACACATTCCTGCTCTTTCCTCTTTTTCTTTTGTGCAATGTTTCGGGGACTGTCGGTTACTTATTCCCGGAAAGAATGGGTCTCGGTGCTTTTCACTTTGGTACGACAGACAATTCTATTCTATTCTCGTTGTTTCTAATACGTACAGCATACACACAGCTTTTTTTTTAACACTTGCCACCATACGAACAGGGCGGTATTACGATATATGTGGCCCTGAATTCTGACCACGCAGTCTTCATATTTGACCCCAAATAAGACTTTTTTCAAGAGTGGTAAAAATCGAAATTCGACACTTAAGGGGTCTTCTCACTTTAGACGTTGAAAAGGGCTATTTTCATCAATTTTTTTGATGGATTTATATTATAGATATTGATATAAAAGTAGTTACACTTAATAAATACACTTTCGAAATACACAAAAAAAAATTTTTCGAAAATTTATTTCGAAAGTGTATTTATTAAGTGTAACAACTTTGATATCAATATCTATAATATAAACCAATCAAAAAATTCATGAAAATAGTATGTTTTAGCGGCTGACGTGAGAAGACCCCTTAAGGGTGTGAAACGGGGGTTTTAAAGTTGATATGAGACATATTTTTTTGGTCAGATTTGTTTGAAATTTGGTATAAATACACTCCAATACAAATAACTCAACATGTATTTCAGCAATTTCCAAAATGTAACCTTTAAGGGGGTTAAACGGGAGTGTTAAGGTTTGTATGAAAAAGCCCATTTTTCGACCAGATTTATTTGAAACTTACCAAATTTGTTTTATATATAACGCTATACCATGTGTTCCTCGCTGTTCGGTGCGTGTGGACAGTCAGGTAGTACTTTTAACTCCATAACTGTGTATGCCACACATATGTGAGCATTAAAAAAAAAACATCCGAACAAACCCAGACTTTAAAACTCCTGTTTCACCCCCTTAAGGGTCGAATTTCGATTATTACCACTCTTGGCTAAAGTTTTATTTTGGGTCAAACATGAAGGCTGCGTGGTCAGAATTAGGGGCCACACATATCGTAATGTCAACACGAAAAGATAGAAGCGAACGGGGCCGGCTTGAAATTCCGAACTTTGAATGATCAGAACGCTCAAAACTCCGAAAGAATACTACATCGACAGATCAAAACTCCGAATGAATTTTACTCGAAAGACCAAAACTCCGAAAATCTGAACACCGTCAAAATAATTCGGCTCTGAAAGTGTCAAAAGTTTCCAAATTTTCGATAAAACGACTAATTATTTTAATATTTTTTTGATTAAGGGGCAAAACCACTGTAGCGAGGAAAAAATAAGTACATTTTTGGATTTTTTTTAGCGGGACAATGGAACAAATCAAAATTCTGAAAAAGGTCCTTTATTGTACATATCATAAACTGTAAGTGAAGGAATTTTTTTTTCGTTCATACATGTGAATAGCTACAGAAGTACGTAGATTTTTTTGATATATCGATTTTTGCAAAAACAGCGCGTTTTTTAAATAAAAGTTCAAAATTCTCAAAAAAACATAGTCCGAAAATTGTTTATAAAAAAAACCGTGTAATATATCGAGAAAATCCTATGTAGTTCTCATGCAGAATGTAATTGTGAATATACAGTTAAAATTTCAAGTCAATCGGTCAAGATTTGTTCGAGTTAAGAGCCCGGCCGACTTGAAAAATGTAGTTTCGAGAAAAACGCGTTTAAAGTTTTCGGTACGGAAAAATCATTGATAAATTTTATATACCTTCAGTCAGCGATGCCTGCGTCACACAATTGGCCTTCCAAATTAACGTCATGCTCGAGCAGGACGTTATCGATTTTTTTTAATTTCTACAGTGGCTTTACCCCTTAAGAAGTGATCTTACGTCAATTTTGAAATTTGTCTAGACAATGTTATACGTTCTATATCATTTACGGTCAACTGAGTAGACCTTCGCTGGCATAATCTTGACGAACTTTGTAATTTCGGAACATTAAAATTAAGAATTTCAACCCGGCCCCCATGTCAATATCATGCCAGCCAAAGTCTACCCAGTTGACTGTAAATTATGTAGAACGTAAAACATTGTCTAGATAAATTTCAAAATTGACGCAAAATCACTTCTGGATAAAAAGAAAATTCTCGAAATAATTCGTCGATTTATTGAAAATTTTGAAACTTTTAAAACTTCCATAGCGGAATTATTTTAACGGTGTTAAGATTTTCGGAGTTTTGGTCTTTCGCGTAAAATTCTTTCGGAGTTTTGAGCGTTCTGACCATTCAAAGTTCGGAATTCCAACGCGCCGTCTTGAATCTCGGAACATTAAAATTCGGAATTTTAAACCGTCGGAGCATTCAAAGTTCGGAATTTCAACCCGGCCCCAAGCGAACCTCCCATGCATTTTTTTTTGTTTTTTGTTTGGTTCTTAAGGAATTTCTATACGCAGAGCTGGTATTTTGTGTTTATTTGTAGAGCGCGGAGAGGATACCGGAGGCGTTATTGCCGACGACAGCGGGGATTTGAGTACCTCGTTAGACGATGACTGCGGTCAGACCTCCGCCGATACAGAATTATTGTTTCGTTGTAGAGTTTGTTGGAAGGGCTTCAAGCACCCGACGTCGTTGTCCCTTCATAAGGTCTTGCACACGGGACAGACGAGGTGCCCGATTTGCCAACGGATTTTCAGTCGTAGCTACGACATGAGAGTACATTTGTTGCGTATACACAAATTCCAACTTAGACTCGACGACAAATTTTAGACAGCAATTCATCGAACATGCGATATACGACGACGCACCTTTCGCGTTGTCGTTGTCATGCTCTTTCCGGGTTCCTTATTAATTCGTTCATACGCCACATAATTGTTCTTCTTCGCGATCTCGCGAGCAAATCCATCTCGCCTCGTTTTTGCCCCCCCCCAGCTCTGAGGAAAGTTCTGTTTCGTGAGCCACATTTAATTAGCTTTTTCGTGAACAACACAGCTATCGCTCGGAATATTCGATGAGACCAAAAAGAAAATATAAAATAAAATTTCCGTAAAATTTCAAGTCTATCCGTTCATTTATTTTTCCGCTGGACCCTTTGAGGGGTCTTTATCACTTTATTAGGCTACTGTGACGGCCTGAAAATGAATGTTATTAAAAAAATATATTTTTGTAGGAATAAGTGGGAAGATAAAAAAATCGTTTGAACATTTATTTGTATGCACGTTTCTGATCGACGAGCAGCTGCTCTTTAGAAGACTGTAGTTCAACGAATATTTGAGATCCGTACTTGAAATTTGCGTACGTTATTCTTGAAGGTTTAGACTACCAAAAAATGCAAAAAACATCGATTTTTCAAAAAGTGTCACACTAGCGGTGCCCTTTAACAAAGTTGTGTGCCAAATTCCATTTAAAAATATTAATAATTATAGAAGTTATCAACAATCTCGTGAAGAACCTTTAAACGTAAGGTGCTCAACGGTCCACTTGATTTTGGCCATCCGGATATAACCCGGAAATAATAAAAAGAATGATCTGACGGATGATCTGTAAAATAAATGAAAAACAATTTTTAAAAAATAGATAATAATGGCTAAGACTTGACTGAGCTTTTTTGTTTCCGTCTTTCAATTTTTTTATTGATTTTTTATTCCATTTTTCGGAGAAAAATGACATTGTTGATAACTAATGGAAAAAAAATGTTAAGAAGAACGTCGGTCAAGACTAAACTACTATTACACTGGATAAGTGTACCAAATTTCAAGTCAATCCGTTCGTTAGATATCGAGGACCCGTGTACACCGTTCTACATCATTTACAGTCAACTGTGTAGACTTTCGCTGCCACGATCTTTAAGGCACTTGTAATTTCGAAACATTAAAACTAGGAATTTTAAGGGGAGATATACACCTAGGAGCCGGAAAAAGGTCGTATTTGTGAATTTTTTCAAGGAAAACTATTTGAAATTTCGGTTTGGGGTTTTAATTATCTAAAAGTATATACATTCAAAAATATGTTTAATTTTCTTTATTTAAAAATATCAAAAATATACAAGGATATTGTATGATCCTTGGAGCGTCGTAAAAAAATCTGCGTATACGGTACCCACTGGCGTTTTTTCAAAAATCATCTGAAAAAAAAAACCAAAAAGATTATTAAATTAGATACCATAATCTAGTACTTGTCATAGCCGATTTTGAAAATATCGATTTATGACAAAATGGCGGACGTTTGAACATAAATAGTGATTTTTTGGCCAAAAATTAGTTATTATTTTGCCTATAAAACAAAAACTAAGTAACGGGAAAAAAAATCCTATGACAAGTACTAGATAATGGTGTATAGAATAACCACAAAAAACCTCAAGGCAATCGGTTCATTGGTTTTCGAGAAATTTTGGGTACCGATTTTTAAAAAACGTGGTTTTGAGAAAAACGCGTTTGAAAATTTGGGAATGAATAAATCATGAAATTTGTCAACTTACATGGAATCATCGACACCAGGCCCATAGTGTAGGTCTTCTACGGTCGACGGAATGTTCATAGCTTCTAAATCGATTTTTTCGACCATCTAGGTGTATATCTCTCCTTAAACCGTCGTAGAAGTCAAAGTTCGGAATTTCAACCCAACCCCTCAAAATCGAACAAAGATTAATCGCTTGTACGTTTCTCGAGCCTCGAACCGACGAGTTTCACTATAAATGAAAAAAGAAGCAAGCGTTCTATGTCCTCTTGCTCTGATTTTGTTCGATTCTTTCTCTCCTTTTACGGCACTCTGGTGCGAACATCTTCAGTCGCAATGCGGACACTTGTGACACACGGATCGATCGTATGTGCGATACACGTGGATAAACGAGATACTCATTTTTTTCAATCGTGAAAATTCTCGGTCGAACTGAGAATATTTTCGCGAGTAAATTTTGGTGGAAAAGAATTTTCGAGCTAAGCTCGAAACCTTCCAAGTGGTGGATAATCGTTTAACTGAGAATGATGAATTATTATATAGGTATGCGATAAAGATCATACTACCTCATCGAAGATTTTGATGTTGATTATCCCATTAATCAGTGATTGAGACCTGAGCTCACCCATTTCGTGCTATATATTCTCTTCATCTTGCCCTGTCTCTCTGTTCTCGTAAATGAGATGTATTATGACGCGTTTACGCGAGTTTCGAGTTTAAAAACAATTATCCTCCTAGACACGAGACCCTGAAAATCACGGTCAGTAATATTCTCGACGCTTCGGCCTCGCTCGTCCTTATCAATACTCAAATTAATTTATGAATTAATGTATATGCGATTTTTCCTTCGCGTACTCGATTGAGAGGACAAAAAACGATCGAACATATTTCAAGGGTCAACGCGCCTTCCATTCGTGTGGAATGAGTCGTACGAGTAAAAAGCTCCTTTGTTAAGGGGCAAGGCTACTGTGACGACCCGACAATCATAGTTATTTTAAAAAATTAATTGCGAAGGAATAAGTAAGATGATTGAAAAATTCGGACATTTCTCGTATGTAAATTAACAAAGTTGTGTACCAAATTTTATTCACAAATAGCAATAGTTAAAGAAGCTATAAAAAATCTCACGAAGGATCTTTGACCGTGAGGGGCTCAACGGTGTACTTGATTTTGGCCGCCCGGTTGATCTAAACAAAAAAAAACGAGTTTTTCCCTTAAATAGATAATATTGGCCACAGAGTTGAGCGTAATTCTATTTATAAATACGAATACGAATTTATTCACATCGTGATTTTCACGTGAATTTAAATACAAATTTATTCATACTTTACTTATTTGTATTCACATGCATGCATACAAATGCAATTATATTCACAAATATTCTGAACACACAAATAAATTCACAGAAAAAATTGTGAATAATCACAAAAAATGTGAATATTTACAAAAAATCCTGTGAATTAAACTAAATTCACACCAAAATCTGTGAATGCAAATGTATTCACAAAAAATTGTAAGCACAAAAAAATTCACGAAATAAGTTGTGATTTTTTTTTCGTATTTAAGACAAATTAAAATCAAATTCACAATGATCAGATTAAAATTTACACCAAAAGTGAGTTCTTACGTATTTTGAGAGAAAACATTGCGTCGAGGCAAAGAAATTTTTGCAAAAAAAGTTGTGAATTTCAAACACTGCGTTATAAATATGAAAAAAATTGAATTCACGACAATTATATTAAAATTTACACCAGAAGTGAGCCCTTACGTATTTTGAGAGAAAACATTGTGTTGAACTCAACAATAAAAACTCACTTTTGGTGCAAATTTTAATCTAATTGTGAATTTGATTTTAATTTGTCTCAAATACGAAAAAATGCACAACTTATTTTGTGAAATTTTTTGTATTTACCATTTTTTGTGAATATTCACAATTATTTATGTGAATTTAGTTGTATGTTCAGAATATTTGTGAATACAATTGTATTTGTATGCATGCATGTGAATAAAAATAAATTCGTATTTACATTAATTGAAGTATGAATAAATTTGTATTTATATTCACATGAAAATCACGATGTGAATAAATTCGTATTCGTATTTATAAATAAAATTACGCCCAACTCTGATTGGCCAAGACTCGACAGAGCGTTCTTTTGTCATTGTGTTCCAATCATCGAAAAAAAAGTGTTGCATTTGTTTTTCGGTTTTCCGAGGAACAATGACATAATTGTTAATAACTAATTTTAAAAAAATGTTCAGAAGAAAACCGTCGGTCAAGACTAAACTACCATTACACTGAATAAGTTTCCCAAATTCCAAGTCAATCCGTGGACCAGATGTCGAGAAATCGTGTACACCGTTTTGAAAAACATAGTTTCGAGAAAAACTGCGTCTAAACTAACTAAAGTTTGACTAGAAGTTCTATCGTTGTAATTATAAGTTTACACTCCATCTGCGATTTCTGCACTGTTGGGCCTTCCTCGTCAAGTTGCCTCAAGCGACGATCGAGTGTTCGTCGTTTTCACAGTAGCCCAACCCCTTGAACAGCGTGCTCAAGACAAGACTGTAAAAACGAAAATACAACGAATGAGCTATTTGTTTTCTCCGATTATCTGTACGTATTTGATTCCCAAATTTATTCGCTCCCAAAAGTGCCTACAGACTCACTTCTCGGGGGTGACGAATTTTGGAATCTCGCTATCCTACCGTCTGATTGCCCCGCTTTGAGAATCGGATTATAGGGCCAGCTGGGATAAGCAGACTGAATAAACGTGCTCAATTTCATTATTTACAAACGCTGCTGGACATTCTTTTTCAACGTTTCCTCAAATGAACCTTACGCGAACTTTTATCAGTTCAGCATTCCGCCCCATTTCGAGTTTCCATCGGGAAAGAGTCTTACCAATTGTTCTACGATCGAATGCTCATTCAGGGATGGTTTTTGGGCTGTTCACGGTTACGAGTCACGCGCTACTTTTTCCTATTCCATCGGTAGAGGCATGTACTTTTGTGAAAATCCCGACCATTGTGGAACTTATATTAGAACCGAAAGAAAAAAAAATCGAGGCAAATAACGAGTTCTTGTGTGTTGAATGGGAAAATACTTTGGATTGTGTGCGCAGAATCGAATTACGTTACGCCTGCCAGGGATCCGCTACTGATAACTGCAAAAGTTGACGGCGAACGAACCAGGTCCCAGACGTATCACGATGAGATGGGTCGTTGGGTGTGCGACATTTGCGGAAAAGTCTACAGTCGTAACGATTCACTTGTTCATCATCGCAGTATACACAGGGGCCGAACCACCTGTCCCATATGTCAACGGGTTTTTAATCGAATGCATGACATGAGGAGACACTTGTTGCGCAAACACTAGCGCTCCGCAAATCACCACCACCTGATTTTACGCCCGGTGACTCACGGTTCCCGAACAGTTTTTTTTTGTTCGTACCTTTTTTCAAATAAAGCGTGTCTCAAAATGACCTGACGTTTCTATTTGTTATCGAAACGGATTATTTATTCGGAAGGTACGAATATTTTTATTTCAATGTATGCTACAAACATGGAGGTTATGTGTGGAACACAATATCCGATAAATGGCACAAACGGCATGGACTTGGATAACACATCAACAAGATGGCGCGATTTGACGCCATTGGACTTTGGGGTTTTCTGAAAGGAAAAGTGCATGCCAATGATCCACAGACCATTCGGCAGCTCAAGGAAGCAATTGGACGCACCGTTAAGGGGTTAGGCCACAGTAACGCGTATAAAATCATGTGCGAATTTGACAATTTTTTTTTCGTATGAAAAAGTCATCCACTCAAAATTAATTACACATCTATTTAGTATGAATAGCTGTTGGAATTTTTTTTTTTATTCACAAAATCGCTGACTACTAATATTTTCTTTTATCTTTTTTTAGGCGCTCTGCGGCGTGACATTTAGCATCCACAATTTTTTACCTAGAACAAAAAACAAAAATTCTCGTCAATCTACGTTAGAATACCTAGAGAAGTACGTACGGAATTTAAAAAATATCGTTTTATTCAAAAGTTGTAGGTCATTGAACTTAAGAAATGAATTTTCAGTGAAACATTTCGTTATAACTGCTCATAAAATGAAAAGTTTTCGATTAATCAGAAATTCCGTACGTACTTCTTTGCGAACTGCAATTAGGAACATAACTTTTAAATTTGAAGTAAATCGAGTGAAAATTGTTGAAGTTATTTGTCATGTCAATTCGAAAAAAGCTGTGTCGAGAAGTTTCGAGTAGTCGGCCGTTTTGTACATCGAAAAAAATATATATTTTCTAACAGCTTGATATACTAAGTAGATGTGTAACTAAGGGGGGACTGTCTTTTTTTTCGCAAAATTTACCGCTTTTTGGAAATTTTTTTGTGAAGAAAGTATACAACGGAAAACTTGTGAAACTTGGCATATAGTTTTATTGATCTGTTTACTACATACAAAAATTTTTTTTAACAATTTCATCAAAAAATCCGCCTCCCACCCCCCTCGACGCGCGATGGTCCTTTTTTGATGGTGTGCACGATTACAGCCTTCACGTTCATCCTGCAACAAAAACCCAAAAAGCATTTTACTTTAGACACATATAGCTATCGTTCGATGAAGGGGGGAAAAAAAATTGACGATTTGGTGACGTTTTGAACTTGAAGTATCGATTTTTCGAAAAAAAATTGATCGATTTTTTGTTATAAATAAAAAACTATTAAACGTATTGCTTTTTTGCTTCATCAAACGATAAAAGGATGTCAGCTGAGCATTCTGTCCAAATTTGAAGGCAATCGGTTGAATAGTTTTTGAGAAATCGTGCACACCATCAAAAAAGGACCATCGCGCGTCGAGGGGGGTGGGAGGCGGATTTTTTGATGAAATTGTTTTAAAAATTTTTTGTATGTAGCAAACAGATCAATAAAACTATATGCCAAGTTTCACAAGTTTTCCGTTGTATACTTTCTTCACAAAAAAATTCCCAAAAAGCGGTGAATTTTGCGAAAAAAAAAGACAATCCCCCCTTAATTTTATGAGTGAGTCACTATTTCATACGAAAAACAATTGTTAAATTCGCACATGTTTTTATACTCGTTACTGTGGCCTAAGGCCTCAATGAAACTAGTTCGCGATCATGCCAAAATGTTATTGAAAATTTCGTCAAAATAGTGAACGTTTGCAAACAAGGTCGAGGCGGTCATTCATCGGAAATTGTGTTTCACACATAACCTACATATTTGTATCTTATGTTAAAATAAAAATATTAGTGCTTGCCAAATAAATCATACGTTTTATGAATAAATAAAAATGTCAGGTCATTTCGAGACACCCCTACTTTCGATGCTTGCTGCAAAAACTCCGAACCCGCGTGAACAAACGTAATACCAGATTTTTCGTTCCTCATTACCGAATAGACATGATTTTTTTCCGATTTGCAGCAATTGGATCCACGATATGGAAAATATCGATTGAGGATATCCGCCCTGAGATAGCACTTGCGCGATTTATCTCCACTTGCACAATTCAGTTCCGAGCCCCGAAAATCCAGATCTAGGAAATAGGAGCTGTGATGTAGACAGACATACAATTTTTTTAACCCTTTGTTGACTCACTTTGGCCACGATTTTGACACAGAGTCAATTTGACCCGGATAGTACTTCACCCACCTGCCACGAAAAAAATCATCGATCGGTGTTCATTGAAAAAAATCAGGGATACACTTTAACCATTTCTTAATATGTCTGGGTAATTAAGATTCGTAAACTATGAATTTGATGTGTTGTAAAAAATTATGGAAAGCTTTTAATTTTGGGGAAGAGAACATTTTATTTCAAATTCGTCCGAGTTAAAATGACCCAGTGTGTCAACTGAGAGTTAAATCCGCTAGAATTAAATTGCACTTGAAAATCGATGACTTAAAGAGAATTACGACTCAGTTTTGCTTCCCATCGACTTGCTATTGCAAATGTCCTAAGAATAGTCCGAAATCGCTAGAAAGTTGTTCCGATCTAGACAAATGAACATGTACATAGTGCTTTTGTATGTATCCATTCAAGGATTTTCTATATTTCGATAAGCCTAATTATACTACCAACTCTCGCAATCTCTCTCTTTCTGTCTCTCTTGCTCCAACGGTTCCTGTATCTTTTCATACTCGAAATACCAGCTAACCAGCTTTGGGGTAGGAAATTAAGAAATACGGTATCCATGAGACTAAGCAATGGCAAGAACCTCCTCTTGTAAATTGAGATTCAATGTGTCCGATGTTCCTTCGATCTGTTCGTTATCAAAATAAAAAGACGAAACAACCGAAATCCCATTGCGAGTGTGCGTGACGAAAAATACTCTTCTTCTGTGGTTTAAGGCTTCCTTGGTTATGGTTTTTTTTGGTTTACACACATAGTCGTGAATTTAACATAGTCGTATCGTGCACAAAAGAAAACCCACTGAAACGAACCCTGCTATTTTCCCATCCATCAGCTGCTGATGTATATATGTTCGGACGTTGAATAAGTTCTCGCTGTTTTCCAGCAGATGGCGTTACGAGAACTGCGTGCGAGTGGTTTAGTAACGCATCCATAAAGGAGCAATAAGCAAGCTTGAAATTCAGTGATGTCATTTCGCCGAAGAGTAAACAACTTTTTTTTCGTAGTGTTAAACGTGTCACATTTGATGCCAAAAAGAGTATTTGCGGGGAATTTTACTACACTACTTTATTCAAAAAAACATCTGCAGCTGAAGCACACAGAATTCTTGTTGGGACTTACGGCGACCATGCTCTGAAAACAACATGCAGATATTGGTTTAGACGCTTTAAGGGGTTATGCCACAGTAACGGGTACAAAATGATGTGCGAATTTAACATTTTTTTCGTATAAAAAAGTGATTCACTCATAAAATTAATTACACATCTATTTAGTATGAATATCAAGCTGTTAGAAAATATATCTTTTTTTTTCGATGTACAAAATGGCCAACTACTAATATCTTGTTTGTTATGTTTTTTTAGGCGCTCCGCGGCGTGACATTTAGCATTCACAATTTTTTACCTAGAACAAAAAACAAAAATAGTCAATCTACATTAGAACACCTAGAGAAGTACGTACGGTATTTAAAAAATATTGTTTTTTTTTCAAAAGGTGTAGGAATTTGAACTTAAGAAATGAATTTTCAGTGAAAAATGTCGATATAACTGCTCATAAATTGCTCATAAAATGAAAAGTTTTCGATTAAGGGGCCAGTCCACTTTGGAGCCACGAAAAAAGGCTATTTTCGCGGTTTTTTTTAGGATTTTATAAAAGTTGTGAATAGAAAAGTTGTTGGGCTTGATAAATAAAGTCTTGAAATACATTCCAAAAAAATTAATTCATTTTTATTCATTTCTAAGTACATAACTATAGTTTAACGTAACGCCTCAAAAATAGGTGGGCTAGGCAGCTCCATCACAACTCGGCAACGGCTTGTCTGAAACAAAAAAATCAAAGTCCATTAGTTTCAGTATGACATCAGCTACAAAATGATCCTCGGATATAAAGTTTTATCGAAAAATAAAAAAATGGCAGACGAAAAACGAAGAAAAGTTTAAAAAACGCGTTTCTTCGCAGTTTTTCGCAAAAAAAAGAGTAAAAATCAAATTTTGAAACCATCGAGGGTCATCTTGCGAATCCTGTTTACCATATGTGGTTCAAATTTCAAGAGAATCGGTTCATTAGTTTCAGAGATACGATGGAGCTAGATTTTGAGAACGTTGTTTCGAGAAAAACGCGTTCGAAGTTTATACTATGAAAAACTCTTACCTAAACTCAATCGGCAATTTCTGCACCGCACAAAATCCCTTCTGATTGCTCATCATCGTCGATTTCTTCAAGTCTTGCTTGCTTTCGATTTTTTGAAATTTTCAAAGTGGACTGGCCCCTTAATCAGAAATTCCGTACGTACTTCTCTGCGAAATGCAATTAGGAACATAATTTTTAAATTTGAAGTAAATCGAGCGAAAGTTGTTGAAGTTATTTGTCACGCCAATTGGGAAAAGCTGTATCGAGAAGTTTCGAGTAGACGGTCATTTTGTACATCGACAAAACAATATATGTATTTTCTAACAGCTTGATATTCATACTAAATAGATGTGTAATTAATTTTACGAGTGAATCACTTTTTCATACGAAAAACAATTGTTAAATTCGCACATGATTTTATACCCGTTACTGTGGCCTAAGGTTTTAAAAATAATGATTTTTATGTGTTGAACTGGAGGCGTTACTTCATGAAGACTCGTGTCAGACGCTAACTGAACTTGCAGAATAATTAGGAGTTGATCACACAACAGTTTCGAAACGTTTGAAAGCATTAGGAATGATTTTTTCAAATAAAACATTAATTTTCACAAAAACAGCGAGAACTTATTCAACATCTCAATATATATATATATATATATATATATATATATATACACACACACACATATATATATATATATATATATATACACAATGTGTAGAATACAAGCATCGCCGTCCAGCTTTTCGATAAACATAAATATAAATTTAAAAAAACATCGAGATCGATGACGAGCTTCTGTGTGTGAATGGGAAAACACTTTGGATTGTGTGCGCAGAATCAAATAGCGATACGCCTCTTCGGGATCCTCTACCGATTGCGAACCGAGCTCAGACGAGGCGAAGACCGGTGAAGATTCACAATGTGAGCAGTCAATGGGTATGCGATGTTTGTGGGAAAGCGTACAGTCGACGCGACTCACTTGCTCATCATCGCAGTATACACACGGGGCAAACGAGATGCCCGATTTGCCATCATGTTTTCAGTCGAAGTTACGACATGAGATTGCACTTGCTGCGTGTGCACTGTTATCACTGAAACTGAAGAGACTTTCGATACGTGTCAAAGACATCGCCCGACCTCCTTAAGTGGCCTGGATGAGTTAGACAAGGCTTGAATATCAGTGTTTGAAAAAATTCAATGAAAGGCTGTTTTTTTTATATATATATATAATTTGAATTTTTTATGGTCTCTCTTTTTCTATAGTTAGGCTACGGAGTGAAAGCCACCATTTTTTTACTCGATTTACGCGCGCGAGGTGGTACTTTTCATTTATATTTTTGACTCCAAAGCGGAGTGCGATCAAACATTTAATTTTTTCGGGAGGGTTAATTCTGGTGGAAAATGTACCCTACGATGACTGTCGAGGATCATTTAAAATCCTTTAAGGGGTTAGACTACTGTGACGACCCGAAAATCAGGGTTATTTAAAAATAACGAATTTTGAAGGAATAAGGAAGATGATCGAAAAATCGTTTGGACATTTATTTGTATATTAGCAAAGTAGTGCACCAAAGATGATTTTGAAATATCAATAATTGAAGAAGTTATAAAGAATCTCGTGAAGGACCTTTGAACGTGAGGGACTCAACGGTGTACTAGATTTTGGCCACATGATTCATCTGAAACAAACAAAAACAAAATTTTCCTTAAAATAAATAATTTTGGCTTGACCGAGATTTTTTGTCATCGTCTTTCAATGAAAATAAAAATTTTATATTTTTTTTTTCATTTTTTGAGGAAACGACATCATTATAGTTAACTTATGAAAAAAAATATTAAGAAGAAAAACGTCGGTCAACACAGCTATTATAACAGTGACAAAAAAAGGTTGCGAGGTCGATCTCTCCGATTTCGATAAAATTTTGCATGCTTGTAGAATAGGTAAAAATAGGCGACACGTATTTTTTTTATATCTGTGGAACCCAATTTTTAAGTGTTGAAACGCGCCCTCGAAAATTGGGGTGTTTTTTCGTCGTTAACGTTTTAACGGTACGAGATATGAAAAAATTTCAAATTGCAACAATGTTTATTTTTCCGTGTACTACACATTGGAGATGAGGACGATAATATTATCGACGCAATACGAAAAACACCCCTATTTTCGAGGGTGCGTTTCACCCCTTAAAAATCGGGTTCCGCAGATATAAAAAAATACGTGTCGCCTATTTTCACCCACTCTACAAGCATGCCAAATTTCATGGACATCGGAGAGATCAACCTCGCAACCTTTCCTTGTGAATAAATGTACCAAATTGCAAGTCAACCCGTTCATTGGTTCCCGAGAAATCGTGTACGCCGTTTTGAAAAACATCGTTACGAGAAAAACGCGTTTGAAGTTTTACTAGCAGTTCTATCGTAATCATAAGTTTACCTTAAGGGGTTAGGCCACTCTAAAAGCCGAAAAAATATGCTTTTTGGGGATTTTTTTTGCAGAAAAACTACAAAATAAATCACGATTACAAAAAACGGCGTTTATCATACATATCAGTGACTCTATACAATAATTCTTTTTAAGCGATTCATTTCAAAATGGCGGCTGTGCAGCGTTAATCTCAAAACTGCATTTTTTAAGTTGGCCGGAAACATTACTCAGAGAATTTTCAACCGATTCACTTGAAATGTTGAATATATCTGAAAAAATACATTGTCTATGGAAGTACGTAGGATTTTTTTTTAAATTGCATATATCATTTGTTATTAACAATTATCTGACGAATTCGTAGATTCGTAGATAATTATCTGACGATTTCGTAGATTCGTAGATAATTATCTGACGAATTCGTAGATTCGTAGATAATTCTCTAACGAAATCGTCAGATAATTGTTAATAACAAATGACCGATGCAATATAAAAAAAAATTCTACGTATTTCCATCGACAATGTATTTTTCAAGATATATTCAACATTTCAAGTGAATCGGTTGAAAATTGTCCGAGTTATGTTCCCGGCCAACTTAACAAATGCAGTTTTGAGATAATCGCTGCACAGCCGCAATTTTTAAATTGATCGCTTCAAAAAAATTATTGTGTACAGTCACTGATATGTATGATAAACACCCTCTTTTGTAATCTTGGTTTATTTCGTAGTTTTCCTGAAAAAAAAATCCCCAAAAGCCCATTTTTTCGGCCTCTAGAGTGGCCTAAGACCTTAAGTCTGCCATTCCAATCATATATAGGACCTTCCTTTTAAATTTGCCTTGCCTCGAGCGTCTAGCGGGCGTTCGTCACTTCCTCGGTAGCCTAACCCCTTGAGGATGTAATGATCGTACTTTCCTCGTTGCAAAGTGAATTCTTCGATTCATTTCTCAAGTATTTCACTCTTAGTATAAAGTATCAAAGTTTTCTCCGATGTGAAGAGTTACAGGGTGTAAATAGTTTCCATGTTCGCTGCACTATCGTCAGAATTAACGCTCTTCTGCCACACTGCGCTGTGGTGCCAGTGTATCCTCGGTAGAGACTAGGATAATGTTCGTACTGTCCGATCATGGGGTTCGCGAGTAGTTATTCGATGACACGGTGGCTTTTAGCAACTATGATGATTGCTTTAATGTACAATTAGAGCTGAGCCGTGTGTTGCTATTTCTCCCTCTCTCTTTCTCTCTCTCTCTCTCCCCCTCTCTCTCTCTTTCTCTCTCTCTCCCTCTTTCACTTTCTCTCTCACTTCACATCGTCCCCGTCGTCTCCTTAAAATCGTCGCATCGGTTTTTCCACACGCAACCTTTTTTTTTCCACCTTTATGAAATTTCGAAAAATTCCACAACTTTCGAACGCAAGCTCGGCGGAGCCGCGAGAATCGTTTTATGTCAAGATCGCACGTACTTTTCGTAATCCGCACACTGTTCGATCATACGGCGTGAATCCGACGCATTTTCGTCCGAAACTAATCCTCGATCTATCCGCACGAAAGGTGCAACGACCAAAACAAAACCTCGACCCTGTGTCGAATTTTGCGCGTTTGCGAATACAGGAAAAACGAAACAACTACAATCCCGCAATGTTCTGTGGTTAAAGGCTTAGTTGGGGATGGTTTTTGGGACTACTCACAATAATAGTCATGGACTTAACACATAGACGTATCATTGTTGTATGCAGATGAAAACAACGCAACTTCACGAACACGCGCGTATATATAGACACTCACGTATATACGTACCGGCATATTTCCATATACACGTATGCATCCCAACATACGTATATATGAATCAGTAGAACGGCCATGTAAAAATTATAAGAAAAGGCGTAATGATGATATTAAAAAAAAAAAAAAAAAAAAACCAGACATAAAAAATAAAAATCGAGAAGGATAATGAGCTTTTGTGTGTGAATGGGAAAACACTTTGGATTGTGTGCGCAGAACAACCAAATTACGATACGCACGCCGAGGATCCACTACAGATTACAACCAAAGTTGAGGCCAGGCGAAGATCGCGGACGATTCACGATGAGAGCGGTCGTTGGGTATGTGATGTTTGTGGAAAAACCTACAATCGCGGCGACTCCCTTGCTCATCATCGCAGTATACACAGAGGCGACACGATCTGCCCGATATGTCAAGCCGTCTTCACTCGCAAGTACACAATGCGATGTCACATGGTAAATGTGCATGGAGTCAAGTAATCGAAGAGCTGCGAGAGATTCTCCTTAGCCCGGCAAAACACGAAAATAAACGAAAAAAAAAAAAAGCAAAAATAAAAACAAACAAAAAATCCGAAGAAATAACGAAAGAAAGCCTTCAACGTAGTACATTGCCATGGAATTGATCGATTTACGTATATACATATATATTACATATATATACGTGCATACGGATACGCAAAGATAACATGTATGTAATATATACGTATTTATTGCAATCAAAGAGAACAAAAATCATTTCGAACAAAAAATAAAGACAACAAATCATTGAATGCGCGGCAGATGTTCTAGATCATCAAAACGGGGGCTGCTTTCTAGAATTCTTCTGGACGAGCCAGATCGTCGAAAACGATCCGTCTGGCGGGAAAAAAAAAATTCTTAATAAAAAAAAGACAAAAGATGTTTAGAAGTTTAAAATTTTGTCGACCACGATCCAACTCGTACAGGCTCGGACCCGACGGTACAAAAAAAAAGAGAGAAAACTCGTTCATATACATATATAAATATTGTACGATAGGTTCAAATAGGAGCTCAATTGTAATCGCGCAAATATTGTACGCCACATCCTCGAAGGGTTTGCGATATTTTTATATTTTATTTCATTTTATTACGTTTCATTATCATAATAATAATTATTCGAATCGTCGTGACCCGGTCGAAGAGTCGTTGGTACTTATACGAAACGTTTTTTTTTTTTTTTTTTTTTCGCTTCGATTTACGTGGGCCAATTTTCGCTGCCACTTTTGTACTTTTTGAATACGGCGCCGCGCCGCGAGAACGTTGTTACTATTGTTGTTACTATTGTTTCTCTCCAATGTCAGTATTGTCTCGATGACTCGCTGAGTCGTTCCACTGAATATTCCCAATCACGCCCCCCACCCTCTGTCTTTAAGCCTAATTTATCAATAACTTTGATATATATATATATATTTATACACATACATCGAAAGGTTTTTTTTTTACATGCTCTACACGGTCCCGGGTATGTGTGCGCGTGTGTGCGTGCCTGTGCGTATGGAATTCTTTTCACGAGGTTGCCCGTTGTCTTCGTTTTTTTTTTCATTGAAGAAATTCATCTCGCCCATTCGTACACGAATAAACGATATTTATTTTACATTTTTGTTCTTGCGTACGTATCTGTAATTTATCGAAAGCGCGTATTCCGAAGACTTCTTTTGCAAAACGTTATACAAGGCCCCGAACTAAACGCACCGTTCGCATGATCGTACGAGGATCGGAGAACGAATAACGAAAAATAAAACGCATTATATCGTCCAAATTTGTGACACGAGTGAGCTTTTTTGTTTACTTTTTTTTCCAACTTGTGTCACGAAATTTTGTTAGCTTCTATATATGGGTATATATATATATATATATATATATATATATATATATATATATATAATATTTAAGCAGTCTATCGGCCTCAATGACGATTGTCTCGTACTGTAACATACGACGTGACATTGTAATTGTGAATAAACGAGAACAAAAAAAATGTTTCTGGAAAAGTTTATATATATATACACGGACGCGTTGAATCGTTTCGTTTCGAATCGTTGTCCTCGTGGATAACGCGTTCGATCGACACACAGAATAAAAATAATTCGAACAAAATAACTTACCAGAACGATGACTAATTTAAAAAAAAAAACCCCTGGATCCAAAATCCACCCAACATAATCGCCATAGGAGATTTTACGTAGTTATACAATTGACATATCCATATTTAGTGACTTCGAAGGAGCTATACATGATTGTCGGTTCACTGTAAATAAAGCGTTGATTCGACAAAGCCTATAAGCAAACACACAGTTATCGAGTGCCAAGTACGGTAATTTAGCGACAAAGTAATCGCGAGTTTGTATGTTTTTTTTTAACGCTTGTGATGTTTTGTATTATTTATTTTTTGAAAAGAAAATTCTTTCGTGTTCCGTTATTTTTACTCATTGAATAAGAGAAATAAACGTTTTCGTCGATTAAAAGTTTGCAGTTTGCATGAACACTAATTATATCGCGAAGGTGTGCGAAGGAAAATACAACATTTTCGGACTTTCGTGAAAAATTTCGTTGATTCCAGCGAAATGATTTCTTCGTTTCGCGCGCGAATCGACCAAATCGCTTGAGTACCGAAGTATGAGCTATTTTTTGTTTCTTACACACATTTGCCTATTTGAATTAAACGCCAGCCGAAATCTCGCCCAAAGTTTGTGTAGCATGTTCGCCGTATATAATATTGTATTAAAAAAAAAAAAAGAAAGAGTGAACGTGTGTGCCGTCGTAAAAATGTTTTTGTTTCTCCTTCACTCTTTCTCTCTCTCTCTCACTCTCTCTCTTTCTCTATGAATCTCTTAGACTCTCGATGTTGTTTGAATTTATTGTTATACTGTCTATAATTGTTTTTTTTTTTCGTCCCCATTGAGCGTTTAGAAAAATGATAAGGCGTTTTGATAGTACGAGTGTGTGTGTGTGGGTGTGTGTGTGTGTGTGTGTGTGTGTGTGTGTGTGTGTGTATGTGTGTGTATTTCGATGGTCCCCAGTGGGTCTATTTTATCTCGTTCAGACCTTCGAGCAGTAGCGTAATTAAAAGGGTCCCACATGTACTAGCGTAACTCTCGCGCCCTGTGCGAAGTATCGTATCTCGGCAGACCCTGTTCATTCTAACGCATCTCCCGCAGCCTTAGAACGGAGTATCGTAACTCGCCAACTGCGATATGCTCTATCGTATCTCAGATGCACCAAAACGTTTCATCGTAAGTCCAAATTTGGTGATTTTTGAAAAACATCACTACTAGGTTCGTTGGAGCTTGAAGAATGCCCAGACAAAATTTGCAATAATTCTGATAATTTTTTGTGCTGTAATTAATTATAGTAAAACAAGGTATCGTATACGCGCTCTGAAAGTTCCATTCTAGTTTCTACTGCATCGTATAAGTTATGTAACAATAACAGTTATAAGTATGTTATTATTATGACGTGAATGAAAATGACATGATAATTCATTGATTCAAACGGATAATTAATTAATCATGAAATATAGAAAAATAATAATCGTTATGATATTATTAACACATTTTGAGGTTGGGCGACATAAGAATTGTATTGCGGTTATCACTATATCTGACGCATGTATAATATATGTGCTATTCTCCCCTCCACGCTCATGCACGGAGCGAAAATTCGAAAATTTATTTCTGCAATCCGCAAAAATCATCGAACAAAAAGCCGCGTGGGAAAACATGCGACGGGCGTTCAAAGGTTGTCTTTTGTTTGTCTTCCTTGGCTGTAGCGTGAAAACAAAACATGTGTTTCATTGTTCAGTTTCGTTTCTAAATGTCGTTTCCTAATTGAAAAACGAGTGATTCAGTGAGTAACTACTGTCTACAAGAAGATCATGTAAAAGACATTACAGGTAAATTTCACAATAATTCTAATTTCCCAATTTCAATTTTCAATATTTTTATTCCATTATCTTCACATTAGTATTATGAAAAAAAATGTCTTTTTTTCTGTTTAGAGGGCGAATTTCACATCGTAACACAAGACAGGTGCGAGCCAACATTTAATGAAATCAAAGAGGAAATTTCGTCAGGTATGTATTATAAGTTGAGATACGTGCACGTGGGACTAGAATTAAAAAGAAAACGCAATAAGACATTCTGCACGTGGTATCGGCTTTTAACAATTCTAACATATAATTGCAATTTCAATTTATTATTGCAAACCAAAAATTACAAGTGACACCCAAAAGCAAAAACTTGCACTGAAAATTACAAATATCGGCTTCGCTCAAGACCCAATTAAATTTCTTTCTCGAAACACAACTGCGAAAAGATGTTCATTCGATTGAGGGGCTATACCAGTGTGAACGCTGAAAATTTGGGTGATTTTCGGAAATTTTTTGGAAGAAAAGTACTCAATTACCTGTTTCGGAAAATCAAGAATATATTTGGCTATATTTGACCTATATTACATAATTTTTTCATAGAAAAATATTGAGATCCAAGCGACTTGTGTGGTGCCTTCGGAGGCGCCAAAAAAAAAAGTTCCTCCACTGCTGATTCCGACCGATTGAGCAGCTGAAACCGAAAAAGGAAAAAATGTCGTTAAACTGAAAGGTATTTCCTGTACAATGACGTAGGGTTTTCGAAAAATATCAAAGTCTAACAAAATGGCGTAGTTGTGAAAATAAAGTCTGTTTTCTTGCCGATAAAATGGTCGTTTTTTTCAATGCCAAATCGTCAATTTTCATCCAATCAAAAATATCCTACGTCATTGTAGAGTAAATGTATTCAAGAGTACTCAATTCAAATTTCAAGTCAATCGGATAATTGCTCTTTGAATTACAATGTCAGCAAATTTGAAAAAACTCATTTCGAGAAAAACGCGTTTAAAGATTTAACTATCGATTTTTGCAAGATAAAATGACATTGATATAAATGATATAAATGATAATGATATTCTTGAAAGTATAAACTGTCGAAAAAGGCAACAAAAAAAATCGATTTTTTGAAAGTGTCACACTGGTATAGCCCTTTAAGAATCCTTTTTTATCTTCAATAAAAACCTTTTTCAGTTTGTATGTCGAGGGGAAAATTAAATGAAATTTGGTCTAGACTGAGGCAGTGTTGTGTCTATTTTTACTATTTTTACTATTTTATACTATTTTACTATTTTTATAAAGTATTAAGGCGTAGGCCACAGTAACGGGTATAAAATTATGTGCGAATTTAACCTTTTTGTTTTATATGGAAAAGTAATTCACTTATAAAATTAATTACACATCTATTTAGTATGAATATCAAGCTGTTAGAAAATATATATATTTTTTTTCGATGTACAAAATGTCCGACTACTAATACTTTCTTTTGTTATCTTTTTTTAGGCGCTCCGCGGTGTGACATTTAGCATCCACAATGTTTTACTTAAAACAAAAAACAAAAATTCTCCCAATCTACATTAGAATACCTAGAGAAGTACGTACGGAATTTAAAAAAAAATATTGTTTTATTCAAAAGTTGTAGGTATTTGAACTTGAGAAATGAATTTTCAGTGAAAAATTTCATCATAACTGCTCATAAACTGATCATAAAATGAAAAGTTTTCGATTAATCAGAAATTCCGTACGTACTTCTCTGCGAAATGCAATTAGGAACATAACTTTTAAATTTGAAGTAAATCGAGTGAAAATTGTTGAAGTTATTTGTCACGCCAATTGGAAAAAAGCTGTTTCGAGAAGTTTCGAGTAGTCGGCCATTTTGTACATCAAAAAAAAAATTCCAACAGCTTGATATTCATACTAAATAGATGTGTAATTAATTTTATGAGTGAATTAGATGATTAAACGAACTTACTTGTAAGTGAAGTTCGATCATAATTGTATGAAGCACCTCTTCTGATAGACCACGATGTAGTTACCTCCACTATGCCCGAATCACCACACGCTTTGCAGTCAACAAAACTCTTTTGTTTTTAGCTGACCTCTCCTGTTCTTACGTTCATATATTCAAAGTGTTGTCGTAAGAGGGTTCATCTTTAGGATGAATTAGGGAGCTGACCTAGTAGACAGATTTTAGGGTGGGAAGTGGTCTATCAGAAGAGGTGCTTCATACAATTATGATCGAACTTCACTTACAAGTAAGTTCGTTTAATCATCTAATTGTATTTCGCACCTCTTCTGATAGACCACGATGTAGATATTTAAAGAAAACGACAACCAAGCCTATATTGCGCTCAGTAACTCATTTATAATCGTAGTAATGGCATCTACATACAATACAATAAAACTGTTCACAACGCAACCAAACTGGATCAACATTTTGTTTCAACTGAACTTGAGATTGAAGATTTTCCTCCGAAAATCATCAGTTTTTTAAAACATTTTCGTAAATGGCGTTAGCAAACGCTGTGTTCTCCGGTAGGATTGGCAAATCATAAAAACGAGCAAATGTTTTGGACTTTTCTGACCAACCTGCCGCCTTTCTAATACTATCGATGCCCAAACCTTTCCTTTTGGCAGCCGAGGTTGCAGCATGACGCGTGCTATGCGCCGAGAATATGTGGGTATCGATGCCGCTCGCTTTTAAGACACCTTTTGTCCATCGCGCCAGCGTTCCAGCAGCAACTTTTCGAACGGGTTTCTTTAACGAAATGAACAATGAGTCAACCTGACCCCGTATGTGTTCTGTTCGCTGTAAATAAGTGCTCAAAGTTTTCCAAATACATATTTTCTCATTTGAAATATACTTTGGTAAGATGAGTAGTGGTTGGGAGCGATGGCGGCCCGACGTTTTAATCAAATCTGGAACTTTTATTTGTACCGTATCTTGGTTTCTGTCGATGTTTTGCACTTTAATCAACGACAACGTCTGCATTCGTTGTCCCGTTATAAGAGCCAAAAGAGTGGCGAGTTTTCCCGACAATATGCTCATTGGAATTTCTTCGTTGTCGCCTAAACTATCAAAGTAGTCCAAAACAAGCTTGGGATCCCATGTATGTTCGTATTTCGGTTTCGATGGGCGAAGCTCCGATATCCCTTTGAAAAGCCGCCGAATACGAAAATCTTGTCCCACGTGAGGACCGACTACCAAAGAAATCGCGGATCTGAGGGAGTTAAGCGATCCATGTGTTGCTCCGCCCTTGAATTCTTCAGAGAGAACTTCGATTATCTCCTCTATCGACGGTTCAAGAGGGTTGATATTCCTCTTTAGACAAAAGGACCACCACTTTCGTAGGGCGCAGTCATATTGCTTCAGAGAGGAGGGCCGAAGTGAAGAAATCATCAATTCCAATGCTCCTTCCGGGATATTCCTTGCTTGAAACGCTCTCACTATAACCTCCCGACCACCAGGGAAAGGTTCTTCCACAGTGGGTGAGGTTCCCTGTTAGAGGAACAAAGTAAGTCTTTGCTTGGTGAAAAAACAATTGGATGACCAGCAATCATTTCGCGGAATCTAGGGTACCACGGCTGTGATGGCCAGTCCGGTACTACTAAGATAACCGACGCTCTGTCCTCTCGAATTTTCCTTAAAACTCTCGATATCAAGGCAAAGGGAGGGAACGCGTAGCCTAGCGCAAATCTAGACCAAGAAATCGTAAACGCATCGATCGCCATGCATTCCGGGTCATACGACCACGAAACGTATTCTTCGCACTTTGCATTGATACGAGACGCAAAAAGGTCAATATCCGGCTTTCCGAAAGCGTTTACAATTTCTTCGAACGCTCTATCTGCCAACGCATACTCGGACTCCTTTTCTGTTTTCCTGGATTGATAATCGGCCTCGACATTTTCTTTAGTTCCAATAAAGGATGCAACGATATTTAGTTGCCGCTCTTCACACCAATCCCATATCGTTCTCGCTAACGTTGCTAGGGTCTGAATACGCGTTCCGCCCATCCGATTTACGTATGCGATTGCAGTTGTGTTATCCAGCTTTAGCAATATGTCACAGCCATGTAACTGGTCTGCGAAGCATTTCAAGCCAAAGAACGCTGCCGAAAGTTCCAAAAAGTTTATATGCATGCCTCTCTCCACGGTGTTCCAAAATCCATGCGTCTTTTCCGTTCCACAAACCGCTCCCCAGCCGGATTTTGATGCATCACTTCGAATTTCCATAGTGAAATTTGGAGGCTTTATCGAGTTCTCTGCCTTTATAATTTTCCTTAGCCACCAATCAATATCGGTCTTAATTTTTACAGTCAGATACATAGTCTCGTCAAAATTACCACTATTATCTCTCAGAGCCAACAGTTGAGCTCTCTCAAACTCCTTAATATGAGCAAACCCATACGGGACTGCTGGGCAGCATGCAACCAGAGTTCCAACAAAAGTCGCAAACTCTCTAATTTTAACTTTGCTTTTACGCAGTAATCCTCGAGTTAGACCCATTCCTTTCATCTGTTTTTCCTCCGGTAGCTCTATCGTCATTTTCTTTGAGTCTAGCCAAAATCCCAAGAATTTACACCTGTTAGTTGGCGTTAATTGTGACTTTTTATAATTAACCAAAAAACCTAGCCTTTCCAACAAGGATGCTGAGGCATGTGCATTCTCTTTACACTGAGAAAAACAGCTTTCGATAAATAGTAGATCATCGAGATAGATAACTGATGAAAAACCGTTTCCTCTCAAATAGGATACTACCGGTTTTAATAATTTTGTAAAAACATACGGCGCCGACGAAAGACCGAAGGGTAAGCATGTAAACTGGAAAAGCTCGCCTTTAAAATAAAATCTCAGGTATTTCCTCTCAGTCTTGGCTATTGCGATAGTATAATACGCGTCTTTTAGATCTAGAGCGGCTAGAAAACACCCTTCGCTCATTAAGTTTATCGCAGTTCTTCTATCCTCTAATTTAAAATGCTCCGTTTGCACAAATGCATTTAGTTTCTTAAGATTCAAAACCAATCTAAAGCCCCCATCAGATTTTGGAACTGGAAAAATGTCGGAAAGGAATTGTCCTTTACTCTCCTGACATCTTTCTATCGCGCCCTTATAGAGCAAGGTTTTGATTAGATCGCCAACTATTAGGCTCTCCTTATGCGACCACATTCGTTCCTTCGGACCGGCCGCCTGGTATGGGGTTGATAAAAAAGGGATTTTATATCCGCTAACCCAAGCCAAGATGCGCTCGTCTGACGTAATTTTATGCCATTCGCCCTCAAACAAACGCAGTCTACCTGCCACCTCGCTTACAGGCTGAACTACCATTTCCGGTAGTGACGATGACCCTGTCGGCGTTTGGGTTCTTCCCGACGCCGATTGTCTTTCTGTCTCGACGTGTTGTTCAGGTTCCTTGATACATTCATTTTCTTCCCGCCCGCCTCCGACGTTCTCAGGAACTGTGATCCGGTCTGACGTCGAGGCGGAACTTTCGCGTTTTTTGGAACTTTGCAATTGAATGCTGACACACCAGGTTTCAACTCTCGAGGCGCACTTTCAAGCATCTTCGCAGCTTTGACCCGTCCATCCAGATTCTCGCCAAACAAAAATTTATCCGCCTTTGCTGACGCTAAAACCTCCTTGAAAGGCGTGTTCAAATTTGCGAGAATCAAATTTTTTCGAACCGCCGTTTCGTCATGTTGAAGATCTGTCAGGAGGCGGCCAACGTCGCTCAGGTGTTCCAAGAGGGAGAGTTTTTCTTGCTTATCACAAAGTACTGCTTGAAACATCCTCCCCACGGCGGAGAGGCACGCAGTAATTTTGATTTGTTTAGCAACAATCCTCTCGTCTCGTTTCTTATTAGGTTCCGAAAGGGTGGTATTCACCTCCGGATTAATCAGCGGTGGATCTATAAAAACCGCGTTTTTTGGCGGGGAGTATTTTTTTATGAGCGAGGATACCTCTTGGGTAGGAAGGCCCTCCTTTAGGACTTCTTCCCATCTTACTGCCAATTCAGTCGGAATTGCATCGCCCATTTCACGAGTTTCTAAAACTCTTTTGCCCATCAGCTCGAGAATGTGAGCATCGATTGCTAACTCGCCTTCAGGTATTTCGTTAGGCGAAATACCTTCCCGCGCGCTGTCGCCGAGTTGACCGTGGTTGGCGATTATTTCGGTATTACTCTCGCGCGGCATGCCGTCCGATGTGTTCATTATCTGGACGGGGGTCCTCTGTGTGACTGGTACTTCAGCATATGACGAGCCATGAATCTCGACAATATCGCCGTCTCGAGGTTCCTGCCTGACCGACGTTCTTCTCTTCCTTCCACGATCTGACTCTGATGAGCTCGAGCGACGACGATGGCCTGGCAAGGACGGTACCAACATCAGAACTCCGTACATAAAATGTACACGTTGTGCAGGTTAGAGCCTGACACAACGAAAGTACGCCTCTCACAGATTAGTGTCTGTCAGAGTCAACGAGGCTTCCGAAATTACGCTTGTGTCCGAGAAAAACTCTTCCTCATGTAGGTTAGAGCCTACATGAGTGACAAGGTGTTGCCTTAGTCGAAAATCAATCAGAGACGGAACGGGGAAAAACGTTGCCATGATCACGGCCATGTAGCGGCCCAATCTACAAAAGAACGCAGACGGGTTAAAATACCTACTTTTTCGTTTCTTGTTATGTTTTTTCCTCTTAACTATCTTCTCGAGTTTCCTCAATCTTTTTTCGAGGAAGTTCTCCGTATTTTCACTATCACTTGAATTATCCGATGTCATTTTACGAATCGCGTGTGACTTCTTCGGCACACAGAAGAAGAATGGACGTAAGAACAGGAGAGGTCAGCTAAAAACAAAAGAGTTTTGTTGACTGCAAAGCGTGTGGTGATTCGGGCATAGTGGAGGTAACTACATCGTGGTCTATCAGAAGAGGTGCGAAATACAATCACTTTTTCATACGAAAAAAATGGTTAAATTCGCACATGATTTTATACCAGTTACTGTGGCCTAACGTCTTAAGTATTTAATTTTATAGATGGATCAGTTTTGAGAACTGTCCTCATGCCGGTTCCACTCGTGCCTGATGCGTCAACTACCGCCACATCTGTTTTTGTGAAGGAGCCTCAAATTTCCGATCCGGCACTCGTAGAGGATGAAGACCCTTCCACCGATGACCTGCAGCTCGAACAGCAAGCTGAGCTACAGCTCAAACAACATGCTGAGCAAGATGATCGAAAAGAAATGGCCGAGGGTGACCCCGTTGCTACACGAACGTCACGCAAGCGTACTCGTAATTTCGGTAACCGGGCGAATAATGTCGCGAAACGCGCCAGACAAGCCAGCGAGGCTTATGTCAGTGTACACAAAGGCAGGCATGAGGGTAAACTGATTGCCTCTCGTAGCATAAAACCTGGTTGCCACGAAAGATGTCGCAATAAGTGCAGGACTCATCTGTCAGAGGAGGAGCGCATTTTACTCTTTAGGGAGTTTTGGACCATAGCCACTCGTAAAGAAAAGTGGGGATATCTCGTAAGGCGCGTTGATACGTGCCACGTTAAGAACAGAAAGACCAACTGGGAATCGCGACGTAACGAAACGCGATCGTACAGTTTCCGAGTCAATGGTCGTGTGGTGAAGGTGTGTAAGGTCATGTTTTTGGACACGCTTGGCATCAACGAGCATTGGATCAAAACGGCTTTACTCAAGCAGAGGATGGGTAGTGCACTCAAAAGCGGTAACCGCGGCAAGAATTGTGTGCGCAGAACCTTGAATCCAGACTTGGTAGCGAATGTCAAAGAACGTACAACTGTTCCCAAATGTTCCTTCGAACTATAGTCGGTAAAATAGCAACCGTGGCTATTTGGATGAAAACCTGTCCATTACAAACATGTATGCACTCTACCCAGCCTGGATTAAAGACAAGCGGCCCACTGGTAAAATGGAGCTCATTCTTGCTACTTATAGGCAGTACAAAGAGATTTTTGAGACCGAGTTTAATTTGCACTTCTTCAAACCGAAAAAAGATCAGTGCGATGTGTGCTATGCTTGGAAGCATGCAACGCCTGATGAAAAGCTCAAAACGCATGTAGCTTACGACAAGGGGCCGTACGCAAATTACGTAACGTAATTGGGGGGGTTCGGCCAGGCGTTACGGTCTACGTACATGGGGTGGGGGTCAAGGTTTGCGTTACGTCACGATTTTAAAACTGCCAGAAATAGCAAAATTTCTGCATGTTCAAGTTTTTAATTCAAACCTCGCGTGCAATTTTACCGTGGACAGCTCACAGCTTTCTATACGCAATGTCAGTTAAGGGGGAAAGTCACTCTGCAAGAACTTGCACAGTAGCTTTCCCACATCCCCCAAGCAAAATTTGAAGGAATTTTTTTAAAATAATTCTTTAAAGTACATGTATTGAAAAATATGTTGGCAACATTTTTATTCACAAGTCCGAAAATTGACGGAGTTATAGTCACTTTAGTAAGAACAGGTAGCGCGACCGGTTAGTGGCCTTAACCCCTACAGGTGTGGCATCATTTACAATAGATAAAGTACAGGCTCTTATTATTTTGTGAACTATCATGAAGATGAAGAACCGTCATATCGCCCGCGACTAGATACTTCAATGTAAGTATCCATATTCTAGAAGAAAACATAACTTTATATCAAGAAACACGCAACGAAAACTTTGAACGCGTTTTTCTCGCAACTAGTTTTTCTCGACCTTGTCCGAGCGAATACTTAAAAACTTATTAACCGATTTTCAATTTTTTTTCAAAACATTTTTGTAATCCCCGTGACTAAGGTTGTACGTATTCGCGTTTTTAACATTTGATAATTACTATTTTTAAAGACTGCTTGAATACAGAAAAAGGGCCTTGAAAATAGAAAAAAAATATCCAAACTGTCGACATTTTGTAAAAAAAAACCAAAATAAAAAATGGCTACGCATAACGATAGCTAAATTTGTATAGATATCGATAAATTGTTGACTTTTAATTTATAGATAACCGTTCATAAAGATATCGATGGGACAATGAAGAGAATTTTTTTTCGTCGTCAAATCAAGGCATATATCTCTGTTAATTTTCAAGATTTTGTCATAAAAATTGGTATAAAACTAGATGAATATATAGTTCATAAAATGAGTATAAACCCGATCCTTTCATAATTAGTTATGTCTGAGAAAAAAATCGCAATCATTGACGACAAAGCACCCGTTACGTAACGGAATGGGGGGGGGGGGGGTTCTGGCCAAGTGTTACGGTCCCGTTACGTTGGGGGGGGGGGGGTGGGGATTTTGCGTACGCCCCCTAAGCACATAGAGTTGAAAAAATCTCTTCCAAAAAATGAAGGACGAAAATAAGAAGTTATGCAACAAAGACTTCTTCATCGTGCGTTGCATGCTTCGATATGCAAAAAGTTTTGCCATGTCCTCGTGCAGAGTCTTTTGCATTTTATTACAAGCGACATCTTTCATTGTACAACTTTACTGTGTAGGATTGCACGAGAAATAATGTGGGTTCTGCCACATGTGGGATGAAACGATCGCTTCAAAAGGCAGTAATGAAGTTGCCACTTTTCTTTTTGATTTCATTCAAAAAAAAAGTTGAGTCAGGGGTAAAGAAATGTTTCTTCTACTCATACAACTGCGCTGGTCAAAACAGGAACCAATTCGTTTTTTTCCATGATGTATCTCGCAGTCGTGCGTCACAACGTCGAAATCGCATATAGATTCCTGTAGACTGGACACACTCAAAACGAAGGGGACTCAATGCACGCTTCGATTGAAAAAAGAAGTAAAATTTAACTATCCATGGTCCTGAAGATTAGATTGCCATAGTGAAAACAGCGAAAAAAGCGGGTTCATAACAGTACGATGTAACTGAAGTTGTTCAAGACAACATTTATGATTTTAAAGATGTCGCGAAACATTTGCAATGGGAAAAAGATGAGGATGGAAATAAAGTAGGGTTGTCCAGAATCCGGGAACTGTATGTGTGTTCAAATCCTCATCACATTGTTCGGTTCAAGCATCATTTCAGCGAAGAATTCAAGCGCTTAGTGGTAACATCAGGTACGCGTGGTCGCCCCGTAAATTTCAGTTTGTATTCTCTTAAAAAAGCGTACCGCGGTTTGCTGCCGATCGACGGCGCGAAATTGGCCGATTTGAAATCTGTTTGTAAGAAAAATCTGATTCCTTCTACGGAACATGCATTTTATAATGCGTTACGCGTCAAAGCCTCCTAGGAATCTTAAGTCGTAAGGCCACTGTAGCGGAGAAAAAAATAGGTATATTTTGGAATTTTTTTTTAGCGGGACAATGGAATAATTCAAAATTCTGAAGCAGGTCCTTTATTGTACATATCGTCAGCTGTATGAAGTATTTTTCAAAGTAATATAAAAAAAATGGCGGTTGCACAGCTTTTCTTCGACGAAGCCTTTTTTTTCATAGGCGCGCGGCCGGACCAACGGCACCTGCAATTTTTAATTTACAGTGAATGATTTTTTTTTGATTATACATGTGAATAGCTACAGAAGTACGTAGGATTTTTTTGATATATCGTTTTTTGCGAAAACAGCGCGTTTTTTAAATAAAAGTTCAAAATTCTCAAAAAAACATCGTCCGAAAGTTGTTTATAAAAAAAAACTATGTAATATATCGAGAAAGTCCTACGTACTTCTATGCAGAATGTAATTGTGAATATACAGTTCAAGTTTCAAGTCAATCGGTCAAGATTCGTTCGAGTTATGAGTCCGGCCGACTTGAAAAATGTAGCTTCGAGAAAAACGCATTTAAAGTTTTCGGTACGGATTGCATCGGATTCGGTACGGATTGCGCCAAAATTCGAAATAGAAGTATTTAGACAATTTTCCTACCTTAATCCTTTAAGTATGTCATTTTTAAGATATTAATGCATCTTTTAAGAATAAAAAACAGATTTTTTGAAATTTCTACAGTGGCCTTATCCCTTAAATGTATATTATTACTACCTGAACTTTTCTGTACAGTACTTTGATAATCTTTTCGTTGAAATAATAATTGTGAAGTATTTTTTAATTGTAATAATATCAGCATAATATAGTATTGTCAATTACCATCTCTTTCTTTTAAATATTATAAAATTGATTGCGTGCGACAACCTCGTATTATCATAATATCCATGACGGTGATAATAATAATTATAATAATAATAGTAATAATTTAAATACTTTATTATCATAGTGTACACTATTAAGATATTTGGAATGAGAATTGCTTAATATAATAATTTTGTTATTGTAATGTCAGTAATAGCTGCTTTCTACGCTGATAATTAATTCTTCGTGAAACACAGAATAAAAAAAATTTACATTAACCTTCACCTCTTCACTTCACCTCCTAGATTCTTAGATAAGGATTTTCTTAGATAGTGATTTATAATTACTACCTTATACGAGACTGAAATCAAACTAAAAATGACGAATTGAACCTTAATAAAGAAAGTCAAACTTTCACTCAGAGGCGAAACTTGAAAGTAGGAGTACTTATTACAATCCGTAACGATTTTATAAATAATTATAAAATTCGTCATTCAAGTCATGATAATATATGTATTATCAGAATACAATTCTAATAACAATATTTCAGAAAATATCAACAATAATAATATCAACAACATATTATTTTATGAAATATGACTGTTATTAATCGTATTTTATGCAATATACTATATTATTTTGATATTATAATTATCATAACATTATGGAAAATACCTGGACATAAAAATTAAAAATCATTCGTTTGAAAATTACCTGACTTAGCGATTTTATTTGAAAAAAATGGATTACCAGTTACGAGATATTTTATTGTTAACATTTTATTCCGAAAACTTTACATGGTATGAAATTATTTGATTAGAAAAAAAGATGCATTAGGTGAATCTCTACAAGCAGCTATTTTCCATACAGTCATATAGGTATGCTAATAATTTGAATGAAAGACCTTTCGTCGAAGCATGACGGCTGTCGGAGGGAAGGCCTACCGAAGACCTTTCGACCGAAAGATATGATGAATATTATGATAATGGTATATTGTGTTTCTATTTTCATAACGCTTTGCATGTCTAAAAAATATTCTGCGTATAATGCGCAATATTTAGACATAAATGTTGTGAAGATTCAGTGACATTTTATTTTTGAGAATGCGAAACTTTCAAACCACGTTTACTGAAAATTTGCGATTCGTAGATACGATGAAACGTTTTGGTGTATCTGAGATACGACAGAGCATATCGCAGTCGGCGAGTTACGATACTCCGTTCTGAGGCTGCGGGAGATACATTCGATCTCACGCGCGCCCGGAGATACGTTAGAATGAACAGGGTCTGCCGGGATACGATACATCGCGCAGGGCGCGAGAGTTATGCTATACTAGTACATATGGGTCCTTTTTAATTACGCTACTGCTCGAAGGTCTGAGCGAGATAAGATAAAGCTATATATATATATATATATATATATACACACACACATATATATACCCACACACACATATATGTATGAGTGTGTGTGCCACGCGAATCCGGTGGACTTTTTCCCTGATTCCCACCAATTCGATTTATATATTTTTTATCTGATTCCCTTGACTCTAAACGACACCCCGATTTTTCTAACATTCTTCGAAACAACCCTTGGCCCAAAAAAAAATTTCTCCGAAACAAAACGCCCCAATTTAAAAATCTGAAAAAATTCCCAAAAATGCGTGATTATATGTAAAAATTTTCAAGCTATCACCCGCAGTGAAAGTATGATTTTTGCTCTGCTTTCTGAGCGATTAACGTTAAAAAAAAATCCGAAAATTTCAAGAACCGCTTACTTCGAGCGGATACTCAAATATTTTGATACCCACAATGAATTTTTTTCACCATTTTGGAATAACCAAGTCACAATCATGGACCTTGAACAGTCAGCAGTCAAATTTTCGGATTTTTTAAACGTTAGTCGCTGAGAAAGCACAGAAAAAATTATACTTCCACTGCGGGTGATAGCTTGACATTTTTTACATATAATCACGCATTTTTGAGATTTTTTTCAGATTTTTAAATCGGGGCGTTTTTTTCGGAGAAATTTTTTTGACTAAGGGTTTTTTCGAAAAATGTAAAAAAATTCAGGGTGTCTTTTCGAGACAATGGAATCAGATTTAAAAAAATTAATCGAATTGGCGGGCGTCAGGGAAAAAATCCACCGTATTCACGTGGAATACCTCATATATATATATATATATATATATATATATATATATATATATATATATATATATATATATATATGTAGACGGACATTGATGAACTTATAGGGTCCTGCTGTATAGAAGACGGGCTGCGATTGCAACATAAAAAAAACGAGAGAAGACGATCTCGGAGAGAAAGAGAATTGCTCTCAAAAGCGTTTCTCTCTTTCTCTTACTTCGTCTCGCGCTCTCGACCTCTCTCTCGCGAGCGAGAAAAAAAAATGCGAGGCAGCGTAAAATCGAAAACAAAAAAGAATAGAAAAACATGAAAAATCTGCATGATTGTTTATTTGATTTAGATTCACGTACAGTGGTCATCGAACAACCGTCGCATTCGTGCAAACTCTGCGGTAAATCATTTTGGAATCGGGACTCTATGTATAAACACATGAACATGCATAAGGGAACGACACAGTGTCCCGTATGCCACAAAGTGCTCAGCCGTACGACGCACATGAAGCGTCATTTAAAGAATCGCCACGGCTGGTTGGGCTTCGGGAGTATAACAGAAAACGTTCGTAACACGTCGCAATTAATAACGAGCGTCGCGATGGCGGCTGCGGCGGCGGCGGCGGCGTCAACGACGACAACAACAACAACGACGACGTCGACGACGACGGCGAGCGCTACGACGACCTCAACGGGCGCCCAACAACGTACACAACGGAACGCGAATAACGCGATCCCGAGCGTCGAGACAAGCGCAACGTTCACGACGATACGGATCAGAGAGAGCAGCGTCGAGAGAATCACCTCTAGTCCTATTCCTTAGTGTGAATTTCATTAACGGAGCCAAATAAGAAAGAGACACGCCGAAGTATTATATCTTGCCCGATATATCATTATCGCGCGCTCTTTCGCGAAACGAGAACCAAAAAAAAGATAACAGAAGAAGAATAAGCAAAGAAAATGAGAAAGCAACTTGTCGCACTAGTCATTCGTACGCATATGTATATAAGTACCAAAATTATGACTATATACTATATATATACACTACCGGCTAAGAGCTTTCGGACCCTTCTGATAATTGCAAAACTTTCGAGCACTTTGGATAATTGCACAATTACATTAGAATAATATAATTCGTTATACAGAGCTATATATTATCTTCGTAAAATAATAAATTTAAGGATTATATTATTCTTGCGTTATTTGGCAATTATTCAGTGATTGAAAATTTGGCAATTATCCGAAGTGTCCAAAAACTTTTGCCATGTGTATACATATATATGGTAATTCTTTGGATAAGCGACTTCCAAAAGATGAGCCTAAATGTTTTTTTTGCTACTTTCTTATTGATTTGATTATAAATGATGATACTCAGTCGGGGGGAGCTGAAATTTTTCATTAACAAATTTTTTACGAGCGAAAAATCGTTAACAATCATTTGGAATTTTTGAAAAACTTCTGTATTAAGGGGTTAGGCCACTCTAGAGGCCGAAAAATAGGCTTTTTGGGGATGTTTTTTTTTCAGAAAAACTACAAAATAAATTGAGATTACAAAAAAGGGTGTTTATCATACACATCAGTGACTGTACACAATAATTTTTTCGAAGCGATTAATTTCAAAATGGCGGCTGTGCGGCGTTTATCTCAAAACTGCATTTTTTAAGTTGGCCGGAAACATAACTCAGACAATTTTTAACCGATTCACTCGAAATGTCGAGTATATCTTGAAAAATACATTGTCTATGGAAATACGTAGAATTTTTTTTCATATTGCATTGTTCATTTGTTATTACCAATTATCTGACGAGTTTTTAGGCAAATTTTTAGAAAGTGAAAAATTCCGTCAGATAATTGTTAATAACAAATTACCTATGCAATATAAAAATCCTACGTACTTCCATAGACAATGTATTTTTCAAGATATATTCAACGTTTCAAGTGAATCGGTTGAAAATTGTCCGAGTTATGTTTCCGGCCAACTTAAAAAATCCGGTTTCGAGATAAACGCTGCACAGTCGCCATTTTGAAAATAATCGCTTCAAAAAAATTATTGTATACAGTTACTGATATGTATGATAATCACCCTTTTTTGTAATCTCGATTCATTTTGTAGTTTTTCTGGAAAAAAAAATCCCCAAAAAGCCTATTTTTTCGGCCTCTAGAGTGGCCTAAGGCCTTAAAACCCAAATGTGGGGGGATTTATAAAAAAAGCCTTCCTGAATACAAACAAACCCAAACCCAACCCCTTCACGCCGGAGGGGGTTGGGTTTGTTTGTATTCAGGAAGGCTTCTTTTATAAATCCCCCCACCCTCCACCCCCAATATAGGCGTCGAAATGTTAAAAAATGCCTTATTTTATCACGTTTCCACGAATTTCAAAACCCCATAACTTTTTATGCGGGGGGATGAATTTCAGGTTCCCCCGATTGAATATCATTATTTACAACCCAATCAATGAGAAAATAGCAACAAAAAAATGTTAGGCTCATTTTTCGAAAAAATCACTTATTTAAAGAATTACCATATATATATATATATATATATATATATATATATATATATATATATATATATATATATATATATATATATATATATATATATATATATAGGTGTACATACGTGCATATATATATATGCATTTATGTATGTATACATACACTATATAGGCGTATGTGAGAGAGAGAGTGTGCACGCGCGTGTGCGTGTATACATAAAAATATGTGTATTATGTTACACAGAGAGGATGTATGCCAGACACCACTCGAATTTGCCAGACTTTTCCCTGTAACAGACTTTCTCGAGGGATGTTTTTTTTTTCTTCTTCGCTTCACGTGAACCAAAGACACACACGGACGAAAAGAGCGAATTTGTCTAGTCATTTTTTTTGTTTTTCGGTACTTAATAGTCTAAGGAGGAATGTGCATTTTTCAAAAATCTTTTTTATTTCGTTTTTTTTCTTCTTCGTATTGAATAAGTATGGGTTATCGATGGGTACACGGGGTTATCGATCGTAAATCCTGATGGAAGAGAAGGATCATCCTAGTCGTGGAAACTGCCATACTCGCGATTGACGTCGGATAGTCCGATAGTTTGGAGCTTCGTTTGCAATTATTCGATTCTTGAAACTTGGGTCGATGTCTCTCGCACTAAGTTCGACGGGACATTGGCAAGGATATACTTTTTTTTAAATCTACGCAAGGTTGGCCAGTTTCGAATAGGCGCGGAACGGATGCGAGAGTTTTTTGCTTCGAATCTTGCCATATATTTGTACAAACTCGTACATTTTCCGAACGATGCGAAAGTGTCATTCGCTAGTGACGTTTGAGGAATAATCGACTGCAAAATGAGAACATCACGACTATGATATTTTTACGTATACTCAATTAATGTTATTCGATAATTCTTACGAGCTCACGAACTTGCCAAAAACCGATTATTTTTCTCTTATTTCTTAACCTCCGCTTCTTCGTTTCTTTTTCCTTCTTTCGACGATAAAATTGTCGTCTCGTTAGCTCAAGGGAACGAAGAAAAACTACGCCACTTCACGTTTCGTGGATGAATTTTTTTCTTTTCTTCACTTTATCGTGATTATTTCGTTGCCAATTTGATTTTCTCATTGTTTTTTTTTTCTTCTCGTTAACATTTTATTTTTAGTGTTCTTGTAATTTTCGAGCTGGAGGACGGTCGGGGAAAGCGTCGCCCCGAGGGCGCTCATTAACCTGTGCAATTTTCATTTACGAGACACCGTCGCAATCGCTGAACAATTTTTTGTTTCGTTTTTTTTTTTTCGTTCTGTTTCGATCGTAAGACGAATCCCTTAGTATTAGTTCGCCTTCCGCAAATAATTAAACTAAATGAAAGGCAAAAAAGGGTTATTACCAAAGCTTAGCTTGTATTTCGAGATTAAGTTATATTTGTTTGGTATAGATGTCATTTGGTACAAGTGAATTATATTTAAAACACCAAAAAAAAAAAAACGTAGTCAAAAGAGGGATGTACGAAAGATATATTTCACAGCGATTTAACCGCTCTACCATCGTATATATATACACACATACACATACATACTCATTCACACATATACATGTACACACACACACACATATATTTGTTTATACAGCGCAAGATTTTTTCTAAATATAATTTTTGCAGTGACAAAGAGTTTTTTTTTTAAACGAAGTTGCCTACCGATTTTTCGTTTTATCAATGTACCGGACGAAAACGTACGGAGGATATGTATATCGTATCCGGGATATTAGCCTTGGAATTAGAAGACACGATGTTATTTTGTTATAAGAATAAACAAAGGAACATTGAACCGAATGTGCACATTCCTCAAAGAAAAGAGAAAGGAAAAAAATACAATAAGTACAAGATTGCCAATTATTAATTTAGTATCGAAAAAAGGAAAACATATTTCTTTAGTTAATTATTTATGGAAGAAAAAGCAAGAAGATATACATCTATATATATAATATATGGTATTGCGTAACCCTACGTTCGGCTTATATAGCAGGCAAACAATGTAAGTGAACATCCGTGTGAATAAAGTTTTAAAATTTAAATTAATCAAGGAAAAAACTAAACATACATTTATCCTCTCCCATTGGCCAAATATATATATATACCCATCGAAACATCTTTACGTTGATGTGATACATGTTTTTTTTTCTATCACTCGACGTTGCGCTTTGTTCGGCTACGCAGCGAACATCATTTGTGGGATCGATTTTTTGTTCGATAAAAAAACGAGAAGGAAAAAGGCTGCACTAAGGTGATGGTAGCGTTTAAGGTAATCCTATCGCTTGACACTAGTCATACCACTGATCATACTTGAGACTTGGACAATTCATATTTTTAACATATGCGAAAAAATAATTTGTTATAACCAACATTTTTCATGCGTAAACTGTTTGATGAATGTTCACATTTAATTAGAGAAATGAAAAAATAGTTATTCCAACGATTCGCGAAGTACTTCTAGGTTTGATATTTGGCAACATTGGTTCCATCTCCGTCTCTTTTTTACTCAACCAGGCGAGTTTAACCTCCATGCTTTTCAACGTCGATCTGGCAAAACAATGTCAGGTGCGGGAGATATAAAGCATTGTATTCGGGCCACGACTGGTAAAAAGCGTGGAAAATTTGTGTCGGCGAAATGTGTCGGTTAAAAATGAAATATGTGTGGAAATTCGAATGAGTGAGGTGAGGTTAGGACTACAGTCAGCTGTTGCCTTGCTGTCGCGTCTCTTTATCGTAGCAAGCGGTAATAAATCCCATACCGGAAGTTCAAATTAAACTTGATATAACATGAAAATTAGGTCAATAAGCGTAATTCTTTCTAAGAGCAAATTGAAATCAGGTTTCTAAGAGAAACCGGAAATTTTACAGAGATTATTAATTTATTTAGTGACGCTCGAAAAAAAATGAAAATTCTATGGATTGAAGCCTGGCGATCGGATTACCTTAAGCGACTCACGTACCACGACATAACCTTGCTAACTATCTCGCCACATTGGAAAATACATCACAATATATCGTTGTACAAAAATCCTGATAATTCCACACGCTGTCGTTATTCATATTCTGTATGCCGTTTCGCATGATCCCCGGACATTGCTCATCGGCACAAAGCTCAGCCGCACAGACGAAAGAAGGCACGATGTACGTAGCGCAAAATTTTCACATTGGACCCTCGCCGAACTTTACGTACCGATGGAAAAAAGGTCTAAGAAATGTCCTTTCAATATCAACCTATTGGCACCTCTTACCGAATCCATTGGACACAAATTTTGCCGCTTCGACGATCGTAAACTTGCCGCGAATTGAAAAAAAGGAGCATTCACAAAGACGAAAAAAGTTCTGAATGATAGTGCGAAGTGATAGAGATTGAAAGAAAAAAACGACGCGAGCAAATCTGAATAAAAAAAAAGTTCATCCTTAGGAAAGATTGCCACGGAATAATATGGTGCTGAAGTTTGCAACGAAACTTCCATGTGTTCTTATTTCGTAATTTTTTTAACCATCGAAACGCTTTTGTCTCATTTAGGTTGTGGATCCCTAAAAATAAACGTTCAAAAATGTTTCAATGATTTTTGTAGCTTTAATTTCGTGGAAAAAAATTGAGCGGTAAGAAAAAAATGTCGCATCCCAACGATGCAAACTTCAATACCATCGGAATAATTGCAGAAATGTAACCTAATATACATATACATATGTATATATATATATATGTATGTATATGTAAATATAAACGTGCCAAATAGTAAAAGTTTGAATGCCGAAAAATGCGTCGCCTTGGAGAACAGAGTATATGTGTAAATCCCGTCACATTAAGGGGTTAGGCCACAGTAACGGGTATAAAATCATGTGCGATTTTAACAATTTTTTTTCGTATGAAAAAGTGATTCACTCATAAAATTAATTACACATCTACTTAGTATGAATATCAAGCTGTTAGAATTTTTTTCGATGTATAAAATGGCCGACTACTAATATTTTCTTTTGTTATCTTTTTTTTAAGCACTCCGCGGCGTGACATTAAGCATCCACAATTTTTTACCTAGAACAAAAAACAAAAATTCTCGTCAATCTACATGAGAATACCTAGAGAAGTACGTACGGAATTTAAAAAATATCGTTTTATTCAAAAGTTGTAGGTATTTGAACTTAAGAAATGAATTTTCAGTGAAAAATTTCGTTATAACTGCTCATAAACTGCTCATAAAATGAAAAGTTTTCGATTAATCAGAAATTCCGTACGTACTTCTCTGCGAAATGCAATTAGGAACATAACTTTTAAATTTGAAGTAACGCGAGTGAAAATTGTTGAAGTTATTTGTCACGCAAATTGGAAAAAAGCTGTTTCGAGAAGTTTCGAGTAGTCGGCCATTTTGTACATCGCCAAAAATACATATATTTTTTCTAACAGCTTGATATTCATACTAAATAGATGTGTAATTAATTTTATGAGTGAATCACTTTTGCATACGAAAAAAGATTGTTAAATTCACACATGATTTTGTACCCGTTACTGTGGCCTAAGGCCTTGATTCACCACAGAATATTTAGCTGTTCGTCTCGGATTTTCTTGATTCGTTTGTTTTCGCTCTTGTTTCCTTTCGTTTGTTCGTACGTTGTTTTATTCGAAATTTGTATCGTTTCATTATTGACTTTGTAATGAGGAATCGGGGTCACACGAGGCTGTTGATGTGTTGCAGGGGGGGTGGGACGAAAACGGAAGCATGTTGGCGATACAACTGGTCAGGTGGTGATGCAGGGTCCAGGGCGTTTTTCGTGCAGTATCTGCGGAAGTGTTTACAAGCACCTAGCTTCGCTGACCCAGCACCTCGAAGTGCATCGCAACCAGACAACCTGCATCCTATGTCACACCACGCTCAGTCGTAGAACCGACCTCCGTCGTCATATGCGATTAAAACATAACATGCAATGGCAAAAGACGATCCAGAGGCACCGAGCTCCCAAAAAAGAATTGAATTCTTAAAGCGACGAAAACTTCAAGAGAGCCAGGGATTTTGAGAGAAGTGAGAAACAAAACAGAGGGAAAGAGAGAAAGAAAGACAAAATGCCCGAAAACAAAAACGTCTGCTAAAAGATCATCGAATCCTACTTGAGGGATGTGCGAATCAGCCACAAACACACACACACACACAAAACTTCCGAAATTTCTCATACATAGAATTACACGCCTCACAGACACACACGCACGTCCAGTGAGAAAAAAAAACGAAAAACCGATAAAAGGTACTTAATGAGCACGCGCATTCTCGTCGCAACCTCGAGGCAGGAAGAGTCGAGTTGAAAAAAGAAAGAAACCGAGACGCGAGGTAATCCGAGATGAAGAGACATCGTCGTTGATACAAAGAGTGTCTCAAAATGACCTGACGTTTTAATTTATTAACAAAACGTATTTTTTCTTTGAAAAGTACTGATATTTTTATTTTAATGTATGGTACAAAGATGGACGTTATGTGTGGAACACATCCGATAGATGGCGCAAACAGCATGGTGATGGAAAACATATTTTTTCAACGAGATGGCGCAACCTGTCATACTGCGGGCGAAACGATGTGAATTGGCCACCAAGATCGTGCGATTTGACGCCATTGGACTTCTTTCTTTGCGATTTTCTGAAAGAAAAAGTGTATGCCAATGATCCACAGACCATTCCGGAGCTCAAGGGAGCAATTGGACGCACCATTAATTCAATTAGTCCGAAATTATGTCAAAATCTTACGGAAAATTTCGTCAAAAGGATTTCGTCATTTATCGGATACTGTGTTCCACACATAACCTCCATATTTGTACCTTATATAAAAACAAAAAATATTCGTACTTTGCAAATAAATAATACGTTTTATTAATCAACGAAAATTTCATTCTGAGACAACCTATATAACGCGAAATATATACAAACATCAAATTTATAGTGTGAGCTTCAGCATATTTTTATGAGACGCAACTTGAGGCGTTACGTGTGTACGGTCGTGTATAACGCTGGGTGATGATCATCGTAAATATGAGTGTTCATGGGTTCTCCAATTCTTTCCATCTCGAGGCTACCGTTCTTTTTTTTTATGCCTATATAGTGATCGATGTAAGTCGTGTATCGTATAATTGGACCGTGTGGTATATATGCGAAATAATGGCGATCCACAACGGAAGTTCAGGAAGATAACGCGGAGAAAATAACTTGAAGTAGCTGCACATATTCTAGTCATGGGTCCTACAGTATTTTGCTATATATCGACATCGTACTGTAATAATATACATATATTGTAACGTTGCGAAGATCGAGACTATCCGAGAAAATGTGGTAAGCGAACTGGAGGGGCTTCAGTGGTCAGATCATTCGACCGACAATCGAAAGGGTTCGAATCCCAGCACAGAAGCGCCCTGAATTTTTGTTCTCGGATCTCTGGAATTTTTCTCCGGGGTTACAAATGACGCCCAACGTAGGGACAGACTGCGACTTCGGTTTAGGGAACTGTGACGGGACCAGCGTAAATCGCGGCAGTGTTTCGATTTTTCACTCCGCACAGCTGACCTCGTGGTTAAGGCCTTAGGCCACAGTAACGGGTATAATATCATGTACGAATTTAACAATTTCTTTTTCGTATGAAAAAGCGATTCACTCATTAAATTAATTACACATCTATCTAGTATGAATATCAAGCTGTTAAAAAATATATATATTTTTTTTTCGATGTACAAAATGGCCGACTACTCGAAACTTCTCGAAACAGCTTTTTTCCAATTGGCGTGACAAATAACTTCAACAATTTCCACTCGATTTACTTCCAATTTAAAAGTTATGTTCCTAATTGCATTTCGCAGAGAAGTACGTACGGAATTTCTGATTAATCGAAAACTTTTCATTTTATAAGCAGTTTATGAGCAATTATAACGAAATTTTTCACTGTAAATTCATTCCTTAACTTCAAATACCTACAACTTTTGAATAAAACAATATTTTTTTAATTCCGTACGTACTTCTCTAGGTATTCTGATGTAGATTGACGAGAATTTTCGTTTTTTGTTCTGGGGAAAAAATTGTGGATGCTAAATGTCACGCCGCGGAGCGCCTAAAAAAAGATAAAAGAAAATATTAGTAGTCGGCGATTTCGTACATCGAAAAAAAAATATATATATTTTCTAACAGCTTGATATTCATACTAAGTAGATGTGTAATTAATTTTATGAGTGAATCACTTTTTCTTATAATATATCCGATTTTATACCCGTTACTGTGACGTCAGGCCTTAACGGTGCCGCTGTGGCGTAACAATTCTCCCATTATGCGCCGCACATATCGATCCGGGCCGTTCAGTGGGGTGCGTAAATTCAAGTTCTCTAAATCGAGGTCCTAGTGTGTCTGGGTGTGTATGTATATATAGATATTATATATATGAACCCTTGTCCGTGCCGTTATTGCGAGATACATATAATCCTGTGAGAATGACGATACTTGTATGCACACACATATATAGATATATATAGATATATATATATATATATATATATATATATATATATATATATGTGTACATGTACAATTAATATGGATTGTATATACACGAAAAAGAAAAACACTACCGCAGGAATATAAAGCAGAATATCTCTTAGTCCGTCCATGCAGTGCAAAAAAGAAATATAAAGAAACCCCAAACCGGGATCCTCCAACTTTGTCTCCACAATTGCACCTGTCGTCATCGACGCTATTCTCATATGGCAAAAATTGCACGAGTGTGTAACTTTTCGATATTATTTTCTCACGGTGTTCGCGCGCTTGTCACGCTTAAATGTCAGAATTAACAGGCGTTAACAAACAATACGTTTCGTTGTAAATTGCTATCGTCGTTGCATATTTGCGGGTTTTCGACTTTTTCCCGTGGGGAAGAAAAGGGAAGGATACAAAAGTAACCTTGATGCAAAACGACACTGAAGTTTGCGTCGTTGGAATGTGACATTTTTTTATACTTCATCACCCGAAGCCTTCTTATTGGAAATTGGCGTTGTAAATTTCTGATAATATGTAGAAACGTTTGAGCGATTTTCACAGCCCAAATCGCCAAAAAAAAAATTGAGCAATTAAGGGGAGGTACCTGAGTAAACGGCGAGAAAAACAGGTAAACTTCGGGAATTTTTATCTCAAAAACTAATGTTTCGATTGGATCCGGGTTTTTTTTATTGGAAAATATGTACATTGAGGTATGTTTAGGAATTCTTTAAAATAAATTCGTTGACTGGAGGCGATTCAAACGCGATTATCTCGAAACATAGTTTTCAAAGTCGGTGCCAGATGTATCTCGAAAACGGCTTGTCCGAATTTGTCCAAATTTGGATACAATATTCTTCGATAGTTTTTCTCGTTCGCCACGTAGGATTTTTTTGAAATTTTCATTTTTGACGGAATTGCGACCGTTTTAATTCAACATTCGTTTTTCGTTCGCAATTTCCGACGATTTTGGATTGCATACACATTGCATAAAAAAGCAATGGTTCAATCAAATGAAAAACCCCTACGTGGCGAACGAGAAAAACTATCGAAGAATATTGTATCCAAATTTGGACAAAATCGGACAAGCCGTTTTCGAGATACATCCGGCACCGACTTTGAAAACTACGTTTCGAGATAATCGCGTTTGAATCGCTTCCAGTCAACGAATTTATTTTAAAAAATTCCTAAACATACCTCAATGTACATATTTTCCAATTAAAAAAAACCCGGATCCAATCGAAACGTTAGTTTTTGAGATAAAAATTCCCGAAGTTTGCCTGTTTTTCTCGCCGTTTACTCGGGTACCTCCCCTTAAGAAGAATCGTCGTTGCATTCCAACGATACAATAGCTTCGTAAAAGCCACGCTAGTCGCCCCGTTCGAGTATCCGGAGCGGGTCTATCGATTGGTAAAAAGCGACGATTGCAACAAACCAAAAAGTACCTTCCCTTTTGCAAAACGTGTGTCGCACGTGGCGACGAGTGTTTCGAAGCGTCGATCGTAGATCTCGAACGATAGGGGACCCTCGTTAATGTACAGACGGGATACAGTTCTCGTCGAAGAGATATTTAAAAAATGCGAATAAATTGGACGGCTGCTAACTTGGAGATTTTCATAGCGAGTGATACAGACTCGTCCCAGGCAGCTGACGAGCTTGGCCACGTTTCTGCAAAGTGCAAATTCGTTGGATTGGTTGGCGCGAAAAAAAAAAGTACAGTAGACCATAGATATCGTGCGCGAGCTTCAGGCTAAAAAAACAAATCCACATATAAATTCAACATTGTTACGTACACCGGAGAAGGGAAACAATTGTTCGATTGAACTGTCGCAGCAGTCGAGCCAGTCACCGCGCTATGACGGAGTTGTATTTTTCTTCACGAGAATCACACGAAGAAATTACTCCGTAAGAGCACACACGACTGTGATAATGTAGTTGACGATTTTATCGAGCTCGCGACTGCGCAGATTTTCTTTTACGCGTAAGCAAAAAGTTTCCTCGGTCACACCAGTGTGTGTCATATTATTTCACGTGAGAGAAATTTTCATCGTTTCCGCAAAGCGTATTGTTGATGAGGAAAATGCATTATTTCGTCGGCGAGAGGCACGCGGGCTCGTTGAAGGAAAAGTGTATTTTAGAACATTATAGATATTGTATGTACTATGAAATATACGATGTACATGTGAGTTGAGAAAATTCAAGTATTGCAGTATGTATAAAAGAAGAAGAAAAGGAAGAGCCGTCATTATCGCTTTGTTTCAGCAGTGTCGATCCAAATAAAATTATATCAATGTGGTAAATATCATTTTCCCGCAATGAGTGTCTTTAGTTCAAATGTATGGTCGCAGCAATTCGGTTTACGGTTTGATCCACGGACTCCTGCAACAACAAAAAAAAAAACGTGTATCCCAAAGAAAACGAAAGAAACACTACGAAAATACTGAGTGGTACAATGTGAGACGTGTAAATTTGTAGAGCATCTGGACTCGACGTTCACTTCGCCAGGTGGATTCCATTCGCGAAGTATGTACTGCGCTAAATGTGGCGTTACGTTTACCACTCAGCATGCTCTGCTGAGGCACATCGCATCGAAGCACGAGTCGACACCGGACGCCGCCGCCTACTGTGACATTTGTCAACGATACTTCAAGACCAAGTGGAGCCGAGCGACGCACAATAGTAGATATCATAGAACATGAATTCAGTCCTCTACACACGCTTTGGTAAATTGTTCTTTACCTTTACTTCCACAAATCACGTTGTAGTGGTTTATTTCTCCTCCATGTGAAAGGTAAAAAAACTATTGTCAATTCCGTGAAAAAAGAAATAAGGTCAAAAAATATATGCGACATGGTGCTGATGTTTGCATCGTGGGAATGCAACGAAAATCCTTTTTCTTCATTTCTTGATTTGTATTACTAAACTCTTTTTTTGCAGTTTTAGTAGTAGTAACTTTTATTTGCATCGCCGCTTCGGCTTTTTACAAAGCTGTTACGCCGTTTAACATCGCGCACTTACAATCTAAGTTAAATCTTTCCCCTTTTATTTGCAGTTTTAAGTACATGGATCTTTCAAAATGTTTCAGTGTTAATTGTCGCCTAAATGGGCCGAAAAAATCAGGCGATGCGAAAAAAAAAATAACTTTGTTGTATTCCAATGACGCAAACTCCAATACCATGCGTCATTTTGGGACTTCACGACGTTTTGTAGATGAAAAATGTAAGTATCTTTCGGAAGCAGTTCAGATATTTCTTTTATCCCTTGTATATCGTCATCCCTAAATATTGGAAAAATGCCCTGGAAATACTTCCGTTGGAATATACTCGGTATTTAGAAGATATATTTTCTATCCTCTGCGTTTATATTTCTTTTTTCGAGGGTCATTATTTTTATCCTGGGTAGGGTTTTTTTTCACCGCTTAACCTCTATTATAGCCGGCTGGCTAAAATGAATTTTGTGCAATCCGTGCAAAAGTTACATCACGGGATAATCATCTAAGAAACGTGCATCGTCTGAGGGTAATTATCGAATTTCGTAACACCGCTGTGCTGCGGAAACAATGGTCGATAAGAATCTTTTATACCGTTCTCATCTGTCGTAATAAAGAAAAAGAAAATCAGAGACGCAAAAGTCGCAACGCGAGAAATGATGCGTTTAAATCCGCTGGAGCGTTCATTTCGATGATTGAAATCTCTAGCGCCGTCACATAGGAACTTTGTTGAGTGCAATGTTCAACAAATTTCGTTGAGGTGGAAAATTCTGTTTATTCCATTAATTTAGCTGTATTAGAATAAGTGTACGATATATCGCGTCCCGCCACATTAGATCGGCGATTCGATAAATAATTGTGTAACTTTGTAGTCGAACAAACGAAACTAGAAGCTTCGCGTTCGTACCTTGTATTCTACAATTAAATTATTTTATTATAATATTCAATGAGATACAAATGTACTCGCGTTGCGTCGAGTTATCAACCGTGAATGGATAGAGCCGGAACGTCGGCAGGCCCGAGTCAGGACGTTCCCTTAAATTCATCTTTTGTTGTCGTTCAATCAGATTACAAAATATCGTTGAGTCCGCGCTAGGAATGTCGTACTAGAGCCCACCCCGGAGCGCTAGTACCAAGTGAAGTACGGAGCCGCCTTGAACTTTGTAATCCTGGGCGGTTTTCTCATCGTTCCTGCCGGGTGTAGAAGAAATAAACGAAATAGTGGAAACCGAGTCGTACTGCATAAATAACAGGGCCAAATGTTTCAACGGGAGCTGAATTCATCGAAGAGAATGGACGCAACCGGAGTGGCAACGATTTCTAGGTTAGGATTTTCGATTGGACTCGTTGAACGTTAGTTCGCGAAAATCAAATTCTTTTTTTTCACACGAGGAACGCCGGAAGCTAAGCAAGTATGTTCATTATTTTGATAAATTTGAATAACTGAGAAAATATGGGTTGATTATTTATCGTGGTATACGTACATTTGTTTACCGGAGAAAATTAATCTCTGTTGCTGCGGTGGAATGCCCTCCTTCTCTTCCACTCTTTCCTTGATCCTCTCCACTTTGTCTGTGGGCTCTATGTCAATCTCAATCTACGAACACACACGCACAACAACCAATGATCTAGCAAATTTTCAATCCCCACATACGTACGAATATTGCCGGCTTATTCTTTAACACTTCTCGGTCTTTACGGATACTTGCCTCCTTACCCGTGAGCGTCTGAAAAAGGAAGAAAGAACCTATTAACATTTTGAACTATCGGAGTTTTTCGTATAGCTCGCAGTCACTGCTGTGGACATTTGTTACCTTCACTTTGATTAACATCTCTTTACTAGTTTTTGGTTAATGTTTATGGACTAATTGCACGACGTCGACGAGCTGTCGAAGTTCGGACGCACACGATTTCCAAATTTCTCTATTAATTTCCGCGAATCATACAGCCCGCATAGAGGTTAATGCTACGGCGAGTGTGACGGTGGCGCCATCTGCATGACGGGGTGGTGAAATACATGACTTGCAGCATCAAAGGCAGCACTACCCGTACTTCCGGTATTCGATTTTTCGGAATTTGGAACACTTTAAGGGGTTAGGCTACTGTGACGACACAAATATCAGGGTTATTAAGGGGTAAGGCCACAGTAGAATTTTCAAAAAGTCGATTTTTTTCCTCTAAAACGGTGCTTTAGCATCATAAGAATAAGTTACTATTCGATTTATAGCAAGGACAATTTTTTTTTCACCGACTATGGCCCACCTCTGACACGGCCATAGAGTACCTAAAAATTTAAACGCGTTTTTCTTTTCTAATGTTGAAATATTTGGGTTTTGTATCATTTTAAATAGTCACATCAAATCGCTTTCAATTCTGAACTATTTGTCCATGAATCTGAAATCGTAAATTGCTCAAGATTTTTGTTGTTGTTGTACAACAATGATTTACGAATTATTAAAGTTACTCGAAATCTTATCACCTATACAATGATTACAGAAAAAAATAGCAGACAGAAAATACGTTTCGCATCATCATAATTTATTGAAAGGAATATGAACGTTGCATCAAATTAATGATCCTCCAATCTCTAATACTTTGATGCTTGCCAAATGTAAAACGACGTAAAGCAATTGCGTAAAACTTCATCGTGCGCAGTATCGAAACTCTACAAGTCTTCCAACACAATCTCAACCGCAAATTCCGTGATATCAAGTCGGTACAAAATCGAATGGGGCCCAACGAATTGGGAAACGTGTTTCATTGTTTTATTTCGCAGATTGAGTCGAAGGTGACATTATCAAGGTAAAATAATGGTAAAATAACTCGTCATTCCTCTTTACCATTGGTGCAGACAAAAAAGTGGTTCGGTTTACAATAATCTTTTTTGGAATAAAATTAAAACACAAAATACGAAGCTTCAAAAAAAAAATTCCCGAAAATCACCCAAATTTTCAGCGTTCACACTGGTATAGCCCCTTAAATTTCGAGGCTTTATTTCATCATTTATAAATTGAAGTATGTTTTTCATGACCTTCGCTCCGGCTGTTAAGACTCACATATTAGTTGTTAAGATTTTTTAAATAATCATTGGTGAAATGTCCTCAGTTCTTCATATCCGATTTAAGGAGAGATACACAAGATGGTCGAGGTCGAGGATTTAGAAGCTATGAACATTCCGTCGACCGTAGAAGACCTATCCTGAACCTGGTATCGATGATTCCATGTAAGTTGACAAATTTCATAATTTATTCATTCCCAAATTTTCAAACGCGTTTTTCTCAAAACTACGTTTTTCAAATCGGTGCCCAAAATTTCTCGAAAACCAATTAACCGATTGCCTTGAGGTTTTTTGTGGTTATTCTATACACCATTATCTAGTACTTGTCATAGGATTTTTTTCCGTTACTTAGTTTTTGTTTTATAGGCAAAATAATAACAAATTTTTGGCCCAAAAATCACTATTTATGTTCAAACGTCCGCCATTTTGTCATAAATCGATATTTTCAAAATCGGCTATGACAAGTACTGGATTATAGTGTCTAATTTAATAATCTTTTTGTTTTTTTTTTCAGATTATTTTTGAAGAAACGCCAGTGGGTACCGTATACACAGATTTTTTTACGACGCTCCAAGGATCATACAATATCCTTGTATATTTTCGATATTTTTGAATAAAGAAAATCAAACATATTTTTTAATGTATATACTTTTAGATAATTAAACCCCCAATCCGAAATTTCAAATAGTTTTCCTTGAAAAAATTCACAAAAATGACCTTTTTTCTGGCTTCTAGGTTTATATCTCCCCTTAAGCAATGCGTCAACTGCACAAGCTAACGGTAGATTCTCAAATCAGCGTTTTAGATTGACAATGATATTATCTGACGTTGAAGTTCACATTGTTGGAAAGCAATGATATTTTGATAATCATTGCTATGATAATCAAATCATTGCTATGATAATCAAATCATTGCTATGATAATCAAAAGCAATGATATTTTGATAATGATGATAGCAACGGACCGAAGCCGAATCCTCAATGATTAACTAATTATATTTTTTGCAATTTAAAGTCGTAAATTTTCAATAAGAATACGTAGAAACGATTGAGCGATTTTCACAGCCTAAATGGACAAAAAAGAATTAGAATAATTAAGAATGCATTTTTGTTGCCTTCCAGTGATGCAAACTTCAACATCATGATATTTACGTAATGACATATGTACTTTTTATACAAATTACGGAATAGTTCAAGTGATATAAAATTATTTCTTTGATTCCTTGGGTAAAACTTAGACAAAATGAATCAATTTTTTTTTTTTTAATTATTTTGCATGGATTTTTATCTGGTAGGCTGTGCCAACCTCTTCTATGCCAAGGTTCTTTGCCTTTGGATTCTCTTGGTTCAAATCAAATATTCTCCCAGTTACAAGTAGTCTTTATGATTTTATTGCATTAGTACAAAATAAAATAGCAACAACGATGACGGATGGTTTATACACGCGCTTGTTATTTTCTAGACTAAATTTGATGAATCTGTACATTGAGCTGTGAAGCAATAATAAAAGTTGGATGATTTTCTCAGACAAGTCTTGTTATCACATCTTCAACTTCTCCTCTTGAGCGAGCAGTTGACTCTTGATTTTCTGGAGGAGCTCCTTCTTCACGGAGTCCGGAACGAGACTCCTAGCACGACTGGTAACCATGGAGAGCAATGTGTCGTACGTGAGGTCATGACCATTTTCCTTGATCAATTCTTTGCAGATGATCTTCACCTGATCTCGCCATCCACACTCGACGAGCCTTCGACGGAGTAATTCTTTCAAACTGCCATACAATTCACGAATATCAGAATATTGTTATTCTAACCTAGAGTTGCGACAGGGAGTTGCTTTATTTTCGTCTCGAGTGAAATCGAAAATATCTTACCCGTCTCGATCGCCAACCATCACTAGACGCTGATGAGGTGCAGTCTTCATTTTTTAAATACCAGTCCAAACTATTTACTAATATACGAAATACGAGACGTATTTTTCGCTCAGTAGGAACGAAACTTTATCATCATATATATGTATGTCGAATTTTGTGTATAAGGTTATAACGACGCGATCAGTGGAACGGTCGGTAAGGTAGAGGGTCACTGTACCGATAGACCACGCGCTCGCGGATCACCACAATCTAAGATTAAATTTAAAAAAATATATATGTTATTGTTCAGACTATACTGAGCTTTTGCGATTTTTCGAGTGTTTTTCTACCACAAAACACCATAGATAAAAATAGTTTAATGTATGTAATTTAACGTGCGGTTATATGGGCAAGGCCATGGAGGCTAGCCTCCATTTGCCGTTTCATGCGGACGTACTTCGATGTGAAAGCACCCTAAAGAACCGTAGCGGCTCGTTTCGCAACTAAAACTTCGCATGTTGCGGACGAAAAATCTCATACCGAACAAAAAAAAACTTTAAACAAATGTTAAAATTCCTATGATCGAAGTGAATTAAAGTATTGAAAATGTTGATGAGACTACCTCAAACGCCGCTCGCCACGGCATTTAAAAACAGGTAACTTCCGTTCGTCTTTACAACCGTTTGACATTCAATTTCCCTAACTAACCTATTTTATGTTTTTCAGCTCTGCCCAAATAAAATATTTCAATGTATGGCAAAAATATTGCTTTTCGTCACAATTTAAATCCGACGACAACGTACCCCCGAAGCAAATCGTAACTCCGTTTCCGCCACTTTCCCAACCGGTCGAAAATTTGCCCACCCCTATCTATTCGTCCGCCAAGGAGGAACATCAGGTCACTCAAATAACTGTTTTGCCCAATGGCTTGAAAGTGGCCTCGGAAAATCGTTTCGGCCAATTCTGCACCGTCGGAGGTACGTGTAAAATGATAAAAGAAAATATATTCTTGTTCTTCACCTCATTTATATTTTTCTATTTTTAGTATTAATCGATTCCGGTCCCAGATTCGAGGTCGCTTACCCCAGTGGGATTTCTCACTTTCTGGAGAAACTAGCCTTCAATGTGAGTTTTTTTCCAATAACGGTGATAATGTACCGGGCTACGGTAATTCCAAAAAGGTTACAAATGTTTGCAAACCATGCGAACTTTCCTTTGGCAAGTTTTATTTTTTCAAATTTGTTCGATTCAATCGGTGGCAAATATAGCCAAAGTTAAATATTCATAAAAGATTATCATTCGTTTTTAAATGCATTGATAAACTTATTTTTAAGAGTTCAACTAAAGTTCACCTTATCATGTTTGATTGTAATTGTTGAGCAATGTGGACACAGTTCTCAAAAGATCTTCTTTCCGATTAGGTCGAAATTTTGCACGGACCTCCTTTTTAATGTCTCAAGAGATCCCCTAAAAGGATTTTCTCTATGCATCATAGGTTTCGAGATATCGATTTTTGAAAGTTCTCTTTCCTTTACTGCATTCCTACTACATCTCTAATTGAGCTCAGTTCTAGCTATATGTATTATTGCGCTTTCCGTTTCGTGCAAATGGTGGGGTGTGTGAAACACGGGTATGGACGCACGGCACCTCAGATTTGTGTGTCGGAGCGTAGGGTGCGTAGAATGCTAGTGCCAGCGTGACACGACCTCGCGTTCAAGGATTGACCACGACGATCAATCGATAAAAATCGATTGAATCGCATAAAAAAAAGGAAAATAAAATGTAAAGAATTTCCGGTGTAAAGACGTTTCGAAGATGCAAACTTCAACATCTCAATTTTCCATCCGCCAATGACAAAGTATTGGAGTAAACGCTCGTATGAAAATTGCAAGGTCATTTATTTTGGACCGTATTAACGAAATTGTACACACTGACTTGTTGTAGGAAAACTTGTCCGAATGGTTTTTGAAACATTTGAGTACCTTTTGGGCATGAGTGGCCAGAACCATATTCAAGTGAAACATAATCTTTGTCCTATTGCACTACATAACATTTTTCTAGTCCACAAAGAATTATTCGAGTAAGGATGAAATAATGCTCACCCTAGAAAAACATGGAGGTATATGCGACTGTCAGGCGTCGAGAGACACGTTCGTATACGCGGCCTCCGCCGAGAGGCACGGTCTGGACACAGTGACTCAAGTTTTGGGTGATATCGTACTGAGGCCACGAATCACAGAAGAAGAGGTACCGATCACTGATCCAAACTTCTTTGGATAAAGCGAATTGCGTGCTCATTGACTTTCTTTGCAGCTGAGTACAGCGAGGCAAACAATAGAGTTCGAACTCGAATCGCTGTTGACTAGACCCGAGCAAGAACCATTGCTGATCGACATGATTCATGCAGTAAGCGATTACATCAAACTTCCTCAACAGACGGAAAGTAGATTCGATGCGAATTGCGATAGAATCGTGAATTGTTGATGTTTTTTAAGGCCTCAGGCCACAGTATCGAGTATAAAATCATGTTCGAATTTAACAATATTTTTTCGTATGAAAAAGTTATTCACTCATAAAATTAATTACACATCTATGTATGAATATCAAGCTGTTAGAGTTTTTTTTTTCGATGTACAAAATGGCCGACTAATATTTTCTTTTATCTTTTTTTTAGCCGCTCCGCGGCGTGACATTTAGCATCCACAATTTTTTACCTAGAACAAAAAACAAAAATTCTCCTCAATCTACATTACAATACCTAGAGAAGTACGTACGGAATTTAAAAAATATTATTTTATTCAAAAGTTGTAGGTATTTGAACTTAAGAAATGAATTTTCAGTGAAAAGTTTCGTTATAACTGCTCATAAACTGCTCATAAAATGAAAAGTTTTCGATTAATCAGAAATTCCGTACGCACTTCTTTGCGAAATGCAATTAGGAACATAACTTTTAAATTTGAAGTAAATCAAGTGAAAATTGTTGAAGTTATTTGTCACGTCAATTGGAAAAAAGCTGTTTCGAGAAGTTTTGAGTAGTCGGCCATTTTGTACATCGAAAAAAAATATATATATATTTTCTAACAGCTGGATATTCATACTAAATAGATGTGTAATTAATTTTATGAGTCAATCACTTTTTCATACGAAAAAAAAATGGTTAAGTTCGCACATGATTTTATACCCGTTACTGTGGCCTAAGGCATTAAGGGGAGGGTAGGGGTTTCAGCGCGAAAAAAAAAACACTTTTTCGCGAATTTTTTTCATCTATATGGATAGAGTAAATTTATTGAAACCTTTTATACATTGTTGAGTGTTATTTCAAGAACATTCCGTGAAATTTGTACGCGAAAATATCCATAAACAAGCCGGTGACAAAGCTTTTCCAAGAACGCCTTTGGAAAAACACTATTTGCGGTGTTCACTGTATCTCAGCTAGAAATTATCTGAAATCAAGTACCATTAAAATTTAGTGAAAGTATCATCAAATCCTCCTCCCAGCGGTCTTTGATAATATTTTTTTTCATTTCTAAATTTTTGGTGGTCATGTAAAGTGAAAAGTGCTATTTTTCACGAAAAATTCCGCCATTTTGGGGGTGGAAAAACCCCTCAATGTAAAAAAAATCTCAAACTAACCGTTGGGCGGAGGTATTTTACATGTAGAAAGTGTATAGCAAGTTTAAAATAAATCAGTCGTGTAGTTTTCAAATGGCAGTGAACACGGACTTTGAAAAAGTGGTTTCGAGAAAAACGCGTTTGAAGTTTAGTGAAGTCGGAGCTGCAGTGTTAGAGGAGCAAGACTAAATAGTCAATAACTTCAAGAGTTTTGCTCTGATTGACTTGAAATTTTGGGATTATATTCTTGAAATGTTTAACTTTAAGAAAAGACAAAAAAATCGATTTTTCAAAAGTGCAAACCCCTACCCTCCCCTCAAATCAAGTTTTGGGGGTAATGAAGTTTCCATCAATCGCCAGTCAAATATTTGGGTAAATACTTGAATGGGCAAGGTCAGCTGTGCCAGTCAGTACGATGCTTGGATGTACACCCACATGGCTGTGCACTGGCTGGCTAAATGCTTACACATCTAAGTTAGACGAAAAAATTAAAATTCCCCATCGAATCTATTTTCCCAAGTTATAATAATCTATTATCTTCAAAGTATCGTCCATCAGCAACTAATCACAATAATGTTGGTCAAAAGGCCGCATACCGGGAAAACACGTTAGGATTACCGAAGATATGTCCAGCTGGCAATATTCAGATGATCGATCGTAAGATCTTGTTAACTTATCTGAAGAATCATTACACGCCGAAGAGAATGGTCGTAGCGGGTGTCGGGATCGACCACAAGGACCTAGTCAGTGCGGTTGAAAAGTAATTAATTCTGCCCGTTTGGGGAGTCTCGCTTGCATCAACGATCGGATAAAATCGTAACTAATTTAACGACGGCAGCAAACTTGTGTTTCGTTCGCAGACACTTCGTGAATGAAAAGCCAACCTGGGAGGACGACAGTAGCGTCGTTATGGATGACAAAATGGTGCATCACGTGGACGAGTCCATTGCTCAATACACGGGCGGTTATGTTCTGGTGAATCTCTTGAATCTTCGATCATTCGTAGTCGACAGTATGGTAAACAAAATTGGTCGTTTTTTGTTGAATATGCTTGAATACCGTAGGACGAATGCAACGTGCCAGTCTACGCCGGCCCGAGTGGTCTTCCCGAATTATCTCACGTGGTCGTAGGTCTCGAAGGTTGCTCGCATCAAGATTCAGACTTTATCGCCATGTGCGTGCTCAACATGATGATGGGCGGTGGCGGAAGCTTCAGTGCTGGCGGTCCAGGAAAAGGAATGTATACGCGGCTTTACACCAACGTGCTCAACAGGTAAATCATCCGCGCCAGGAATCAAATACACTCTGACAAAAATATTCGTTCTTGTAAAAAATAAGAATATCTGAAACGAAGGCTAAACGTACTTGGCACGGGCATCAACTTTTTCATATTTTGCTACCCTAAAACTACATAATTATTGTCCAGCTACCGCTTGAAACAAAATGGCATTGGCTGCGACTATTCAATATATAAATCCGAGGTAAATACACAAAAGCGAGGTATTAAGGGGCTATACCAGTGTGAACGCTGAACATTTGGGTGATTTTCGGGAATTTTTTGGAAGAAAAGTACTCAGTTAAATTACATAATATTATTGTAATAATTGTAATAATTATGTAATCACCTATATTACATAATTTTTTCATAGAAAAATATTGAGATCCAAGCGACTTGTGCGCTGCCTTCGGAGGCGCCAAAAAAAAAGTTCCTCCACTGCTGACAAACTGGAAGGTGTTTCCTGTACAACGACGGATTTTCGAAAAATATGAAAATCTAACAAAATGGCGTAGTTAGGAAAAAAAGTCTGTTTTCTTGCCTATAAAATGGTCGTTTTTTTCAATGCCAAATCGTCAATTTTCATCCAATCAAAAATATACAAGAGGACTCAATTCAAATTTCAAGTCAATCGGATAATTGCTCTTTGAGTTACAATGTCAGCAAATTTGGAAAATCTCATTTCGAGAAAAACGCGTTTAAAGATTTAACTATCGATTTCTGCAAAATAAAATGATATCGATATAAATGATATAAATGATAATGATGTTCTTGAAAGTATAAACTGCCGAAAAAGGCAACAAAAAAAATCCGTTTTTTGAAAGTGTCACACTGGTATAGCCCCTTAAATATATAAATCCATTCTTTAGTGGGAGAAACACAAATTTGAAACTAGGAATGTAACTATACCGATACGACACTAATAGATCGGCCGATATATCGGCATCGCCGATACGTTCTGCGCCGATTTAAATATCGCGCCTTTGTTGCGATGGCTTATAAAACGAGTATCGTTACATCCCTATTTGAAACACGACGAATCTGGGCCATAGTTGTGGAGTTTTACGGTATCATGTTTTCCCAAGAAGCAATAATCGGAATTACCAATGTACGACGAATCAGAATCAATTTGCTTTGAAAACAGGTCGACTTTTAATATTTTTTTCTCGCGACAGTATTAGGACGACGAGGTCAGCATCTTCCTCACAATTAATGCAGTATTGTCACGTTTGAGTTTTTTGTTGATGAAAAATACCTATAAAAGGGGCAGTTATTATTATCAAAACAAAGTGCCGATGTTGTTGCATGGCCACTCGTCGTCGACGGTTCCGGCAGCTAGGGTGACCTGAGATTAAAAATTAAAAAATATACTTGTAGTTCAAAAATAAAACTTCCGTATGACGGGATAGTGTAAAATTTTTCAAATGTACGAGGATAACACGCTGCAGAAAAACAAGTTCGATTTTCGACAAAAAAACAACCTTAATCATTTGTTTTTGGTAAATGGATAACAAAGCTGGGCAGAAAAACGTTCATCATTAATTAAAGAAGTTAACATACTGCTTAACGATTTAACTTTTAAGTTGAATTGAAAAACTGTTAACGGTCTCATAACCTTACGTTATACGCTCAAAGTCGGTGAAAAAAAATGTCTTGCTATAAATCGAATAGTAACTTATTCTTATGATGATAAACCACGGTTTTAGCGAACAAAAAAAAAATCGATATTTTGAAAATTCTACTGTGGCCTTACCCCTTAAACTTTTACTAGCAGTTCTATCGTTGTAATCATAAGGATACTTTCAGTCTGCGATTTCCGCACCATATGCTGGCTTTACCTCCTAAATTTGACTTCCTCCAAGCGACGAACGCGTGTTCGTTATTTTCAAGGTAGCCTAGTCCCTTAACCGTTTCAATACGGCGAAAAAATCAGTTTAGTGCACCCCATTGCCGCGAACAATTATTTCTCCTCCAAGTGATTATTACAATGAAATAACTTCTCCGTCTGAAACTTGCTCAATAAGGGTGCGAATTCCTCACCACTGAAATGCGCCTATGTTTTTCAGTAACTGGGACATATGTTGTTCCAGGCGTAATTTCAAAAAATTTCCAGACTGGGACAGCATATGCCCCGTCAGGTGTGAAAGGGTTAAGGATGCAATGATCAAACTTCTAACCCCTTAAGAAATAAATGAGCCATACGATACAAAAAGGTTATAAACTTGGCTCCGTCCGAGTATGAAGTGAATAAGACGAATAGATTTTGCGCCGCGCCTTACACCGTTTGACCGAACACTTTCGAATAAAGCGCAAAAAAGGGTACATCGAGTCGAGATCCAGCTAAATTCCTATCTCGCACAACACAGTACACGTCCCCAATTTCATCATAAGCCCTAATATCGTTTTGAATATAAAATGGTTGAATATTCAAACAGTTTTTACGCGTTTGACGGCATAGTGAACAGGCTAGTGTACGATTGTTTATTTTTGAATTGTGTTTAGGTATCACTGGATGTATAGTGCGACAGCTTATAATCACGCCTACGCGGACACTGGACTCTTCTGCATTCACGCATCCTCAACACCGACTCACATTAAAGAAATGGTCGAGGTTGTCGTTCACGAATTGGTCGCGATGGCAGGAAACATCACGGAGAACGAATTATCGGTAGGCCCAACCAATATTTAAGGGATCGTCACAGTGTAACGTGTTGAATAATAGTTGATCTTCGCGATTTTTTTTATGTCAAATCAAAGCACGCATGATGCACAGAAAATAAATTTTTAAACGCTTCTTTTCATATTTTTACGTTTTTCTTAACGGTTGAAAATGCCTTCGTAAAAAAAGGAGTCCTCACGGTGTGCACGGTTGTGAAAGTAAATATTATTTGAAACAATGTGTAAAAAGATTATTAATCAGCATGAAAGCCGCTATCTTGCTATGGAAGTTTCCTTTTTTAAAATTAAAATTGACAAAATGGCGGCGGTTTGAAAAAAAGTATCGAATTTAGCCTATTTTTTCAAGCTTCTCGTTGAAAAAATGAAGATTTCAAAAAAGCTTCCATAGCAAGATAAAGCATGGCGTGAAGAATGTTGTGTCCAAATTTGAGACGGATAGCTTGAAAACTCTTCATTTGAGAGCATACACCATTTTGAAAAACGACATTTCGCGAAAAACGCGTTTCAAGTTTCGAGTACGGAATTTTCATATAAAATGTCTACTTACGATCAATCGGCGATGCCAGGCTCATTTTCATAACCGTCGATACTATCCGATAATGCAAAAAGAAATCGATTTTTTTTAAATTGCACTGTGATGATCTTTTAGGCCGCCGACTTTGCATATTCATTTCTAACGTTCCTTCGCACGCCAATGCGAGTTTTCACGAGCCCATTAACCTTTTACCCTTTTTCTAATGCACCAATGTACACAAGCCCAGGCCGACTCTTCGTGACGCGGAAGTTGCGTATTTAGTGACTTTGTAATATTACAGAGGGCCAAGAAGCAGTTGCAGTCGATGCTATTGATGAATCTCGAACAACGGCCGGTTGTCTTCGAGGACATAGGACGTCAAGTTTTGGCCACCGGTTCGCGAAAACGGCCGGAGTACTTTATGCAAGAAATTGGTAACTCTCGTTCCCTCTCCCTGCGTACCCCCGCTCCGTCAAAGACGTACGCTCTAATTACTTCCGGTCTCTTTCTTTTCACAGAGAAAATTTCGAAAGACGACGTCATCAGAGTGGCCCGACGTTTGTTGAAATCTCCGCCGAGTGTCGCGGCACGTGGAGACGTCCGAAACGTTCCGTCGCTGGCCGACGTCCAGGCGGGCTTGTTGAACGGCCAAGGACGCATGCCCGGCGCGAGAAGCAGGCTCTCGCTTTTTCGCTAAGTATCGGGTTAACCGACTTCTCGATGAAATATCAATCGAGAATGTTTTCAAAGCAATCCATTCATTCTCTGATCTAATGGTGAAACGTTCGACCGCCACTAGACATCGCGGAAAGTAACGGGAAAATCCTCGTTTCACAAGTGTCCAAGGTCGAGGAGCACACGACAAAAAACGATGTCGTGTTTCTTCTTCTTTGTAGCAGACGAAAGCGAAGAAATCGTCGGGAATATCCAAAACCAACTTTCAGTTTTGACTATTTTCGTTGCAAACACAAATTTGGACTCGGACCGCCCCGGATTCGTTTGAATTCATAGCTCGACTAAATTTCTCGTTACAATGACAAAAATCGTGCGGATATTTATATAGAAAACGAAAGCATAACAAAATAAAACGTCACGTCTGAATCGTCAGACGAGCGCTCGACATTATCTCGAATTATACGGTTATTTCGTAAATTCCAGCAACTGTCTTCATGTTAATCTTCCAGCACTGCTTGAACTCTTCTCCGGCTTGTACGAAACCATTGACACCGCTTTCCGCTTCCTCCAGTGCGCAATTGTATATTTCTTTGGCGTTCTGTATAAAAGGGATTTTTGGTTGGTTCATGATTCGTTGACCTCAAGGAGGTTCGGTGATTGGAGCGAGTCCAAGATAAAAGCATGATTTTTTTAAATAGCATTGTCGAGACCTTCGTCTATGCGTATGCGGAGTTTCCACGAGATTAACCGTACAGTTTCCGAGTTATTAATTGTTAAAGTTGATGAATTAGTCACACGTAGACGACAAAGTGTGCCTGTCCTCCGATCGATTTTTTTGTGCTACTTGGAGCCAAGACACGCGTAAAAATAACTGACGGTTGCGTTAGTTGAATGTTTGTGATCAATGAGGCACCTTGAATTGGAAAGCTCACCGCAGAAATAAGCAATAAATTTAGAAATAAAGTCGCGAAAAACCGAATTACTCGGAGAGCGAGACTTCTCGTGACGTAACAGCAGCCATCTTGCTCGAGGTGTGGCAACGCCGGATACCCGCGCAAATTTGATTCGTCTATCGGATATTTTCAACGCGAATTAAAAATATGATTGTGCGAAGCCGTACATTTTTCAATGGATTATAAAGGGCCTTTCGTCGATATTTACTTAAAGTTCTTTGATGTATAGCCAAGGCATCTTAATTTTTCTCGCGACATGTATACAACGCATCTACATATAAATGCAGCATGGAAGAACCGTCATATAAAATCAACGTTCCCTTTTATACCTGCAAATATAGTGAAAATTGGAAAAGGGAAAAGTAACATAACAATCGATCAAATATGTTTTGACTTTGGACAGATTGGACATTGAGGTTAACCACAACGCGAGGTTTTTTATTTACAAATTGCAATATCATCTTTTCATTTTCTAATTCTTGTCCGACAGAGTCTACCTTTGTCTCTAAACTGGATTTCAGGTACAATCCCGTTACTCTCTTGATAAACTTCTACAGCATTTTCATTCTCCATCTTTACCGACTACAAAAAATAATAAGCCGGGCGCGTGGGACTGATGACAGCCATCGAAAATGCGACGATGCTAAACGTCGACGATATGGCGTACTACTGAAGTCGCGTAGTAGATTATTACGTTTGTTTCAATATTATAAAAACAATAGGTAGCTCGAAATTCAATACTTAAAAAATATTTCTTGAAAAATAGGCCATATACATGTCTAAAACGTGGCGGTATTACGGCGCAAAATAGACTAAGTTAACTAGCGCGGTTATCACCGTACCTCCTTAAGGCGAAGTAGAATATCTACCACGTGACATATGAGTGCGAGAGAGATAGCTGAAATTTTCGAACAGAGATTTCTCATAGATGAATAATATTTAGGACAAAAGGAAATCATCAAGCTCTGCATCCGGAAATTCTCCAGAGCCTAATGCTTTGTTTTTCCTAAAAAAAATAACCATCTATGAGAAAATTGAGTTGGAAAATTTGTGAGGTTATGTTGACCTTGTACATGCCCTTGAGGCAGAACACCGTGTACGGTATAGGGCACCGTTACCTGTAAGTACTCGTTCAACAAGGCTTCAATGTCGAGGCTATCGTCACCGCGAGATGACAATTTCCGCTTGAGCTTCGAAGCCCGTCGTTTGGATTTTTTCGACAGGTCCAGCGCATCCGAGGCATCCGTTAATTTTGGGGAATCGCTTCGAGTACGTTGATCCAAGAGATCACGCAATCGTTGCCTCTTCGTACGATCCTCGAACTTGCTTAAAATTATTTTCAACGGAGCCGCCATTTCACGCAAAGAAGTTTCGAAGGAGGCAACTAATTCCGCCGAATCTCCCTAATCCGGATAACAAAGTTGTAAGTAGTGCTGTTAAAAAAATGCATATTAACCTCTCGGTAATTGAGGCAAGGGTCAAATAGGGCAGCCATACCCAAAGTGTGCTCCGAAAAAAAAACAACTTTGTATCTCCCAATAAATGGAAATAATTTCATCACTTTACAGTGGAATTAATGCATTGTTATGTAAAGTACCCATTTCCGGCAAAAGTACGATATCCGGGCCGCCGAGATTTGACGGTGGATTTAGAGTTATCGAGTCAAAATAAACAAAATATGAAGAGTGGTTAAAGTTATTTCGCTTATTTTGCGTTAAAATTAGAATTTTTCGATAGTTATCGAAAATGACGATTTTTTCGGATTAGAGCATTTCAAGCAACATCATTATAGTTTCAACAGTGTCTCAGGAGCCAAAAATGTATTTTAAATACCACTACCATGTTTTCCTCGCTCATAAGTGCGACTAGACAGAGAGTAAAGTAGTACTTTTAATGGCTAGGAGTCCGAAGAGGGATCAAAAGTGTACGGTTTATCCTTCTTCGGACTTGTAAGGCCCTAAGTTTATGTAAAATATATCGTTTAGTAATTTGGCGTCGTAATTATATGGAACAGTTTTTATTGTTATAAATAAACAGAGAATATGAATATATAAAGCATTATAATTTTGGAATTCATGTTGAAAATCATTAATACTACGGTTAGTGGTATTTATATGATACCACTAAACAAACCCAAACAAAGAAATACTTTTGGGAGTTCGCCCGGTCGATTTCCATTATTTGCGAGAAAATAAAGATATTGCACCCATGAGCCAACAACAATCGTTGAATTTTGTCGTATTTCCAATTACTGCTAAAAGCGCTCAGAAATCCTTAAGGAGTAAGGCCACAGTAGAATTTTCAAAAAATCGGTTTTTTGGGCTAAAACGGTGCATAATCATCATAAGAATAAGTTACTATTCGATTTGTAGCAAGACATTTTTTTTCACCGACTTTGAGCGTTTAACGTAAGTCCACCTCTGGCACGGCCATAGAGTACCTAAAACTTTAAGGGGGGATTGTCTTTTTTTTCGCAAAATTTACCGCTTTTTGGGAATTTTTTTGTGAAGAAAGTATACAACGGAAAACTTGTGAAACTTGGCATATAGTTTTATTGATCTGTTTACTACATACAAAAAAAATTTCAAACAATTTCATCAAAAAATCCCCCCTTAAACGCGTTTTTCTCGAAACAGCTTTTTCACAACTGGTGTGCACGATTTCTCAAAAACTATTCAACCGATTGCCTTCAAATTTGGACAGAATGCTCAGCTGACATCCTTTTATCGTTTGATGAAGCAAAAAAGCAATACGTTTAATAGTTTTTTATTTATAACAAAAAATCGATCAATTTTTTTCGAAAAATCGATACTTCAAGTTCAAAACGTCACCAAATCGTCAATTTTTTTTTTCCCTTCATCGAACGATAGCTATATGTGTCTAAAGTAAAATGCTTTTTGGGTTTTTGTTGCAGGATGAACGTGAAGGCTGTAATCGTGCACACCATCAAAAAAAGACCATCGCGCGTCGAGGGGGGTGGGAGGCGGATTTTTTGATGAAATTGTTTAAAAAATTTTTTGTATGTAGTAAACAGATCAATAAAACTATATGCCAAGTTTCACAAGTTTTCCGTTGTATACTTTCTTCACAAAAAAATTCCCAAAAAGCGGTAATTTTTGCGAAAAAAAAGACAATCCCCCCTTAAACGCGTTTTTCTCGAAACAGTTTTTTTTCCAATTGGCGTGACAAATAACTTCGACAATTTTCACTCGATTTACTTCAAATTTAAGTTATGTTCCTAATTGCATTTCGCAGAGAAGTACGTACGGAATTTCTCATTAATCGAAAACTTTTCATTTTATGAGCAGTTTTATACGAAATTTTTCACTGCAAGTTCATTCAAATACCTACAACTTTTGAATAAAAGAATATTTTTTTAATTCCGTACGTACTTCTCTAGGTATTCTAATGTAGATTGACGAGAATTTAATTTTTGTTCTAGGTAAAAAATTGTGGATGCTAAATGTCACGCCGCGGAGCGCCTAAAAAAAAGATAACAAAAGAAAATATTAGTAGTCGGCCATTTGTACATCGAAAAAAAATATATATATATTTTCTAACAGCTTGATATTCATACTGAATGAATGTAAAATTAATTTTATGAGTGAATCACTTTTGCATACGAAAAAAAATTGTTAAATTCGCACATGATTTCATACCCGTTCCTGTAGCCTAACACCTTAAGGAAGCCAAAACGGCAATTTTTTTATTCTTCAAATTCTCATTATTTTGATTAAAATATCAAGAATCAACGGTCAAAACTTGGCGCCCTGGATATCGTACTATCCCCCGATTTTCACTAAAAAATAAACATAAAACCCGGTTTTGCTTATTTTAGGGCTCCGTAAAATATTTAGTGTGTCAAAAGGATTCCGTCGCCAAAAAAGTTTGAGAACCGCTGAAATAGGGAGAAATCGAACGAAATTACAAACGCTCGACACCTTAAATTCCGTCAAATTTGCAACAATCGTATCCTGCATTTGTTGCTCCTCTTGTACAATTTCGTTGGTCAATTTATCCAAGGAATCTCTCGTTACAGGATGATGGTCGCTAACCTCGAAGTTTGTTAGAATATCGTCACGACGAGTCGAACGAACTCTCATGGCCTCGTCAAGTGCACCGAGTTTCTCCTCAACCGTCTTCCGCGTGACTCCGACGAGATTCTGGTAAAAGTCGCCGAGGCTCGACAGAATAGATTTGCGTAACGCGTCTTCCAGAGCGCCCGTCGCAGCTAGCAAATCTAACGAGGCAAAATCTTGGATTATAAAATCGCGACGAAGCGATCGATCGTGCAATTTTATTTGCCTTGAACTTCTTGTCGCCAAAGATCTTCCAACTGTTCGCGATAACAATGGATGCGTTGCAATATTTCCCCCATGTACTCGGTGTACGTGACTTCTGTTCCATTGCGTGTCGACGATGCGGCGAAAAATTTCTATTGGGTGTGGCAATATTGAAAGTGAGAATTCACACATTGCTTTGTGATAAGTTTTTTTCAACAAAACGTTTTTTCACTACAGAAAGAGCATAGTGAGCAAGGCACAGTTGTGGGCGATTATTGAAAGTTTTTTTTTAAGTCGTAAGTTTAACGTGATTTATAATAATTGGTTTACGTGACGTAAACCAGAAGCAATGGAAACTCTACCTTCTTTTAGCTATGAGAAGCCATCGCTTACTCCAGAAGTTTTAGAAGCAAAAAAACGAGTTTATGATGATTTAAGAATACCTGTAGGCGGGGAAAAAATTGCTGATTTTCATGATTTTGTTTTAAAGGATAGATCTCTGCGCCATTTTTTAGACTTAGGGCGTGTTTTATTACTACTTTCGGCTATTACATGGATTTTTTTATTAATCCTTAAGAATGGCGGAGGTGTGGCACGGTCTTCTTAAGGCGTTACCCCCACTTGTAGCGCAAAAAAAGGCCTTTTTCATGATTTTTTTTAAAGAAAACTACAAAACTTTTTTAATCGATCAATATACCATCTTAAAGAACACATCTTGAAGAACTTTCAGTAATTTTTTTATTGAAAAATATTACATTATTTAGTGGCAAATGGCCGTCAATGAAATAATGTTTTTATATACACGGTTTGCGGTGACCAACATTGCGACAAAGTGGATCATCTGAAAAAAAAAATGCGGATGGATTTAGTCAAATATAAGTATAAACTAGTCCTTAATCGAAGGATTTTAAAAAATATTCATTTTTCACAAAATGGCGGACAGTCAAAGTTAATGGTTCGATTTTAACGAAAAAAAACGGCCGCTTTTGGCTATAAAACGGCAATTTTTTTTTCGCAAAAGAAAATCGAACCATTAAAGACTACATTTTTATGTATTAAATAAGCCTGCAAAATTTCAAGAAGATCGGTTCATTAGTGTTCGAGTAATCTTGGTCACCGACTTCTGAAATGCCATTTTGAGAAAAACGCGTTTAAAGTTTCTCTTTCAACGCTCTTTCAACGCGGATTCTTCTCTTTCAACGCTCATATCTTAGTCAATTTTGTTCGGATCGACTTGAAATTTTCAGGACATATTCTCGATTACTTATACTTCAAAAAAATGCAATTAAAAAAAAATCGATTTTTTCAAAATCGCAAGTGGGGGTAACCCCTTAAAGGGTTGCGGCGGATTTTGTGAGACGGCGCGACACTCAACGTCGGTTAAGGCGATACATTTATATAGGAAAAAAATAAGCAATATTGAGGGATTTTTTGAACTAAGAAATAATTATTCTACAATTATCAAACTTTGGGTATACTTTAGTAGTATATTTAAGTATACAAAACAATTTTTTTAAACTAATTCACCATAAAAATGACGGATCTGTGGCAGAGTGTTACAGCAAGGTCGCCGTGGGAGTTGCGAATCGGCGTGCAGGCCAGCTTCCCGTAGACTTTGATTTGCAAAAAAGTTCAAACATTTTTTCAGTTAGAACATGTATAGTTTCTATGTGATGGCAATTAAGATGAAGAAAATGCAAATTTGAGAAAATGGCACGCATTTACAAAAAAATCAACATTTCTCGCAACATTTCTGTAAAATGTGGATTAAAAAAGTAGTTTTTTTTCACTTTTTCAAAAAAAATTCTCGTCAAGTAGAAAGTACCAATATTATCAATATTTCGACCAAATTTCAACTCAATCGGCTTAATAGTTTTTGAGTAATCCTGCACGCCAATTTCGATACTGCAGTTTTGAGTAAAATGCGTTTGCAGTTCACGCCCGCTTCGAATCCGAGCGGTGAGGCACAGCGTTGACGGGCTGTAACGTTTGAAGTTTTTCGTATTTCGCTTTGGAACTTTGGGAAAATATTCTACATTTATAGTTCTATCGTTTAAAGAAAAAAAAAGTAATCGATTTTTTTATTGTTGTAAATGTATATCTCGCCTTAATACGAAAAAAAAACCAAGGAAGATTTTTCTTTTATTAAAACTCATACGCAGAATATGAACAAAGAAAGAGTGAGAAATGTAGAAAATCGATTAAAAGGTACGCCCTGCAACGAAAAGATTAAATTTTCCGAAAAATGACAACATTTTGCAATAAAAAATACTTTTTTCTTTTTCATAATTTTAGGATAATGTTTTAGACAATAAGGTTAGAAAAATGTATACCAAATTTGATCAGAATGGGTCGATTAGTTCTTTAGCTAAACTTCACGCCAGTTTTGACAATGCAGTTTAGAAGACCGTGCCATACCTCCGGAATTTTTTTAAAAATTAACATAAATTTTTTACAAAAGTAGCATCTAAAGGAGCGTACACAATTTACGTAACGCAACATTTCCCGATTTTTACCCCCCCCCCCCCCCCCCCCCAAATTCCGTTACGTAACGGGTGCTTTGTCGTCAATAATTGTGATTTTTTCCATAGACATAACTAATTATAAAAGGATCGGGTTTATTCTCATTTTATGGAGTATATATTCATCTAGTTTTATACCAATTTTTATGACAAAATCTTGAAAATTCACCGAGATATATACCTTGATTGGACAACGAAAAAAAAAATTTCTTCATTGTCTAATCGATATCTTTATGAAAGGTTATCTGTAAATTAAAAGTCAAAAATTTATCAATATCTATACAAATGTAGCTATCGTTATGCATAGCCGTTTTTTTTTTAACAAAATGCCGACAGTTTGGGCATTTTTTTCTATTTTCAAGGCCCGTTTTCTGTATTCAAGCAGTCTTTAAAAATAGTAATTATTAAATTTAAAAAACGCGGATACGTACAACCTCAGTCACTGCGATTACAAAATGTTTTTTTTATTGAAAATCGGTTGATAAGTTTTTAAGTATTCGCTTAGTCGAAAAAACTAGTTTCGAGAAAAACGCGTTCAAAGTTTTCGTTCCGTGTTTCTTGATATAAAGTTACGATTTTTTCTAGAATATTGATACTTACATTGAAGTATCTAGCCGCGGGCGATATGACGGTTATTCATTTTCATTATAGTTCACAAAATAATAAGAGCCTGTACTTAATCTATTGTAAATGACGCCACACCTGTAGGGACTGAGGGCACTAACCGGTCGCGCTATCTGTTCCCACTAAAGTGACTATAACTCCGTCAATTTTCGGACTTGTCAATAAAAATGTTGTCAACATATTTTTCAATACATGTACTTTCAAGAATTATAAAAAAAAAATTCCTTCAAATATTGCTTGGGGGATGTGGAAAAGCTACTGTGCAAGTTCTGGCACATTGACTTTCCCCCTTAACTGGCATTGGTATAGAAAGCTGTGAGCTGTCCACGGTAAAGTTGCACGTGAGGTTTGAATTAAAAACTTGAATATGCAGAAATTTTACTATTTCTGGCAGTTATAAAAACGTGAAGCAAACCTTGACCCCCCCCCCCCCCCCCAATTGCGTTACGTAATTTGCGTACGGCCCCTAACAGCCAAAAGTAGTAATAAAACATACCCTGTCTCAAAAATGGTGAAGAAATTCTATCTTTAAAAAAATCATGAAAATCAGCCATTTTTTCCTCGTCTAAAGGTATTTCCAGCCTTAAGGGGAAAATCTGTACCGTTGCTTCGGCTTGAATCTGCTCAATCGTCTTGACCATGGTGTTCATAGCGGCTACGCAAAAACCGTTCTCCTGAAATTCTGTTCTTTCAGTTTCGAAGAGCAAGCTGCTATAATTAAGCGCCTTGCTGGGCAATTTCGGCTTCTTTTTGTTTGGAACGGAACGTTTGCGATGCGGTTTGGCTGGTTCCTGTATCGGGTCACCTTTCCCCATGGGAAAAGGAGGCATCAAATGGTCCAATCTTGAATCCAGCGAGTCCAGGAGTTGGGTAAATTTGACGGCCGAACTTTCGCACAAGGCTCCCGGCGCTTTATCGATGCATTCAAATGCAGCATTCACAACGTTTGTATCATCTTCCAGAAGGCGGTGAACCTGTCGCTCTAAAATTGCGGCACACTTCGCCATACCGTTGCGTGCGTCCTCAAAAAATTTCATTTCTTTCAGATTCGTATCGCAGCTGTTCGCAAAAAACAACGTCCATGAAGAAGAGCATTGGTGAAGTGAAGAATCGAGTTGACAGATGAAATGACGAACTTTTCGAGAGTCTTTTCAAAGAGGGGCTCGATAATACTATCCAATTCCTTAACAACTTTGTCGAGTCTCTGCATATTCGCGGCCTCCAGATTGGAAATTGTTTTCGAAAGACTCGTCAAAGTTTTGCGATAGGACTTGGCTTCGTCGGCGCTGAAGTTTCCACCATCTTTGAATAATCTGAAGAAAATGACACATTGGCGATCAGAAGAATTTCTACATATCTTTAACAAGTTTCTGTCGCGAGAAAAGGTGAAAATGGAAGTCAGCGTGAGGCAATGGGGCCGGAACATTCAATGATTTTCACGTACTGAATATCTTGCAGAAATTCTTCATTTTTATTCATCAATAAGTTCAGACTTTCTCGAACTTCTCGTGTGTGCACTTCGACTTTTTTCTCCATCTCGTTTTTGCAACCTCTTCTGATACCCTCCACCTTAAGTGATTCGAAAAATTATAGTTCAAGGCATTTACAGGTTGAGAATTCTTTTTTCTCTGTCTACCTGTTTTTGCAAACGATTCAATTCCGTCGTACTCTTCGCGACAGCCAGTTGATTCTTCGGTTTCGATATACTTGTCGCGAAAGTTTGCATGAATTGTTTGTGCTCGCGGACAAATTCTTCCACGCGGTTGGACGTGTCTCTGAGAATTTGATTCACTTCCTGCGCGGAATCAAGTCGTTCAATGGCGAGAAATCGTCAGCATGAAACTAACACTCACGGTTTCATGATTCTCCAGCCTTTTTTTGTGCTCTTCTATTTCTCGGACCCTGACGTCGTAAATCTCAGCCTGGATTTGTTGCCGACGCTCGAAATTCGCGTCCAATTTCATTTGTAAAACGGCCGAACGTTCCGACAATATTGTCTCTTGCCAAGGCTCTGCAGCATCTTCGATAATATGCGGAAAATCCACGGCAAACTCCACAATTTCGTTCATCAAACTGCAAAATCGTATTTTTATGTACTAGCATTCAATAAACGAAAATAATTTCTTTAAAAGTGTATTTCGATTTCAAATTATTGTTCTGTCATTCTCTTTTATTTTGACGTATGCAAAAGTTAGAGTTGGTTTTTTCATGGGATACATTTACCTCGGTGGGTAAGAAATTGCATTTTCCAAGAATATTTTTTTTCGATAGTGTCACCTTTGAGCTATATTCCCTCAAAATTTCATTGAAATATTAGTAAAATTGAATGAGTCTAACAATCGGCCGGGCGAGCAGCATCGTACTTCAAACTTTAAGGGGGAAAATCCCTTTAGACGCCCGAAAGTGGGTCATTTTTCATGAATCTTTTTGAAGGTGATAAAAAAATCGCATTATTTTTAAATGCTGACATTACCTTATTACAACGTTCGTGTTAAATTTTGTTTTCTTTTTAGAACAAAACAATATGGCCGCGTTATAAGGTATTCCTTTAGGCGTCTGTTGAAAAACTGAAAATGGGTCATTTTTCATTAATCTTTTTGAAGGTGATAAAATAATCGGATCATTTTTAAATGCTGAAATTACCTTATTACAACGTTCGTGATAAATTTTGTTTTCTTTTTAGAACAAAACAAAATGGCCGCGTTATAAGGTATTCCTTCAGGCGTCTTTTGGAAAACTGATCGTGTTATAGCTCAAAAAATTAATGATCAATTTGGCTGAAGTTTTGGGAGGTTTCTCACTATACCATTATTGGAAGGATATACCTATACAAATATAAAAAAGTATAAAATTAAAAAGTAAGTAGCCTTTGTAATCAAAATTTCATACTTTTGACCATTTTCTCGACAATTTTCACCCCAAAAAGGTAATTTATTTACGCGATAACCTTAAAACTCTAGGTATATCCTTCCAGCAATGTGATAGTGAGAAACCTCCCAAAATTTCGGCCAGACCGATCAATAACTCTGAGCTATAACGAGAGCAGTTTTTCAAAAGACGCCCAAAGGAATACCTTATAACGCCGCCATTTTGTTTTGTTTGAAAAGGAATTGTTTCTTTAACACTAGAAAGTTGTAATAAGATAATGTCAACATTTTTAAATGATGCAATTATTTTATAATCTAAAAAAAAATCATGAAAAATTACTCTATTCCGCGCGTTTAAAGGAATTTCCCCCCTTAAACGCGTTTTTCTCGAAACACTGTCTTCGAAAGCGGTGGACATGATATCTCGAGAACCACTTGATGGATTGGTTCCAAATTTACAGAAAATACGATGAGAAACATTTGAAGGTCGTTGACGATCTCACCTTTTTAAAATTGATCTTAATTTTCAAATAGTTACGTAAAAATGACGATTTTTTTCATACATTTTGTATGCTCGAGGTTTAATTGGTTGCTACGTTGTTAAAAAAAATTATTTCAAAAATCGACGATCGTCAACGACTCGTATTTATTAACTTTAATAACCCGTTTGGTTTTTAGATTTCGTATGAACTTTTTACGCTGCAGAGTGTCCACCTCTAAACGTCGCGATAAATTGCATTGCCGGCGGCCATGTTTTTGTTGTTTTTCTGGATTGTTTGGTGACTTTTTAAAAAGGCTCTCAATATATGTACCTTTGTGTTAAGGGGTAAGGCCACAGTAGAATTTTCAAGAAAACGATTTTTCTCGCTAAAACAGTGCTTTATCATCATAAGAATAAGTTACTATTCGATTTATAGCGAGACATTTTTTTCACCGACTTTGAGCGTATAACGTAAGCCCACCTCTGGCACGGCCAGAGGAATGTGTAGAACTTTAATCGCGTTTCTCTCGAAACAGCTTTTTTCCAATTGGCGTGACAAATAACTTCAACAATTTTCGTCATGTTCGTAATCGCATTTCACAGAGAAGTACGTACGGAATTTCTGATTAATCGAAAACTTTTCATTTCATGAGCAGTTTTATACGAAATTTTTCACTGGAAATTCATTCCTACAACAACATTCAAATACCTTCAACTTTTGAATAAAACAATATTTTTAAAATTCCGTACGTACTTCTCTAGGTATTTTAATGTAGATTGACGAGAATTTTTGTTTGTTGTTCTAGGTAAAAAATTGTGGATGCTAAATGCCACGCCATGGAGCGCCTAAAAAAAGATAATAAAAGAAAATATGAGTAGTCGGCCATTTTGTACGTCGAAAAAAAATATATATATTTTTTAATACCTTTATATTCATACTAAATAGGTGTAATTAATTTTGAGTGAATCACTTTTTGATACGAAAAAAATTTGTTAAATTCGCACATGATTTTATACCAGTTAGTGTGGCCTAATCCCTTAATGAAAATGCGTTTCTTTTTCATCAACCGCCTGCGAGAAAAAATATTCGGAATTTCGCCATGTATTTTTGGGCCTCGAGGTAGCCCCTTAAAATTCACGAACCTTGATTTCCAGTTTAAAATTGTCTTCACCAAATGTTGACAGAGTTGCCATTGTTTTTTTAAGAAATTGGGTTCGTCTTGAGACGAATCGATCTCTGATTCTTCTGTATCATTTACAGAGTCATTTTGATAACCGTGCGGTTCCAAAATATCATTGAATTCTTTGATAATTTTTGGAACTTCGTTGGAAACCGTCTCGATATAATTTTTGATTGCGTTGCATTCATCTTCGTAGGTCCGTTCGTGTCTAGACGAAGAAGCGCAAGTTTGAAGGACGATAAAAATGTTCAATTACCATCCGTCACTAGTATGTCCAACGCTCCATCGTTTTGTTTTGAATACTTTTCAGAGATGAGATCCAACATATTGAAAACTTGTGGCATTTGTTGCTTCATTTTTTCCTCGTACGTTGCTTGACTCAGTTGTACACAATAGCTGTTCAATTTTTTCTCCAATTCGCCAATACTTTTGTCACTTTTCGCGGACAAATCGTCGACCAGACGACCGACGGTATCCTGCAACTCGAGCAACCGAGTTGCTTGCTTCTTCCACGTGAAATTGAAGTCTCGAAGGAAACGAGAGAAGCCTTCTATCGTAGCTTCGATCGTCTTCACTTGCCGATTGCAACAATCCTGAAAGTGTAAATCCGTTAATTGTTTCCTTCTGTGCTAATCTATTGGTCGTTTAATTATTGTTTTCCATTAGCAAAGCTCCGAAACCTCGAATTTGGCTGAGAGACTTTTGTAACAATCTTTCAGACTGTAAACTGCCTCGTCGAGAAGTTTCACGTCATTGTCGAGAACACAATTTTTGTCTTCTTTGATCTTTGCCACCTCTCTCTCATACTTGTCAGACAATTTTTGCAATCCCAATGAGTACGATAAGACGAGTTTGGAAATGGAATTTTTCAGTTCCGCGACTGCCTCGCCAAGTTGTTTCGAGCAATCGTTCACCGAGGATTCTTCAAAAATTACGATCGTGGATTGCCAATTTTTAATCGTTTCTACCATGGCGTCGATTTTGGAGTTTAATTCGTAACGGGCCGTTTGTCCATCGTGATCGTAGATAAACAATTCTTCCGGCTTTGCCAACGTTTCCTTTTTGCGTCTGAAATTGATTACAGTCGGAAACAATAATCTGGGGTAAATGAGAATTTAATTCTTACATCAATTGCCTCATGTTCCCAAGACAGATTTCGTCTCGTCGTCGGTCGTTCACATCTTCCAACCAGTCTTGCAATTCGCGACTTCGAGTATCCGCGATAACGTGCATGCGGAGACGCAAATCCTCGTAAACTTTAAAATTGCCTAAAACCGTTTCGTTGTAGTTCTGGGGAAAATAATGCGTGAAAAATGACGGACATACGATAATTGGAGACACCGTAGAATGTAAAAAGATACCGATCTGTTTTGAGCGGGGGCGAGGAAAAAATGGCACATTTTCATGATTTTATTTAAGGAGTTTCGGGACAATTGACGAAATATTACCATTTGATTTATACTTATACAGTAAATTCTTTGTCATTTACTGAATGTGCCCTCCAAATTTTAAATCGATCGTCTACGACGTTTCTATAAAATGTATAACGGAAAAAAACACTTGTAAAACTGTGTAAAAATGTTCAAAATGCTATGCAGAACCGTTAAATCACTCAGTACATTATGACAATTGTGTCATCGGTGTCATCATGTACTCCTTATGTTATCTGATTATTATGTTAAAATATGTTAACATAATAATCCGTATGTTTAACCCTATGTTAAAAAGTGTTTTTCTTTCAATTGTAAATTTTGTAGAAACGGTGTAGACGATCGATTTGATATTTGAGTAAGAGTAAGTTCAGCATATGCAAAGAATTTACTGTATATCTTTGAAGCAAATGGTAACATTTTCTCATTTGTCCCAAAACTCCTTGAAGGAAAAGATTTCTTCACCATTTTTGAGACTCAGGGTATGTTTTGTTACTACTTTTGGCTGTTACATGGTATTTCGTTTATTTATTATAAATCTTTAAAAGTGGCGTAGATATGGCACGGTCTTCTAAACGGATTGCGCCGGATGTTAGCAGACGGCGTGACACGTAGCGTCGGCGGTATTAATCCGAAAAAAAACCAACGAAGATTTTTCTTTCATTAACACTCATACGCAGAATATGAACTAAGAAAAAGTGAGCAATGATTAAAATCGATGAAATTACACGCTTTGAAACAGATTGAATTTTTCGAAAAAATCGCGACATTTTGCAATAACAAACCTTTTCATTTTCAAAACATGTAGGATCATGTTTTAGACAATAAGGTGAGAATGATTTATACCAAATTTCATCAGAATCTGTCGATTAGAATTTTTAGCTATGCGTCACGCCAGTTTTAAAGATTGATACAAAAGGAAAATACCAAGTAACAGTCAAAGTAGTAATAAAACATACCCTAACACCCGTATTCATGGTCGTTCCTTAAGAAATAAGGCCTTCTTGTTCTTTGTTCTGAACAAAGAATAAGGAATAAGAATTCCTCAAGGTACAACTATGAATACGGGTGTAAGTCTCAAAAATGGTGAAGAAATCTTTCTTAAGGTAATCCTATCGCTTCACACTAGTCATATCACTGATCATACTTGAGACTTGTACAATTTATATTTTTAACATATGCAAAAAAAATTATTTATAATAACTAAAATTTTCCACGTGCAAACTCTGTTTAATGAATGTTTACATTTAATTACAAAAATGAAAAAATAGTTATTCCAACGATTCGCGCAGTATTTCTAGGTTTGATATTTGGCAACATTGGTTTTATCTTCGTCTCTTTTTACTCAACCAGGCGAGTTTACCCTCCATGCTTTTCAACGTCGATCCGTCAAAACAATGTCAGGTGCGGGAAATATAAAGCATTGTATTCGGGCCACGACTGGTAGAAAGCGTGGAAAATTTGTCGGCGAAATATATCGGTTAAAAATGAAATGCGTGTGGAATTTCGAATGAGTGAGATGAGGTTAGGACTACAGTCAGCTGTTGCCTTGTTGTCACGTCTCTTAATCGTAGCAAGTTGTAATAAATCCAATACCGGAAGTTCAAATTAAACTTGATATTACATAAAAATTAGGTCAGTAAGCGTAGTTTTTCTGAGAGCATTGGATTACTACAACTGTTAAGTATGTAAATCTGATTATTTTCAAGAATCTGACGGATTCTCACTATTATACACTTTTGTACCGACCGGAAATTGGATTTTTGTATGTCGTCTCGGAATTCCTGCACAAAAATACGCAATGTTAATATTTGTTTTCTCTGTAATTAGGTCGATAACCGACCCCGAAATTTTACAGAGACGATTATTAATATATTTAGTGAATAAAAAAAAATATGAAGATACCATGGATTGAAGCCTGGCGATAGGATTACCTTTGAAAAAATCACGAAAATCAATTTTTTCTCTCCCTAAAGGTAGCTTCCCTTAAACATTGCTATTTCCGTGACAAACTGTGCTAAATTGTCTACATATTAATTTTCTTTTTTCGAAAACGATGTAGTACAGCTGCCCGAAAATTCGAAATTGACCATGTGTCTGCGTCCAAAAAGATCGGTATCCAAGATTCATCAGTGAAACGCTCGACCCTCCCAAAGTGACGCAACTTGAATCTTATTTTCGAATAAAACTTGTATCTCGAATGGCGAGATGTGAGCGATACGATGAAAGATCTCGTAATACTTTCGCAACGCTTCCTTCACGCGAAATTGACGATTACGTTCGACATTGCGAAGATTGTTGTAAAATTCGTCGATGACGTTTTTTTCATCGACCAGTAAAGACGTTATGGAGTTCCAGGTAGCTTGAAGACTTTTTCCACTGAGTGTCGGTAGCTGCGTCGTTCGACCAACGAAACGATTGAATGCTTTATCAACGTTTAGGCAACATTAATTCTAACCGATCAACGATTAAGTATCAATCACATTGGTTCTCTGGATTTTAGCCTGATGTTCTTCAACGTTCTTTCTAATGCGATCAATATCATTTTTGATTTGTTCACTTCGTTCTCGTATCTCGATCGCGCACTTTTCGTGTATCGCCGATAAGTCGTTTCTCAAATCCTCGAGTGCATTTTCATGAGAGTTTTTTCTCTTCGTCAGCAGTCTCTCGACAGCCTTCGAAGGTTTTGAAACGCCCACTGTTGATAACAAGCGAAACGTGGACCGTGAAAAATGAAGACAATTTTGAAACGTCATTATCAACGTAATACCAAAATTTGAAGGCACAGCTGCGACGCACTGCACGTCCGTATCTTCGACGATATTTCGAGAGTCATTGCCGTCTTTCTTAAAGATCAGGCCGCGATTGACAAAACTCGAAGTTTCGCTGTCGCTTTGATCGGTCGGGCGAGGACGAAATATCGTAGGTCTGCGAAGTCTCGTAGGTCCTTCGGCTTTCGTCGAAATTGTCGTGAAAGCTCGCGCGTGCACCAAATCTTTTCTGTTCTTTTGATACGTAATCGTCGCGCCGAACACGAGAAAAAGCAGAACGAACGAAAGATTAAAAGATATGAAATTGGCTTCGAAATTGACAACATTTAATTAAAATATTTGCCGTATTTACAGTCATGACGATGACGGCTGGTAAACGGAAGTGTCGCACGGCGAGCTTCGTCACCGTGACGTTATCGATATTAAAAAAACAAAAAAAGAATAATATCAATATCGATATCGTCTATTTCTTATCCCTGATATTTCCTTCTTTTTATTTCTTTTCTTATAAAATAGTATTAATTCTCGGACGACTCAGCATTATGTATCGAATTTTATTGGACTCTCGTACCACCGTCCATGCTCCATACAGGCACACATTTCCATAGTAATTATGTAAACGACGGTTCGGCTGTTCGTACGAAAGAACGTTATTGTCGATACCTCGAGGGATACGATTAAACTTCGGATTCCTCGAGTTTCTTGAGGAAGGACGCTTTCTTCTGGGCGACGCGGTTCTTTCTCTCCGAGAGTGTGAGCTTCGCCCGGTTCCAGCGTTTCTTCACGGGTTCCTTCGTTCTCACCTTCTTCGTATGCTCGGGATCGGCCCGGATCGCCTCGTGGGCTTTCTTGTAAATTCCCTCGATCTGTAAAACGATTGATCACTCGAACGACTCGAAAAGTAAAGACAAAGCAGAAGCGAACGAATCAACGCAATTGGTCAATTTGTCACAGTGGTCAATGTGATCAGATTCTTCAATCGAAATTTGATCCTTTCGCTGTAACCTCTGTAATTCCTATTGTCCAACTGCGACGCTGACGAGACATCGAGGCTCTCGTAACAATTTTAAGTTGGACGTTGTTCCGTCCGGGTGAATGTAAATGTACGAAGAACCAATTAAGGGATCATCGGTGTAAAATTTTCAAGAAAATCGATTTCTTTGCATCATCCCATAGTATAGACGGTTATAAACATGCTGTTGATTTTTTTAAGGCGAAACTCGAATAATTTCGGTCGCTACAGACTTTCTTAGATAAAATAATTCGAGCAACGGCGTGAAACCTGGAAACTTTGAACGCGTTTTTCTCGAAATGTCGTTTTTAAAAACGGTGAACACTCTCAAAGGAAGAGTTTTCAAGCTAACCTCGAATTTTGACAAGACGTTCTCTACGATATTCTTCATCTTGCTATGGATGCTTTTTTTAAATCTTCATATTTTTTTTAATCGAAAAACTCGAAAAAGTACGCTAAATTCGATACTTTTGTTCAAACCGCCGCCATCTTGTCAATTTGGATTTTTGTAATTCTCCAAAGCAAGATAGCGGCTTCCATACTGATTAATAATCTTTTTTAAAATATTTTTTTTCGACATTTTCAACCGTTAAATATGTAAAAAAAAAAAATAAACGTTAAAAAAATGTATTTTTTGTTCTTCGTGAGAGCTTTGATTCGACATTAAAAAATCAGACTGATCAGCGTATTTTAACCGGCGAAAATCGGTTATATTTCAAGCCGTTACGTTGTGATGACCCCTTAACGGGAGATATACACCTAGATGGTCGAGGTCGAGCATTTAGAAGCTATGAACATTCCGTCGACCGTACAAGACCTACACTATGCGTCTGGGATCGATGATTCCATGTAAGTTGACAAATTTCATGATTTATCCATTCCCAAATTTTCAAACGCGTTTTTCTCAACACCACGTTTTTCAAATCGGTACCCAAAATTTCTCGAAAACCAATGAACCGATTGCCTTGAGGTTTTTTGTGGTTATTCTATACACCATTATCTAGTACTTGTCATGGGATTTTTTTCCCGTTACTTAGTTTTTGTTTTATAGGCAAAATAATAACTAATTTTTGGCCCAAAAATCACTATGTTCAAACGTCCGCCATTTTGTCATAAATCGATATTTTCAAAATCGGCTATGACAAGTACTAGATTATAGTATGTAATTTAATAATCTTTTTGGTTTTTTTCAGATGATTTTTGAAGAAACGCCAGTGGGTATACGCAGATTTTTTTACGACGCTCCAAGGATCATACAATATCCTTGTATATTTTTGATATTTTTAAATAAAGAAAATTGAACATATTTTTGAATGTATATACTTTTAGATAATTAAAACCCCAATCCAAAATTTCAAATAGTTTTCCTTGAAAAAATTCACAAAAATGACCTTTTTTCCGGCTCCTAGGAGTATATCTCCCCTAAGAGTGGCTGTGCGCAACAGCCTGGGGGGTTTCTGAGAAAGCGCTAATAGTAAAGTGACGAAGTGTGGGGTAAAACGTCAACTCACACTGTCGGCCGCAATTCCGAGTTTGATGTATTGAGAGAATTGACGCTTGTAAGCGTCGTCGTCCTCCTCTTCCAGGGTCTTCATGTAATTAGCGACATGCTGAGCAAAGATGTGCTGCCTGTGTACGTCGGCATTGAAACTCTTCGACTCGCCGTCGTAACCCGGGAATCTCTTGGTGCTAATGTCGTGAAAAACCAAGCGGGAAGCGAAGAGAAAACGTTAAATTTGTTTGGAGGAGGAATATTGAAGGGCACGAATTGCGTTTGAGTATCAGAAAAAGTTATAATCCTTAAAATGCCTGTGCTGAGTTTTTCTCGCTACGGTAAAACACCGGAACGAGAGGACCCTCAGCGGCGGCTCAGATGACGCGCATGTGTCGGTTTTTTCATCATACAAACAAGAATAAAAAAGGCCCGAGACCGTCCGTAGAAATTCGTCGAATTTTGTTTTCTTTTCTTTACCTGTGGGGAATGTTGAGTCCACCGTCAACGGCGCCCTTCATCGCCCCGAAAACTCGAGCACCCGTAGTCGTGCGCATGAGTCCCGTGTCGAGGTAACACCTGAAGGCTCCGGGTCCGTCGTCGAGTTCATCGACGTTGAACTCGTCGCCGTTCACCTCGGTCGTACCTGCGTACAAGGTGTCCAAGCCTAATTTCTTCAGGAGCTACGCACAAAAAAACCAGCGAATAGTTTTCCACGGCGCACGTCAAGTGACCGAACACTTCTTTCCATCTCACAATTCGATTTTTGGCTTGAACATTCACCATTCAGATTTTCATGTATATTAGGGAACAATGATGTTTCTTCACATAGGTATCAAAGCGAGCTGAGTAGGATCATCATTTTGGTGAAGTTCTTTTCGCAGGCGCACACAGTGAAACCGCCATCGATGGAATTCGCATTGAGGAAGAATGGAAGATCGCTAAGCGTTTTTCTTTTTATCGAGAAGCGTAAAGTTCAATCAATCGAAGGAAAACGTTCGTTTGCTGCGATTGCCCATTGACGTGGCGGCTCCACTGTAAAGCGCAGATAAAGCATTTTTCAACAAGAGTCATAGTATTTACCCGTCTGGCGAGGAGAAGTCCCGTGCAGTAGGCAGAGGCGTAGTTGGTGAGGCCAACCTTGACTCCATACTTGGGAAGCTCATGGCTGTATGCGGCGCACACGATTCTGTCTCCCTCTATGCGCGAATACGCAACCTTAGAATAGGAGAAAACACGAAACGTAAAATATTGGGACACTACGATCAGTATCCATGAGTAGTATCCAAAGTTATCATTTCCGGGAAATTTTTCGGAGGTGACGTTTGAGTGCGTATATGTTAGGCCAACTTTCAACGTTGATATCTTGGAAATGGTGTGGAGGAGTGGATTACATTTTTTTATTTCAACGTAGTTAATGACATACTAACTGTTTCTCACAAAAAAATAGGAGGTTAAGCGGTAGTCTATTTTTTATTTAATTCTTCCGAACCACCTTAAGGAGTTTCGATACCATTTCGCAGCTGCAAGAGCGGGGATGAAGAGACGATGAGTTTTCAGCAGGCTGTCAACTTTTTATGAATAAAATTTCATGTAAAAATAAACTATTATTGAACAGTTCTAATTCATAATATTGGTCATAATATTTCTAAACTGGGAAATGCCATTAACGGGCTACATATATCTACGTGGGACAAAAAGTTTGCATTTTCCGAAAATATTTTCATTCGATAGGATCACTTTTTAGCTGTATTCCCTGAAAATTCAATTTAAAGGTTCCTAAGATTGAATGAGCTAGAGCATCTAACAGTTGGCCAGGCGAGCCCAGCACCATGCTTTGAACTTTGAACCTGTTTTTCTCGAAACACTGTTTCCAAAGTCGATGAACATATCTCGAGGACTACTCGATAAATTGTTTCCAAATTTACAAGAGACACAATAAAAAATATTCAAAAGTCGTTGACTATCTCACATTTTTAAAATCGGTCTTCATTTTTCAATAGTTACGAAAAATCCATTGCCACGTTGTTAAAAAAAAAAAATTATTTTCAAAATCGACAATCGTCAATGACTCGTAATTATTTTTAACTTGAATAACCTGTTTGGTTTCTAGATTTCAGACACCAAACGTGAAAAAAATTTCATCATCTGCCGGCGGCCATGTTTGTCTGCATTAAAATTTTTTTTTCCTCATGCTCTTAAAATGTGAGGTATTCCACATGAATCCGGTGGACTTTTTCCCTGACCCCTGCAAATTCGATTAATTTTTTTGTATCTAATTCCATTGATTCTAAAAGACACCCTGAATTTTTTTTACATTTTTCAAAACCCTTAGTAAAAAAAGAAGAAAAAAAACGCCTCGATTTAAAAATCTGAAAAAATTCCCAAAAATGCGTGATTATGTGTAAAAATTTTCAAGCTACCACCCGCAGTGGTAGTATGATTTTTTCTGTGCTTTCTGAGCGATTAACGATAAAAAAAATCCAAAAAAATGACTGTTAACTGTTCAAGGTCCATGATTGTGATATGGTTATTCAAAACTGGTCAAAAAAATTCATTGCGGGTATGGAAATGAGTATCTGCCCAAAGTAAGCGGTTCTTGAAATTTTCGGATTTTTTAAAACGTTAAACGCTCAGAAAGCACAGGAAAAAACATACTTCCACTGCGGGTGATAGCTCGAAAAATGTTACATATAGTCACGAATTTTTTTCAGATTTTCATATCACGGCGTTTTTTTCGGACATTTTTTTTAAATAAGGATTGTTTCAAAAAATGTAAAAAAAAATGAGGGTGTCTTTTAGAGTCAATGGAATCAGATGAAAAAAAAACATCGAATTGGCGAGGGTCAGGGAAAAAGTCCACCGGTTTCACATGGAATACCTCATGTATATCGTTGTGTTAAAAAATGCATTTCGTTTTCACCAACCCTGTCCCAGAAAAAAAAGGATTTGGCTATTTTTATCAGGCCTCCAGGTAGATGTAGCCCCTTAATTTATCCTCAAAAAATTTTGATCATCTACGAGCATTTCCCACAGGGCAACCAGGCCGCCACGTTTGCGATAACTGTTCCACAACCGCAGTTCTCTTTTGGATGTTTATAAAAATATATATAATAAGTTGACAAGCTTTTGGAGCCCCAAGATTGTGCAAAGCTGTTAATGCAATCTTCTAGAAATGAGCAAAGTATACATTTTGTATCCCTGAATCTCCCTTTACTTGACTTGGTACTGGAATACTTTGAAATACCGATACTATAATAGCGAATATTATCGGAATCAGCCGAGGTACAGTGGAAATACTAGTATTGGCTGAATTATTCATCCGGGGAGTACACGAGCGACAAAGAGGGTAAAATCGATTTTTCTAGACCGAGAGCGGCGAATATTTACCTGGCAGGTGATATCTTTGTTGGACAGACGAACGATCAGCCTGTACTTGGGGGTGTTGTATTTATTCTTGTCCTGAATGGTCAGTCGCTTGCGGGCGTAGTAATCGGTCTTGCCCTCGCGGCGCCTCTTGAACTTGACCTGATAACGCTTGAAGTACTGTTTGTTCTTGACAACCTTAACGAAACCCTGGAAGAAAGTGCAGAGCCGGAGACAAGGGTTAGAAAGAATCACGTGGAACAAACGACAAGAGAAAGTCCGTTGAAACTTCACCGTTCAGACAAATATGTATTAGGGAACAATGATGTTTCTTCACATAGGTATCAAAGCGAGCTGAGTGGTTCATCATTTGGGTGAAGTTTCGACGCACTCGAGTATCAACAATTATTATCCTCTGTTAATTAACGATTCTCACTCGTTTTGCGATTCAGTGCCACGCGGATATTTTCGTGCTCGCGGGCATTCTTTCTTTTTGTACACGAGCAACGCGAGATCGTGCACGCGCGTATGCGCTGGAGCATCGTGAGATACGGCACGCGAAATCTTTCTTGGAAACGAGCATCCCGCGATATATTCGTGAAATATTAAATCGCAACTGCACAAAACCTCACGAGGAATACGATCGGACGTATATTTTCGTCGTCACTGGACTCACCATTTTGTTAAATGAACGAGAAGACGCCGCGACGGGACACCTTCTCGACCAGCGGCTTTCGTAGGAAAAGAGAAATCCTGGATGGCCCCGCGCGCAGTCGCGTACGTGCGCGATATCTGAGTTCCGGTCGGCAACGCTTCCGCGCGTGCGCACTCGTGACGCACCCCGAGCGCAGACGCGGCCGCCATCTTGGCGGAAGTTTGGCTTTCATTCGAATGTATTTTTGTTCGTGAACTTTACTGCTTAAGGGGCCAGTCCACTTTGAAAATTTCGAAAAATCGAAAGCAAGCAAGACTTGAGGAAATCGACGATAATGAGCAATCAGAAGGGATTTTGTACGGTGTAGGAATTGCCGATTGAGTTTAGGTAAGTTTTTCTTAGTGTAAACTTCAAACGCGTTTTTCTCGAAACGTTTTCAAAATCTAGCTCCATCGTATCTCTAAAACTGATAAAACGATTCTCTTGAAATTTGAACCACACATTGTAAACATGATTCGCTACAAGATGAGCCTCGATGGTTTTAAAATTTTTATTTTTACTCTTTTTTTGCGAAAAACTGGGAAAAAACGCGAATTTTTTAATACTTTTTTCTTTTTTTATCTGCCATTTTTTTATTTTTTGATAAAACTTTATATCCGAGGGTCATTTTGTAGCCGGTATCATACTGAATCTAATGGACTTTGATTTTTTTGTTTCAGACAAGCCGTTGCCGAGTTGTGATGGAGCTACCTAGCCCACCTATTTTTGAGGCGTTACGTTAAACTATAGTTTTTGTACTTAAAAATGAATTAAAATGATTAAAATTTTTTTAAAATGTATTTCAAGACTTTATTTATCAAGCCCAACAACTTTTATATTTGTATCTTTTATAAAATCCTCCAAAAAAATCGCGATTATAGCCTTTTTTTCGTGGCTCCAAAGTGGACTGGCCCCTTAATGTTACATCATGAGTTGTGAAGAACGAGGGACGATCGATGCACTTTTTATCGCTCAAAGAATTGCAATGAATGCTCCATGTTCCGATACGATATTTACGATTGTTTATTGAAATGTTCTATTGTACAAATTATCGTAAACAATTATCGGATGGATTCGGGCTGGTAAGGTGAAATATCGTGCGGAATTGCACCTCGTAAATGCAGCGTCGCGAGAACGGCCTTGGGAGTCCATGGGGAGGCGGTATTCGAATGAAAAATGATATTGAGGTAGTCTTTGAATGAAATATCGAAAACGACTTCGTTCAAGTTTCTCACCGATTAAAGTCAAATGATACCGACTTTTTCTAGACGTAAATACGTCCAATGACGGTTCATTGGAGTTCCCATAAGTTCATTACAGGTTCATTGAAGTTCAATGATGTTCATTGAAGTTTCATTGAAGTTCCCATAAGTTCATTGAAGTGCAATTATGCACATTGAAGTTTCATTGAAATTCCAATAAGGCCATTGCAGTTCAATGAAGTTAATTAATACTCATCGAAGTTTAACGAAGCTCTTTAAAGGTTCAATGAAGTTCCGCGAAATTCGAGAGGGTCCACTGTGGTTCAACGAAGGTCCAGAATGTTCATTGAAGTTCTCCGAAGTTCAAGAAGGTTCGTTGAAGTTCATTGAAGTTCAGTAAAGGATGTTCAAGGTAGTTTGGTGAAGTTTCCATAAGTTCCTGAGTATTGAGTCAAGTTGATAAGTAACTGAGTCCATTGAGAATACCGACTCACTTAGCAATTTTCCTTAAGAAGCTGTGCTAAATTGTCTACATTTAGATATTTTTCTTCACGATAAAATAAACAGTGAAACTTACGAAAATTACATAGTTAAATCTTCATTCGACGTATCTACGTCTGAAAAATCGGTGAAACGTTTTAGCCTCCTCAGATAAATCGAAAAAAATGTTAATTTGGCTTCGATATCGAGTGTGCGTAATTATCGAGTGAAAGATTCGTTTTCCTATCTTTCCGTTCAAACGAGGCACAATATCCTGCTGCTACCTCGGTTCTAACGGTTCTAAAATTATTCGACAAGAATAAAGATACGCTCGCAGGCCACCCGCACGTAGAGGACAAAAAGTCTAATCCTATTCTGTATAATCGATATGTACATCTGACTCTCCGACGACGTCAGTCGACGATCGAAGAATCAGTTTTTTACAGTTGTGCGTTACATTTTCGGCTCGTGTGCATTGTCGGAGCCCCAGTCATTGAGATCTTCGATCCAACCGTCATCGTCGTGATCATTTTCTGCCTGGCTGTCCGTGTTTTCGACGTCGAATACGCTCCTCGTTGTTTTATTAGAGAGCTCTTCCACGCGCAGTACCTGAGGCTTCTCGATCACCGGTTCCATATCGGTAAAAAAGTCAATCTCTTCCCTCGTCGCTTGGCTCGATTTCGAGTGCTTTATATCGAGCTCGGAGATGTCCGAGATGATCAATTTTTTTCTGTGAATCGTCGACTTCTCGTCTTTGGTGAGAGAGGACGTTGGGGTATTCGTTTGATCGGGGACGATCGATGAAGCTGAGACTCGAAGTGGCGACTCTTCGATGAGATCCGATACGTCAGAGTCGTTGCGAATTACGGATTCAACGTTACCGTTGGGCAAAACGAGTTCCTGCGTCTCCCAGTCCGACCACGTCTCCTCCTCCGCGTACGTTAAAACCGTCTCTGTCCTGTCCTCGCCACCGTCGGGCGACAGTCTCTCGGGCAATTCCAGTATGATCGTCGAGGCCGTGTTGCTCTCCGGTACGTCGGGAATCTTGACGTCGATCGACGACTGGCTCGTTGCGTTCAATTCTCTACGATTGGCATTGCGATTGGGCCGACCGTCGGTGAATAATTTGCCCCTTTTGCCACCGATAACGGTCGCCGCACCGAGTATCGGCACCAAATCCGCCAACGCTCGAAGCGTCGTACCGACCAACTTGTCGTCGTGATCCTTTATACCGACGAGGAGCTCCGGGAGAATGTGCGACTTCAGCTCGTCCATTTGAAACGCATATATGAACGAGTTCAAGTGGGACAGCAGTAACAAACGTATGGAGACGTCGCGTACGCAAAACATTTGCAACAATTTCGGCACGAGGCAACATTTGAACGTTGAGATCGTGAAGAGACCCGACGATTCCGTTGAAGTCTTGTCTTCGCCTGTCGAAAAGAATTTGCGATTAATTCAGTGGAATTGTTCGTAGATTCGGAGGTTCAAGAATCAACGCGATTAATTACTCTTTGGCTTCAGTACGTATGGCAAAAGTTTCTTTTGTGCGGTCAAATCGAGTAAAACCATTCTAGAGAGTAACAACCTCCCGAGCTGCTCCGCAACAATCTTTTCGGGAAAGTCTTTCAGCTGTTGCACCAGACTCCTTGAGGAATAAAAAGAAAAGAGAAGCGGCGTCAGATCGGCGCTGGAATTTTGCTGTTGAATTTCTCCAAGGCATCGTATATATACTAACGAGAAAAAATGTTCCTTCTCGCTTTCAGTCTTTAACGGTAGCTCCATGAGAAAGGCGTGTATGTTTATGAAATCGTGAGTGAAGAACGGATGTTGCAGCGCGACTGAGAGTTTCGTCCTGCAGAGCGGATCCAAATTCCGCAAACATTTCCGGCACATCTCGCGAAATTCTGCGAGCGCTGGAACGTCGTCTGAAACACATATCGCAACCCAAATTTTCATTCCAAGCTTCGTATATTTATCTTTATTCCCCTCAGCCCATTGGACCAACTATTTAATTTTGTAACTTTTACTGTCGAATTATAAATATTCATAGCACGTTAAAAAAAGTAGTACCTGCTAAAAAGTCTTAAGAGTAACTATGTTGGGTCGAAAAAAGTTGATTCTTGCTCACTTGAATCTTTAGTTTCAAAAACAGTATCTGATTGGTCTTGGATCCTATAAGTTTCATCGAAATCAATTGAGTAGTTCTCCGATTATAAACGACCAAACATACGGACGCTACAATTTGATTAAATGATCAACGAAAGATCACCGAAAAATTAAATATTAAATGTAATCGAAAGTTTAAACGCGTTATTTTCGAAACACCATTTCACTTTCACCATTACACAACATTCTTTTGTATATTTCGTAAAGTAGCAAAGATTGTTGTGATTTATTGAAAAATCCTTTTACGATTAACATTTTGATAAAAACAATTGCTTCCGAAGTGTGCAAGTGTGCGTAATTTCTAAAACACTCAATATTTTGTCCATCATATTTATCCAATCTTTTGTATCTACATTAATCAACGTTTTGATGTTCTGTACGGAGTTTGTGTCGAACACAGTATTTCGCAAAAATATTGTACTCCTTGTGTAAATTTTAGAGAACCAATTGTGAGTTTTCAATGAAGGACGTGAATTTTTTTTAAATCAAGCTCAACCCCCGCATGAGTTTTCAGCTCGATCCGACTGTATCCCCCCTCCCCTAGAAGAAAGTAATACAGACCCGCGTTCTTTAGCCTCAAGACCTCTTCGGCAAGAACTCCGAAAGCGTACTGATCAATGGCGACTGGATTGGCGGGACTGTCTGCGCTCTCTTCCTCCGGCGCCATGGCCTTTTCGCACCTATATTTCTTGATCTTTTGCAGGTAGGTCTGATTAAAATCGGAGAATCTGCAGAGATACTCCAGACCTCCGAGCTTCCAGCTACCCTCGGGAGTAACGTATACCGCGCTTCCGCAGACATTATTGTGCGAGGCTAGCGCCTTTTCGTGCAGGAAAATCAGCGCTCTGAGAATACTGTGAAGACCGATGCAAATCTGCAGAGTAGTCTGCGACGCGATAACCTGAGCGAGCGGCTTTGCGTCCTCCGTAGCCAAATAAAATGTGCTACCTTTCCGCCACGACGAGATGTACCTCAGTATAGACGGATGCCTATGCAGCATCAAATTCTGCAACGAAATAAATATTCGTAGAGAATATTTATTAGAGAAATTCAGGATATTTACAACGAATATAAAAAAGAAATTTGATGAAAAACCATTGAAAGGCAGATTCGTGTAGAGATCGAGTAAGATAAAAGCAAATTGTACGATATAATTTGAGGTTATGTACATGGGAATAAAACGAAGATTGTAAAACTTACCTTTGCAGCGCGTTCGAGTGGCGATGGTTTTCCAAAGCTGGCAGCGGTGTGAAGCGAAGGTTCGCTGATAAAAACCGAAATGGTTTGCTGATTATTCGTACGATTTAAACTGGCACTGTGTTGTAACCAAAAATCCGTTATTTCTATGGCCTTCTCCTCGATCTCGAGCCCGCTCAGGGCACTTTTTTCATTACCCATCAATCTCCGTAATTTCTTCACTCCCGAATTTTAACACTCGCCACGGTATTACGAACACACCAACGAAGCACCGAAAGTAAACGAAAATGTTTCGCGAATTTGACACTTGACATCTATGAGAAGAACACCTGTTCTACAATCGTCTGCTCGTTGACAGCTTCTCGTACTGGCCGCCACGAGCGCTCACAGGCATTTGCTTAATACTCGAAATATTTTTATTGTCGCCATATGAAAATTAGCTGTTTACGATTATTCAAGTGCCGCGTAACAGCAATAAACGTTCGAAAATAATATTTAAATACGCCAAACAGGTACGTGCTCAGGAAGAAAAATAAGGATTACGCTCAGATCAGTTGCCAAAAAGAATCCACTATGCCATTGTATACTTTGATCGCGAATTTTCCATCATCCGCAAAGGCACGTACAATTTCCGTACGTGTAAAAGATAAAAAGATTTAACGGGAGATATACACCTAGATGGTCGAGGTCGAGGATTTAGAAGCTATGAACATTCCGTCCACCGTAGAAGACCTACACTATGGGTCTGGTATCGATGATTCCATGTAAGCTGACAAATTTCATTATTCATTCATTCCCAAATTTTCAAACGCGTTTTTCTCAAAACCACGTTTTTCAAATGGGTACCCAAAATTTCTCGAAAACCAATGAACCGATTGCCTTGAAGTTTTTCGTGGTTATTCTATACACCATTATCTAGTACTTGTCATAGGATTTTTTTTCCGTTACTTAATTTTTGTTTCATAGGCAAAATAACAACTAATTTTTGGTCCAAAATTCACTATTCATGTTCAAACGTCCGGCATTTTGTCATAAATCGATATTTTCAAAATCGGCTATGACAAGTACTAGATTATAGTATCTAATTTAATAATCTTTTTGGTTTTTTTCAGACGATTTTTAGAGACACGCCAGTGGGTACTGTATACGCGGATTTTTTTACGACGCTCCAAGGATCATACAAAATCCTTATATATTTTTGATATTTTTAAATAAAGAAAATTAAACATATTTTTGAATGTATATACTTTTAGATAATTAAAACCCCAATCCAACATTTCAAATAGTTTTCCTTGAAAAAAATTCACAAAAATGACCTTTTTTCCGGCTCCTACATGTATATCTCCCCTTAAAACGCGACTTTCTCGAAACAACTTTCTTCCAAACCATTTACACTGCAACTGCTGCAACAATTAAGCGATTTTAAAGACTCTTTCTCCATTCTCTGCCCAATAGTAGTCGCTATGAAGGGCACCAATCTTGTCAATTCACAGCCACGCGGTTTTTCTTTACCAATATATGCACATTTTTTTAATTGCAAGTAGTTGAAACGTGCAAAAGAATCTTTCCACCTTTTTGATGAAAGAGTATCCGAAAAGGGCCCTCATTCAATCACCGTAGAGAACGTAATTATACTCGCAATGTTCTTCGAGCAAATAATCGAATGAAGCAACAAAACCCAAGCGTATAAAAGAGACAGTGAATCTTTTGTTCGAGGAAAAAAAAAAATCGTAAAGCGAGGAGGGAACGCATAAAAATGGGTAGATTTCTTGAGCTACTGAGATGAAAGTAAGATCGATAACAAAATAAGTAAACAATGAGAAAATAAATGTGACAGTCGTTGCAAAAGACTCCAGTGTACTCCAGTTCACATTACGTTGTATAATTGCAGCTAAGGACAATATAGTACATTATATATATGATATATACATACACACACATATATATATATACCTATGATGACGATCTCCGATGATTCTTCCAGGTGCGATCAGTCCTTGTATATATGTATTATATATATATATATATATATATATGTATACCGATGAGATGCTATGTGACAAATATAATTACCAAAGATGTTTTTCTAATCCTGTATCCATGGCAAGGTAATGGACGATTGACGAATTACCGATCCATAAATCTTCTCGGCACGCTCGCGTGTGTGTACGTGGCAATTACATTAAAGTGTGTAAAGAACGAAGTCTTTTTCTTTCGTTTTTCGTGGCAAATCGAAGAAAACCGCCGTAATCGGTTTCACGTTATTTTTTTCCTTCTCCTGTTTCCTTTTTCGCTTCACTTCCATACACGCCGATACTGCGTCTAAACGCAACTTTTTCCCTCCATATACCTCTTAAGGGGTTAGGCCACAGTAACGGGTATAAAATCATGTGCGAATTTAACAATTTTTTTTCATATGAAAAAGTGATTCACTCATAAAATTAATTACACATCTATTTAGTATGAATATCAAGATGTTAGAAAATATATATATTTTTTTTTCGATGTACGAAATGGCAGACTACTAATATTTTCTTTTATCTTTTTTTTAGGCGCTCCGCGGCGTGACATTTAGCATCCACAATTTTTGTACCTAGAACAAAAAACTAAAATTCCCGTCAATCTACATTAGAATACCTAGAGAAGTACGTACGGAATTTAAAAATATTGTTTTATTCAAAAGTTGTAGGTATTTGAATGAATTTTCAGTAAAAAATCCCGTATAAAACTGCTCATAAAATGAAAAGTCTTTGATTAAGGGGAGATATACACCTAGATGGTCAAGGTCGAGGATTTAGAAGCTATGAACATTTCGTCGACCGTAGAAAACCTACACTATGGGCCTGGTATCGATTCCATGTAAGTTGACAAATTTCATGATTTATTCATTCCCAAATTTTCAAACGCGCCTTCACAAAACCACGTTTTTCAAATCGTTCCCCAAACTTTCTCGACAACCAATGAACCGATTGCCTTGAGGTTTTTTGTGGTTATTTTATACACCATTTTACTTAGTTTTTGTTTTATAGGCAAAATAATAACTAATTTTTGGCCCAAAAATCACTATTTATGTTCAAACGTCCGCCATTTTGTCATAAATCGATATTTTCAAAATCGGCTATGACAAGTACTAGATTATAGTATCTAATTTAATAATCTTTTTGGTTTTTTTTTCAGATGATTTTTGAAGAAACGTCAGTGGGTATACGCAGATTTTTTTACGACGCTCCAAGGTTCTTACAATATCCTTGTATATTTTTGATATTTTTAAATAAAGAAAATTAAACATATTTTTGAATGTATATACTTTTAGATAATTAAAACCCCAACCCGAAATTTCAAATAGTTTTCCTTGAAAAAATTCACAAAAATGACCTTTTTTGTCGGCTCCTAAGTGTATATCTCCCCTTAATCAGAAATTCCGTACGTACTTCTCCGCAAAATGCAATTAGGAACATAACTTTTAAATTTTAAGTAAATCGAGTGAAAATTGTTGAATTTATTTGTCACGCCAATTGGAAAAAAGCTGTGTCGAGAAAAACGCGTTTAAAGTTTTAGGTACTCTATGGCCGTGCCAGAGGTGGGCTTACGTTATACGCTCAAAGTCGATGAAGAAAAAATTTTCTTGCTATAAATCGAAGAGTAACTTATTCTTACGATGATAAAGCACCGTTTTAGCGAGAAAAAAAAATCGTTTTTTTTAAAACTCTACTGTGGCCTTACCCCTTAAGGATTTTCACGCTACTATCATTACGAGTAATCTTTGCTTCTCTCTACTTCGCGCATCTTGACGCACTCTATAATAACCGTTCGATAGAGTTGAAATCTTGTCTTTTTCCAACGATGCAATCTGGTTGATACAAACATAAGAAAGACCCGTGTACAATAGCGGTATCGTTGGTTTTTTTAAATCAGGACTTCGTGTCACGAGAAATGTTTTTTTCAAATTCAAATTATGATTATTTTTGCATTGCGTCGCGGAGTCAGTCGCGGCAACGCCATTATTCATTTATTCGGAGCGTCGAACTAGCGGGTTGCGAATTCGGTCACCCGCGATTTCCAACAATGATAGTAACGACAGTAATAATAATCATCACGATAATAATTGAGAGGAATCGGTTTTCCCATTATCATGTATTAAGAGTATAACCATTATCATTAAATATTCGTTTCCTCGTTATTAACGTTAATATTATTTCGTATCTTATATTAAATACGCTAGAAAGGATCACCCGTTTCTTTTTTTTCCCCTCTCCTTGATTTGGACAAATTTGAGCCTCCGCGTGTCGCGAGACGATCAATTAACAATCTCGAATCACAATTATCCGATGCACCGAGCGTCAACAATAGTTTTGGCTGTATGTTACAAAGCGCGGGCAACGAAAGATAAAGACGCGTGGCTCCTTTTTCACGGTGAATACGAAGAACGAGTTTTCAAAATATTTGCTCCGGGAATAATTAAGATTACTCTGTACAAAAATTAACGGGATCTGCCAGATGTTCGTTGCTCTCTTTTCTTTTCTCTCGTGGAACAAATTGTCAATAGAACGACGGATTAATGACAATAATATTGATGATAATAATATCAACAATAAGATTCAATGGTTCTGTCACTTCTTTATTGTTGTTACTTTAATCCTATTTCATCATTATCGTTATTATCGTGCTACGCGTACCCAAAGAGGAGAGGAGAAACTCCCGTTTCACGTTGCTCAAAGGAATTTTCTTTCGCACTGAGAGCAGTACAAGCGACAACCGAAATCGCAACGCACCGCAGTCTCACAGAAACAAATACCGTGCAGTTTATAGTTTGATCGTTATTCGTCGAATGCTTTATTATTTTCATTTATCAAGGCTCGAGTGTCAATGTGTAAAAAAAAAACGTCAATTTTCGAAGGAAACAACGAATCGACGCGAATGTTGTTTACGCTGCTTGGCTGCGAGGACAGTCCTTTTTCCTAACTGCTCGATGATTTCGGCATTCGTAAGGAACGAAAAAAAAAGAAAGAAAATTGTAAATCCTTAAAATACATAATATGATAATCGCTGATCTCTCGTGTACATTTTTCATGTATACCTCGGGGAGGGATAATAGTTGTACGATCTACAAATTAATAACGACGTAAAAAAAAAAAAAGAGCGTAGAGTCTTAGTTTCTTTTTCCATTTCTTTTCTTGCCTTTAATTATTATTTTGTTTTTTGTTTTATTATCGTTTAGCAGGTAAATGTATAAGTTACTGTCGTTCTTGTCACTAACTACAGATAGGTAAAATTACAGGTGCCTTGGGGGGGAAAAAGGGCTCAGAGGTCAAAGGGTCCGTCCGGTTTTTTCTTCTTTAATTCTCGGATATCGAGTCTTTTTCGCTCGGATTTGGCAGAGCTTTTTTTTCTTTCTTTTATCTTTCATCGATCGATCGGTCTCTAGCGTTCCCTCTCTTTCTCTCCCTAGCGCACACAGAGCAAACAACAATTATCACGAGTTACTCGAGCAACGGACCGCCCATTATTTTCTATTCACGGGTTTGAGGGGCAGATGAAGCTTCGAGTATCGAGGTTTTCGCGACGCTTAATTGAGGGACATACACGCAAAAATTCAGTCTTCGAAATAAAAAAAAACAAACGTTATTTAAAGAAAAATCAATATCTACAGGTCACGTATTTGTCAGTTCACGATAATAATGATCGCGCTTCGTTTGACCCGTCGAGCCGCAAACTCTACTTTTTTTTTCCCCCGTCACTCACTCTCTACCGCCACTTTTCCGATCAACGCTTTGTCCCTTTCAGTCCTTGTAGCTCAATGCGCTCGGATGAACAGAAGAGCCCACTATTTCATTTCCCTTTTAATACTCGCTCTGCCAGGATTCGAAGGAGCGACCCGCAATCGAGAGTTCAAAGAAGAAATTCGCGTTTCGAGGAACTGATTCGTAATCGAAGTATCGCGAAATTCATTTTCTTTTTCTTTCACAGCATAATCGCGAGCCGTTGTCGCCATTGTGTCATATACATGTAACCCCCCACAAACACGACAGACCCTCGTGCCATTTTCTCTCTCTCTCTCTCGTTTTTTTTCACCACCAATGCGTCCTGATACAATTTCAAAGAAGTTCCACTTCACATATAAGCGATTAGACGTTATTAAACAGGGTTTCTTTTTCTCTCGTTCTCAAATGTTCTCGACATAATCGCGTTTTACACACGCTACATGGCGTTATTTAATCGACCGCAGCAATTCGCTAGTGTTCTTTTTTTTTTTTTTAATCTTGTCTCCATTCTCTTTCGAGTTTCTACTTTTTTCTCACTCGCACTCGTATTCGTTGCTCACGCTAAACATCCTCTCCCAACATTATCCGCTGAGTGTACACGTGCGATTAATACGTAATAAAATTAAGAAAAATCATATAATAATAATAATAATAATATAGTAATAATCATAGTTAATAGTAGTGTGAAAAATGATATTTTGTTGTTTCTTTATCAGCATTGAAACGCCAACGTGTTCACTTTTGAAATATCATTTTCGTTCGGTTGTCGCATTTTGTGATACAATAAACACGCCGGCATGTAACTGTCGTGTACTTCGATTTTTTTCGTCTTGCATATTTTTCTTTTGTGCGGCAGCGCGTCGAAGGCACTAAATAAATACCTTCATCTCTCTCTCTCGCTCTCTCGGTTACACTCTCTGTTCAAATTTTCTATTACATTTCATCCTTGCTCTCGATGCAGCGTAGACGCGTTTCATTTCATACTTCACGTTAATTTTTCCTCACGATTCTGTTTCTTTTTTTGTTTGTTTCGAGTTCGTAATACAATGTACATTAAATTCTGGGGTGGTTGAAACTTTGTCGCCTCTAGCCGGGTTCTTTCTCCCTCCCCCGCCCTTCGACTTCGCGATTTGCAAACACAGATACGATACTTTCGTTATCGAAGTTTTCATCGTTTTTTTTTGTTGTTTCTTCTCCTGTCCCTATTTCTATATCTTTCTCAACGTTTCTTCGATGCTGGCCACGGATTATACATATCTCGATATCCCGTACGAAGTTTCCACGTGATTGCACAATATCGCAAATACCAACTTGCCCTAGGTTAATTTGTGCCGTTAGGCGAGCTTTTATCGAATAGACATTCAACGAAATGTGACGTTTTCTTTTCTTTGTAATATATATTTTTTCATGCTTTTGAAAAAATCGTGCTCTTTCGTCCCGTTCGATAAAAGATCTTCTCTTGGAATCTTCGGCGCCAAATTAGTCTCGATTCGTAAGACCCGCTACCTCTAACTCTCCGCCTCTGTAATTCCCACGCGACGATCACGATTGTCGTGAACGACGTGAAAAAAATGTTCAAGTTACGTCGGCAAATGCGACTGGCAGTACGTTAAGTGAATTATGTTTGACGATCGTGTTTTGTTTTTTTCCTTACGTAAGTGAAATTCTAATAATCCTTATTGTTACCATAGCCCACACGCCGCACAGTGTGTGCTCCTTTTTCTCCGTCTCACGTATTTATCATTACTTCTTTTTTTTTGTCGTTTAATTTAATTTCTCTTCAGGAACCGAGCGCGCTTCCGTTATACTCTCAAGATCATGTGTACGCTGTCGTCTCGTTCCAATTGGAGAGAAAACAAAAAGAACAAGAAAAGAAAAATACAACTAAAAAATACAACTAGCAACGACGCCGTGTGATCTTTCAGTAAATACTAGCGTTTATTATTATAATTAATTCTTTTTTTTTAATCATTTCATCCTTTGAATAGCTTCATCGTGTGTATGATTTTTATCTTTTCCCATTATAATGCTCGAACTGCAATGTAAAGCAGGATAATATACAATTATTTCGTGACTCTGTGGCTCGCGGATGGCCACACAGGAGAAACGACGATCGATTTCCGATGGCCCGTTTTTCTCTCTCATTCCTCGATCGCCTCGACAAAGTCACTTTATTCATATTTTATTCTTTTCTTTTTCTTCCTTTCGTGTATGTCATTTTTTTTCTCGATAATTCGAGGGAAGGGAGGGGGGAGGTGTATCTTTCTCACACTGCACATGCGACACCTTGCGCTTACGTAAGCTCTGTGTGATTTGTTTGTCTGTTATGTATCGCTCAACTTTTTGTCTTTCGCCGCTTCTTCATCGGTCGGCAAAAAACCGCGTCTTGATACCACACGCGTTCGCCTATCGTGATATTTCTCTCGGATCGACGTCACTGGATAATTCGCGTTAATCGACCGGTTCGTCCGACAAATTTTCCCGATTTATCGTCTCCTAGTTTCGCTTTTTGTCGCCGGTAGCGCGAAGTTAAGCCGCGCTTTTTCGTTTCTTCGATTGTTTCTCCATAGCGCGAAACGCATGTGAGCTCACGGGTATGCTGCGTGTCTGGATCGTAATACGATTTTTTGTTTTGCGAGCATGTGTACGAGTGTACGCGTGTTAGGCGTGTGTGTGTGAGAGTGCCGGATTAACGACTCGAAATATCGACCGAAACATCAACGGCTCGAACAAATCGACGAATAATTCCCGTCTTACGTACAACGCGTCAATCAACTCCGAGAGACTCTCGACAACGAAAGGTCTCTTCGCGAAATACCCTTGAGTCCTTTTTTTCGTTTATTCTCCCAGTCACGGTAGAGTATCGCGAAACGTTTTTTTTTTTTCATTGTCGCGTTTCCACGCGAGGGGGCGGAGGTTTGTCGATATCGTTTGTTTTTTTTTTTCGGCGGGTAAAATCCAGCGATGTATAATAGACGGTTCTCGGAACACGTGTCTGTTTTTGTTTCTAGACTGACCCTAGAACATCGTACGCGGGCAGTTTTTTCTCGGAGGTTCGAGCTCTCGAAAAGAAAAGAACAAAAAAAAAAACGTTTACAGTACAGAGTTAAAGGTATATCTTGTATGATAATATCGTTTGAAATACGGTGTCTAATATCCGAATAGCGCGAGATGAGATCCGCAACGGTATCCTCGTGCTCGAGGCGAATGGGGATCCACCGTCTATTTCGTTTCTTTTTCTCCTCTCCTCCCTCCCTCTCTTTTCTCTGCCTCGCTCGCTCTCCCTCTGTTTTCTTTTTTTCTCTCTCTCTCTCTCTTTTACTCGTTTTGCTGATTCACTTCCTCCTTATTATCGACATCTTGCTGACTTACATTGGACTTGTTACCTCCCCCCTGGTTAGCGGCAGTGCCGTCAGCGATTTTTTCACTATGAGACTCGGCTTTATCGTTAGCATCCATTTTCACATTACCTGAAACAACGATTTTCTAATGCAAATTCCCCTCGTTTGTTTGTTTGTTTGTTTGTTTTAATTTGAAGTTTGGAAGTGCAGCCTCGGTCACACGACTTTGCTCTACTGTGTGTACTGATCGATAGACCCACCTTGCGCAGAATAATATTGTTGCTGAATCTTCATGTTACGCTGGGGTTGTTGCTGTTGTTGTTGCTGCTGCTGTTGCATCTGCTGCTGATGAAGATTTGGCCTGTGGCGATTCATCTGTGTTTGTTGTTGCTGCTGCTGTTGTTGGGCTTGTTGATTCGGCATGCAGTTCGGCTGTTGCTGACTCGGGTTGTTCGGATTGGGTCCCGGTGGGAAAGGCACGACGGGCCTCTGAATCGGGGGTGGATAACGTTGCTGCGACGGTTGTATACTGGCGCGCGGTGGCATTCCCATGCCCCTTACGTTTTGTTGAAGGACCTGCGTTCATTGCCATTCCATCGTAAACATTTGTCAAGTATCGTACCCGTTTTCCCATTCCCTCGCGCTTAATCTTAAATATTATATATGTATATATATATATAAATATGCATAGCGTATTTTCTTTTTTAATAAAAAAGACACCAAGTCTCACGCTTCGTTGCGGAGGCAAGACGTTGCGATGACGATCGTGGTGTATTTAGTTAGAATGGAACAATCTCTAGCCAGGTATCCAACGTACCACGGGATGCACAGAGATAGGGTGAGAGAGAGGGAGGGGGAAGGTAGGAGAGATTGAGACAGAGGGATAGACCGAGTGAAACAGGCGTAAAGACTCTTGCAGCTTGAGGATAATGCGAAAAGATTAACCGATAAATTAATACAATGAATGATACATACGTAGTTATTGTAGCTGCTTACCAGAGCAGACTGACTGACGCCCTGATGCTGTTGATATTTGTGATGCTGAGTCGGGCTCGGTTGAGCCTGTTGCGATTGCGTCGGTTGCTTGCAATTACGTGATTTCGGCGAGGGCATCTGGGAAGCTGCGAAAGCAACGACATTATTCGTTGTCGCGTTATTCACAGTGACGCATCGATATTCTCGCACGTAATAATTACATTGGACAATCGCTCGAAGGCATTGCGACGATACGGAAATATTTATTCGTGATGTCGCACTTACCCGAACTGAATACCGATGCTAGAACGTCCTGTTGGTTGCCCGACGGGCTCTTCAATTGTCTCGGTTGTTCTTGCTGCTGATACTTGCCGAGGAAAGTGGGCGCTCCGGGGCCTGGCAAACCGCCCGTTGGATTGCGAAATTGTTGGGCAGCCGCGGCTGCGGCAATCTGCAAACCCGAACCCGAGAGAAATTGCGAGCTAAAGTTCTGGAGACCAACGGGGGTAGCACTGCCGGTTGCTAGGCTCTGGCTGTGCTGGCCAAACCCCTGGAGACCGTAGGGCGTTCCGGTCTGTTGGGCAGCTCCGCCCGGCTGGTAAAAGCCCGTTTGCGAACCCGGAAACACATCTGCAAAAATCACCCAGAGGCTAGAGGACAAACGAATGAACTCGCGAGACGAAACCCGTGAAAATACGCAAAAGCAAATGACAGCAATTCTACGTAACACCGATGGATATTGAGGAGGGTCGAACGTTTCACTCGTTAATGGTAGAGGATACTGACTTTCTTTTTTGTTCGTTTCTTTAGATGTAGATAGGTTCGATAAAGGTTCAACTCCGAAATGTTCGAGGGCACGTTTCGAGCAAGGTCTCATTCGATTCAAAGTTGTTAGGTGACAACGAATCTTCAAGTCCCATACGCTCCTAGCCGTTATTTAACACAAAAGCCTTTTTTCTTAAGAAACTGTGCTGTATATATTAGATATTAACGGGCTACATCTACCTAGGTGGGTCAAAAAATTGCATTTTCCAAAAATTGTTTTATCGGAGTGTCTCCCCGTCTGGATATCGGACGAATAAGCGCATGTTATTCGTCCGGATAGCAGCCCAGTTCACGCCGTACTCCCAGTAGACGTACATATTATTGTCATTCGTGTCAGCTAGTATCCGGACGAATAACATATAGAGGGTGAGGCACATAAAGTGTTACAGAGCAATAGCACTCAAACTATTGATCATATCCAAAAATGTTTCAGACAAAAGTTTCAGTGTTCGAGAAGGCTGTCATACTGGACCACCAATTTCTTTTTTTGTTGGAGGCGCTGAAGCTACGTAGATTGTATATGTTCGTTTGTTTGGGTTTGTTTGTTTGCGTTGTTCGTTTGGGTTTGTTTGTTTGAGTGCGTTTGTTTGGATTTGTTTGTTAGGTTTGTTCGTTTGGGTTTGATTGTTCGGGGAGTCGTATAGCGTGAACTGAGCCGCTATCCGGACGAATAACATACGCTTATTCGTCCGATAACCGGACGGCTAGCCGCAGTGCAGTTTTATTTGATAGTATGGTATTTCTTTAGATAAGTGACTTTTCCAAAAAGAAGCCTAACATTTCTTTGTTGCTTTTTTCTCATTAATTGGGTTATAAATTATATTCAGTCGGGGGAAGCTGACCTTTTTCAGTAACAAATTTTTTACGAGCAAAAAATCGTTAAAAATAATTTCGGATTTTTCAAACACTCCTATATTAAAACTCAAATGTCGCAGCTCACCCCGGAGGGGGTTGGGTTCGTTTGTATTCAGGAAGGCTTCTTTTAAAAATCCCCCCACCCTCCACCCCCAATATAGGCGTCGAAACTTCTGAACCCCATAACTTTTCATGGGGAGGTGAATTTCAGCTTCCCCCGACTGTGTATCATCATTCATAACCCAATCAATGAGAAAATAGCAACAACAAAAATGTTGCACTCATTTTTCGGAAAAGTCACTTGACAATGTTTTCAAAGTCGGTGGACATATCTCGAGACCCACGCGATGAATTGTTTCCAAATTTACAGGAGATGCGACGAGAAACATTTAAAGGTCGTTGACGATCTCACGTTAAAAAAAGCGATCTTAATTTTTCAATAGTTACGTAAAAATGACGACTTCTTTCATAGATTTTGTATGTTCGGGTTTCAATTCGTCGCGAGGTTGTTAAAAAAAAATGATTCTAGAAATCGATGATCGTCAACGACTCGTATTTATTGTTAACTTGAACAACCCGTTTGGTTCTTAGATTTCAGATGGACCGTTTAAGCTGGAGTGTCCACCGCCCAACGTGAATAAAGATTCATCATCTGCCGGCGGCCATGTTTTTGTTGTTTTTCTTTATTTTTTGACGATTTTTTTAAACTCTCAATATAGTACGTATTTTTAAAAATGCGTTTCTTTTTCACCAACCGTTTCCCAGGAAAAAAGATTCTGAATTTGGCCATCTTTTTCGGGCCTCTAGGTAGACGTAGCCCCTTAATTTTATCTCTCACAAAGCCGATGTAGCGGAGCTTGCAGACATTTTTAAGCCGAACTTTCATTGAACGAATTCTACATCCGAAAAAAAAAATCTACTCCTTGATACTCATCGCTGAAACGCTCGACCTTGCCTAAAGGCGAGAAACAACGAACGAAAAACTTCTCGACAAGGCTACGAATCTAATTACAAAACGAACGAGTGCTTGATCGAAAAAAAACCGTCGTTTGCACAAAGTATTACCCACTAATCGACGCTAACTCATTTGTTCAGAAGTAATTCCACATATTTGCAGTCTTCTGTCGGTCGAATTGCGAGCTTTGTAAAAACGATGACGTACGATTACACACACGAAAGAGACAAACAATTGCGACGACCGACACATATATAAGTATGTACAAGCGACGTAGACTACGAGGTTGGGAAAACTACGTGGTTACGTGGCTCAAAGTGACGATTAGAGTATAAGTAAGGAACATGGCCAGTCAAGCTTACACAGAAGTGTGTTTGGTTTACCGGCGGTAGTCGGGCTATAATAGCTATTCGCCGAAGGTTGAACGCTCGGTCCAGGGCGTTGCACCAGCTGCGAGTTACCCATGTAATTGCCGCTCACACCCAACACTTGATTGGGATCGTAAGGTATGTACGCTAGCTGCAACATTTCAAAGTAAAGTTTTGAACAAAAACCAAATTACGTCTCTATACGCCGCACTCCCGTGACAAACACGGCACAAATGTGAGCTCTTTTTTTTTCCTTTCTCTCACCATCCAATTTTCTGCTTTGAAGAAGAAAATAATTGTCGCCAAAGCTGCGAGCGGTCGAAAAATATTTAGAGGTAGCTCAAGCCTCCGAAAAAATCAAATTTTCATAAAAAAATCGATTTTCTTTGTCCACTTTTCGCCCATGAATTTTACGCTTTATAGTTTTTTAAATTAACCTCGCAAAAGCTCTAGACGGCCAATGAATATTGAGTGGTCGCTCAAGAGCTTCGAAATTTCCAATTTTCGCCTATTTTTTTTACTCTTCTCACTCATAATTTTGACGCTTTGTAAAATTTTCAAAACAATTAATCTTCTTTTCTTTGGAAACAGATTTTTCAATTTTACCTCACACTTATAACTCAAGAATTATAATCTTTGTTCTCATAAAATAATTATTTAAAGTTCTTGTGTACTGTTGTATACTAAATGTTTATTGGCCGGCTAATTTTTAAGTTATAAAGCGAGTTCATGGGTGAGAAGTAGACGAAGAAAAAAAATCGATTTTTTAATATGAAAATTTAATTTTTTGGGGGGCTTGAGCGAACTCAAAATATTTTTGGACCGCTCGCTGCTTCGACGACAATTTTTTTTTTTCTTCAAAGTGGATGGCAAGAAAAAGGGGAAAAAATAGAGCTCAAATTTGTGCCACCCTAATGCAGATATATGAGTGTATAAAGAAAACGAAAGGATTAAGTTCACGAATACGTTCGGTACACACTTGATTCGGCTGAGGAGCGGATGGGGCCTGGAAATGTGGTGCTTTTGTTCCGATAGCTCCTATCGCTTGCGAAGATGGCTTGACGCTTGTCGACATTAGTGAGTTCGACGACGAACTTATCAATACAGTGTTGGGATTGTTGCTCAGCTGTTGATTCTGACCGAAAGGTGGCGCTGCGGCGGCGTTCTATACGAGAAAAACGAGCATCGTTAACCGATATTTCTCGTGCTACAATAGCGTGAAAAAGTTTGCCTTGTCACACATGATGAAATGCAAGACCTCATGATTATGCGCGTTCAACTTCTAACGAGCTACATCGTACCTAGGTGCGTCGAAAAATTGCATTTTCCAAAAATATTTGTATTCGATGGTGTCACCGTTTAGCTACATTCCCTGAGAATGTAATTGAAATATTCCTAAAACTGAATGAGCCACAGCTCCTAACAGCCGGCCGGGCAAGGGGTAGTAAGGAGATGCGACGAGAAACATTGAAGATCGTTGATAATCTCACTTTTAAAAAATTGATCTTCATTTTTGAACAGTTACGTCAAAATGACGACTTTTTCCATAGATTTTATATCTACAAGTTTTGATTCGTCGCCATGTTGTTAAAAAAAACAATTTTGGAAAATCGACGATTGTCAACGACTCGTACTTGTCGTTAACTTGAATAACCCGTTTGGTTTTTAGATTCCAGATGGACCGTTGAAGCTGGTGCCCACCGTCAAACATGGCGAAAAAAATTTCATCATCTGCCGGCGGCCATGTTTTTATTGTTTTTCTGTATTTTGGGGTGATTTTTTTAAGCCTCTCAATATATGTACCTTTGTGTTTGAGGCGGGATATACATTCACAACGATAAAAAAAATCGGTTTCTTTTCTTTAAACGATAGAAATTTATATGTAGAATATTTTTCCAAAGTTTCAAAGCGAAATAAAAAAAACTTCAAACCTTACAGCCCGTCAACGCTGTGCCTCACCGTTTGGATTCGGAGTGGGCGTAAACTTTGAACGCGTTTATCTCAAAACTGCATTTTCGAAGTTGGCGTGCAGGATTAAGCGAAAACTATTGCGCCATTTCAGTTGAAACTTGGTAGGATTATTCATCATATTGCTACCTTCTACTTGACGAGAATCATTTTTGACGAATCATAAGGAAAACTACTTTTTAAATCCAAATGTTAGAGAAATGTTGCATGCAATGTTGACTTTTTATTGTGAACGCGTGCCATTCTCTTAAATCTGCATTTTCTTAATTTTAATTACTGTCAAATAGAAACTATATATGTTTTAACTGAAAAAATGTTTGATTTTTTTTGCAAATTGTAGTCTACGTGAAGCCAGACTGCACGTTGATTTTCAACTCCGGCTGCAACCTTGCTTTAACACTCTGCGACCGCTCCGCCATTTTTATGACAAATTTATTTAAAAAAAATTGTTTTGTATACTTAAATATACTATTATAGTATACCTATAGTTTGATAAATGTAAAATAATTACTTCTTAGTTTAAAAAATCCCTCAAAATTGCTTAATTTTTTCCCGTCTAAATGTATATCTCGCCTTAAAGAAAAATACGTTTTTTTTTTCACCAACCGTTCCCTAGAAAAAGAATTCGGAATTTGGCGACCTTTTTCGGGCCTCTAGGTAGATGTAGCCCCTTCAGGTAATCCTGTCGCCAGGCTTCAATCCATAGAATTTTCATAATTTTTTTTTAGCTTTACTAAATATATTAATAATTGTCTCTGTAAAATTTCAGGGTCGGTTATCGACGTAATTACGGAGAGAAAAAAACATCAAAGTTCCGTATTTTTCCGAAGGAATTCCGAGACGACTTTTTTTTTTAATCCTTCGATTGAAGACTAGTTTATACTTATATTTGACTAAATCCATCCGCATTTTTTTTCAGATGATCCACTTCGCCGCAATGTTGGTCACCGCAAACCGTGTATATAAAAACATTATTTCATTGACGGCCATTTGCCACTAAACAATGTAATATTTTTCAATAAAAAAATTACTGAAAGTTCTTCAAGATGTGTTCTTTAAGATGGTATATTGATCGATTAAAAAAGTTTTGTAGATTTCTTTTTAAAAAATCATGAAAAAGGCCTTTTTTTGCGCTACAAGTGGGGGTAACGCCTTAAACAGTTTACACATGGAAAAATTTAATTATTACAAATTACTTTTTTTTGCATAGTTAAAAATATAAATTGTACAAGTCTCAAGTATGTGTGAAGCGATAGGATTACCTTAAATAAGTCTGCACTCGAAGTGCCAAGTGCACATCAAATAAAATTACGCGTGCAAAATCGCATTTATCGCTCCACGAATATGATTCGCTCGTGTGAACGAAATTCTTTGCGAACGCGGTGACAGAGAAAAGTGCAAAACTCACGATCCTGTATTGTGACAAATGGCTCTGATACATGTCCGGGGTCGGGGCGTTTGGAGCATGAGGCGGTGGAGGAGGCGGTGGTTGCTGCAGATAAACGTTTTGCTGATTGAACGAGCTCTGCATAGACGGCCCGTAGGGCGGATACTGCGTGAAGGGTGAACGACTCTGATCCAATTGGAATGCACCGTAGAGGCCGCCGGCTTGCGCCGGCAATTGCCCCGAGCCCGTGTTGAATAGCACAGCTGGTGGCGACGGAATTGCCGACATGCTACCGTATTGGGCCGCCTGAGAGCCGGGATATTGCTGCAACTCCTGAATGAACAACGAGGGGGAAAAAAAGACAAAATTATCGCTTAAATTTGTCTCGAACTTATCATTCTATAAAAACTCTCTCCATTCTCGATGATATAATTTACGTTCATTTTTTAACGGTTTACATATTTATTCATTTCTTTCGCTACGATAAAGTAATATATCGTTGTTTTTTAATACTAATTTCACGAATGTTGGAAAAAAACTTGTCCCAGTAACAAGAGCATTTCCGTACGTTTCATTGGAAATATACTCAATGGAATGAGAGCAGATAAAAACTGAAGCAAATGCCAATTATTCGTATGTTTATCGTTCGGTTAATATTTCTTCTTTCTGGGACATTCCTCGTAGTTTTCCGAAACGTGCTCATTCTCATAATAGCGTAAGTACGTGTTTTGTCTTACTTGGTAATTAATGTGGGAGGGTTGGCCGGTAGAATTGAAGGGGGTTGGACTCAACGGGCCTTGAAGACTGGCCGGCGGATGTCCAATGGGACTCTGGCCGGGGCCTATGGGACTGGGACCGGGTACAGTGGAACCAGGTTGCGCACCACCACTCCCTGAGGACTGTTGCTGCGGCTTCACCTGCGGGGGAACCAGCTGCGCATCAGGCAAAGAGTCAGCATCTTCCCACAGGGGACATGGTATTGCGTTATATCAATTTTTGTTCCGTCTATTTACATCACTAAAAATACAACGTGAGCGCTCGGTTTGCGCGTAAAGGGCCCCGAAAAAAAACGCCACTGCTTTTTTTTTTCCACTACATCTTGCAAATCAGAGTTGCAAAAATACGTTTTTCATTCGTTGATACGTCTGAAGCAACTCGGTCGAGTCACTTACCTCTCTTTCTCGATACTCTAGCTTCATTATTCTTCATCTCATGCGCACATGGCACTGATCCGAGGATTTCATTGATAATACGTTAACCAAGAAAAATATCCAACGGACGAAAAAAAAAGTATTGGAACATCGTTTAAACTTTTGGTTATCAGCTACTTATTTCGTACGTTCTATAATGAAAATGGAATATTTTCGAAGTGTACAAATGTATGAATGCCATTTGGAGAAAAACCGCAGTCAGATTCATTGTTCTTTTCTAATTCCCGACTGATCCATACAGCGGCCAAATGCTTCGTAAGTAACGTAGTTGGATAAAGCGGTGGTATGAAATGTAGCCAAAAAAAAAATCGATTTCGATGGGATCGGGCGAATTTCTAGTGATGTAAAATAGCGTTTGAATCGTTCACACAGCATGCTTGATAATATTCAAAATATCTCAATAATAAATAACGATCAGTTTTTTGTTTTGTTTGCTTTTAAATGAACTCTCACCTTGCATACATTTGTGGATGTAGCAATCTCGTTTTTCATGTTGTTCTGATTGTATTGCTGATGGGGGCTGTAACTGTCGTCAACGTCCGAGCTCTCGAAGCTCTGTGGAAAAGTGTTGGTGGCGGCGACGGAGTTGCCATCCTCGTGCTCGACGACGGTGGGCATCGGTGGCGCGGTTTCCCAGACTTTTTTCACGGATGCTATTTTCAGATTGAGATCAGCGGTTAAAGGTGATATCGTATTTGGACCACCGGTCATGTGCATCGATCTCATCATACCGAGACTCTTGATCTTGTCATCGGTGAGTTGTGTGAGATCCGAGTCGAAGGTAAAATCGAGTTTCATGTCGGCATTGTCCTCGCTCTTGTTGAACGACAACGGCATTTGTATGGGTTCCTGGGACTTGTCCTTCATAATGTCGTTCGACTTGTTGGAGAACGCAACGGACATTGTCTGAGGTTGATGCTGTTGCATCTGTCCGCCGTTATCGTCGTCGATCTCGGTGCGTTTCTCGCCTCGCGACGACGACTGATTCTTCGCGTGATTGGCGAATTTCGCCTTTATCGCCATATCCGAGGGGCCGGTCTTCTTCGAGTAATTCGTATTCTCGAAGATGAGTGTTTGCACGGGCGGCGACGAAGCGTCCGAGACCGTTTTATCCATCATCTGATCCTTGCTGACGCCTTTGATCGGTTTGTTGTCGCCGTTCGGGGAGTTCCTCTGGCTGCTGTTGACGGAGTTGGTTTGTTGCTGGGACTGTTCGTTCGCGTCGTGAGGATGATCGTTTTGCCCGGTGAGACTGGACATGAGTTGTATGTCGGCCGGTACCGACGATGGCGAATTCGATCTCATCTGACTCGTGAAAGGTTTGTCCCAGGCATTCACCGAAGGCGGCGGTGCGGGTCCACCCGGCGAATCTTTCATGTAGCCCGAATTCATTTTGGCCTGGCTCGGCTCGCCGTTGCCCTCGTTGGCGGGGCCCATGTGGGACGGTTGTTGCTTGACCATTCGTTGCTTCTGAAATCTCGGCGCGACGGGAGCGCGAATCGTAACGCGCTCGAAGGGCTTGGGCGGCATATTGGCCGGCTGCGGAATAGGCTGACCGAGCAACGGTGGAATATTTTGCACTTGTTGAGGATTCGGTTGTTGAGGACCGTTAGATTTGGACTTTGAACGATCGCGCTCTCGCTTCTTGTCCTTTTCGCGACGCGGCGGCTTGGGCTCGTCCTTCGTCACGTGACGAGACTCCTTGACGTTTTTCTTGGATCGTACCTCCTGGAAACCGTCAGAGTCCATTTTATCCTCGGGGTTACCGGCGTCATCGCCACTCGCCGAATAATTATTCGCGTCCGCGTCCACGTCGACGGCCTTCTTCTCTTTGCCGCTTTGGGACTTTTTGTTCATGTCGTTCAGCGCTTGATCGACGAGGTTCGGATCGTTCAGCTTGATCTCGTCCATGCGATTCACCGTTGTGTCTTTGCTCATTGGCTTGCTCGACACCGGCCCACTGTTCGCCGAGCCCTGGCTCCTTGGTCGACCGTTCTGGGCTTGCGCGTTTTGCGTATTCTGCGACACGTTGCCCGATTGATTGCGCTGATTGCTCAACGCCGAGTTCTGGGCGTTTCTCTTCTCGGCACCGAGACCGCGCGTACCGCCACCCGATGATTTCGCATTCTTCTCACGTTGATCGCGATTGTTGCGCATCTGCTCGTTTCTACGGGATTGCGAATTCATGTTCGTCGATTGGTCACCCCGAGCTCCGACGAACTGTTTCGCGTGGCTGTTCTGCATATCCTTGTGCTCCTCGACGTGTTCCTCGCTGTTCTCCGACGTTGTTTCCCAATCTTCGTTACCGACGTCGGCCGAGTTCTGCTTTATCATGCCGCCCGCGCCTCGGAGACGAGCCTCGCGACCGTCTCTGCCCTGGAAACGGAAAAAACGCAAATTCGTATTCTTTCTTCTCGAACGTTACTCGCCTTGGTGGCAGGAGGAACTTGACGTCTGGAGACGCTATCGAGAAACGACCGGTCGAATATTTTCAACGCGGCAAATCAATGTCCGCACTCGATTACGCGAAGAACTTGCAAAAACAACGGTGCCGTTTTCATTCCCATTCGCGCACTCTGATAGATGTGAATTTCAATTGTTTTTCCAGCGCGACATTGAGAAGAGCGTTCAAGCTTTGGTCTGCGCTACAATGGACTGAAAAAGTTTTTTCCCGCGACACGTGGTGAAAGAATGTAAGATTTCGGGGTTATGTGGGTCGAACGTTCGATTGCGTATACTCGAGATCAGGGTTACAAATAATGAATTAATTTTTTTAATGCATTAGCGTTTTCATTCCTCATTACTTTACATTTTGTAATGAAAAAAAGGTTTCATAACCAATTACATTACATTTAGTAATGTAAAAAATGTCCATTTACTCATTACATTACATTTTGTAATGCGAACAATTGCCATTATTCATTACATTGAATTTTTTAAGGAGGGACACTAGATTCAGCAAAATGGTGATAGATCAATAAAACTTGGTGAATATATTCTTTAGTATTATTCATGTAAATACAAAATTTCTTCAGATTTTTTGGTTGTGCCGTTTTCTTACAAATAATTCACAAGCGTTTATTCTTATACCCGGAATATATACCTATATCTATAAAAACGCTATGCTTATACACGTGAACTTCAATGTTCAATTACTCGATAACGGCACAATGAAAAAATCTGAAAAAAATTGTAATGACATATATAATACTAAAGAATATATTCACCAAATTTTATTGATCTATCACCATTTTGAAATTTTACCATGGTTTAGCATGGCAACATTGTATGAAGCTGGTGTACCTCCTTAATGTAAAAAATGTTCATTACACATTACATTGAAAATTGTAATGTAAAAAATTTCCATTTCTCATTACATTACACTTTGCAATGCAAAATATTTTCATGACCCATTACAATGTAATGGGTCATGGAATTTTTTTTACATTACAAAGTCCAATGTAATGAGTAATGGAAATATTTTACATTACAAAATGTAATGTAATGAGTAATGGATTCTCTTTACATTACAAAATGTAATGTAATGAGCAATGGAATTTTTTCACATTACTTATGCAATACAATGTAAAAAATCTCAACTACTCATTACGATGTAATGAAGATTATTATTCGTTTCCTATTAGAAGCAGCGGTTTTTGCACTGGGTCGATCTGACCCGATGAGAAACGAATAATAATCCATATAACCTTCTAATGAGTAATGGACATTTTTTACATTACATTAGTAATGTGCACAAATTACATCACTCACTATCTTATATTTTGTAATGTAAAAAAATTCCATTACCCATTACCAGAGTTGGGCGTAATTCTATTTATAAATACGAATACGAATTTATTCACAGCGTGATTTTCATGTGAATATAAATACAAATTTATTCATGCTTCACTTATTTTTATTCACATGCATGCATGCAAATACAATTGTATTCACAATCTTCTGACATACAAATACATTCACAGAAAAAAATGAGAATATTTATAAAAAATCCTGTGAATTGAAAAAAAAAATCACATCAAAATCTGTGAATACAACTGTATTCACAAAAATTTGTAAATACAAAAAAATTCGGTGAATAAGTAGTGAATTTTTTCGTATTTAAGACAAATTAAAATCAAATTCACAATGATTAGATTAAAATTTACACCAAAAGTGAGTTCTTACGTATTTTGAGAGAAAACGTTGCGTCGAGGCAAAGAGATTTTTGCAAAAAAAGTTGTGAGTTTCAAATATTACATTATAAATATGAAAAAATTCACAAAATGAGTTGTGAATTTTCCCAAGTTGAAGAAAATTAAAATCGAATTCACAATTATATTAAAATGTACACCACAAGTGAGTTGTTACGCTTTTCTTTCCTTCCTTCTGTTCTTCAACTTGAGGAAATTGACAACTCATTTTGTGATTTTTTTCATATTTATAATGTAATGTTTGAAACTCACAACTTTTTTTGCAAAAATTTCTTTGCCTCGACGCAATGTTTTCTCTCAAAATACGTAAGAACTCACTTTTGGTGAAAATTTTCAAATCGTTGTGAATTTGATTTTAATTTGTCTTAAATACGAAAAAATTTACAACTTATTTTGTGAATTTTTTTGTATTTACAATTTTTTGTGAATATTCACAATTTTTTCTGTGAATTTATTTGTATATTCACAATTTTTGTGAATACAATTGTATTTGTATGCATGCATGTGAATACAAATAATTGAAGTATGAATAAATTTGTATTCATATTCACATGAAAATCACGATGTGATTAAATTCGTATTCGTATTTATAAATAGAATTACGCCCAACTCTGCCCATTGCATTGGGCTTTGTATTGTAAAAAAGTCCATTACCCATTACAATGTAATGTGTAATGAAATTTTTTGTCATTACACATTACATTGCATTTTGTAATGAAAATGTTTCACATTACAAAATGTAATGTAACGAGTAATGGAAATTTTTTACATTACAAATTCCAATGTACCGAGTAATGGAATGTGTTTACATAACTGAATGTAATATAATGGGTAACGAAATATTTGTTCATTACCCATTAAAAGAGTAATGAATAATGCAATACTTTTTCATGAAAAATTTCGCAACCCTGCTCGAGATGAACGAGAATATCAAATCAACGAAATACCAACCCTTCGACTACCGCTGCGGTTTCTTTTCGACCTCGAGTCTTCTTTCTTCGCTTGATTCCTCTGTGAGCCGACATTCTGCGTGTTACCGTGATTGGCCCCGGCCTCTTGTTTGTTGTTGGTCTGATGGTGGGACTGTGGATTCGGCGATTTGTTGCGTCTACCGGTGATACCAGCGGTCAGGGCTTGTTGTTTCGCGGTCATTTTGTCGTCGTTGGTTTCGTTCGTAGCCGAGGAAGCGACGTTGATATCGTTCTCCGACGAGGGTGTCGGTGTCGATGGATTCTGCAGGGCACTGTTTTGTTGTTGGTGTTGATGGAGCTGCTGCTGCTTCTCGTCGTTGGATCGTTCGGTAGAGAATGGGCTCTTGCTGGGTGGTGGACCGTAGCCGGTCGTCGCTCCACGTGTGCGAAACCCCCCGCGTCCGCGTCTCGAAGGTTCTCCCGATGGTGCGAAGCCCTCGCGGCTCGGTTTCCCGTCGTAGCCGCGCTTGTCGTTGCGTCCTTGTGAATAATCGCCGGTATTGCGTTTGTCGTCGCGACGCGAGACTTCGCGATTGCGATCCTCCTTGTCGATATTCTGAGCGTTCGGTTTCGGCGATACGGTTGACCTTCTTTCGTCCTTGCTGAGCTCGGTCGTCACGGATATCTCGTCGCCGCTCAGCTCCATCTCGGAATGTCCGTAGTTACTTTTCGTTCCGCCAGGCCGACCGATCGATCGTGGACCAGCCGCGCGTCTTCCACGGGGCTCGAGACCTCGCCAATTTCTGCCGTAAACGTAAGGCTGCCATGTACGTCCACCACCGCTGCCGCTTCCACCACCCGCACCACCGCCACTCGGACCTCTAGTCTCTCGCGTCCTCGAACTGCCGCTGTTCGCGCGATTCCGTATGTTCTTCTCGCGCTTGTCGTCCTTCGGATCGTCCTTGACCTCGTCGCTGTGCTGGATCGACTCGTCCCGCTCCTCGACGCACAATTTGTTCATGCTCTCCTTTATCTCGACTATGTCCTTCTCGTCCTTGAGCGGCTCGAGCAATTTTTCCTCCTCCTTCTCGAAACTCGGCGATGCAGACTCGGACCACACTTTCGGCGATACGTCGCTCCTCTCGGCGGGACGGGCGTTCTCGGGTGTACGCTCGAGTTTGCGATTCCACGCTTCGGCTTCTTTCTTCAGTTCCACTGGGGAGTCCTTCTTTTCTGGTTGCTGTTGCTGCTGGTGTTGCTGTTGTTGTTGTTGTTGTTGTTGTTGTTGTTGTTGTGGCTGCTGCTGTTGTTGTTGCTGCTGCGTTTCTCCGATACTGACTGCGCTACCGCCCCGCTTTAGCGTCGTCATTCCGCGTTTCTCGCTCTTGAGCTCGTCGGCGACAATTTTTTCCCTCGTTACCGGACCCGGCAATTGCCATTGGCTGTCCCGCTCGCGATGATCGTCGCGATACGAATCGCGCGGCTTCTTCTCCTCGTAATCCGGCACCTCCTGCGCCCACGAGACAATCTCACGAATTTTGTGGCTGTTGTCGTCGTCGCGCAACGAAGTTCTCGATTCTCGGGAGGTTCGACTGTCCCGCGAGTCCGGTCTCTGAGGACGCTCGTTGCGTTCGCTCCTGTCGATGCGATCGTCGCGTTGAGGCGGCGGCTCTCGACGGCTCTCCGGCTGACGCTCCACTTGGGAATGATCGTCTCTGCGCGCGTCACGCCATTCGCCGCTCTCCGGGCGTTCCCTCTGCATCGGACGGTCGTCCACGAGATCCTGCTGAGGCGGGGATTGCTGGCAAAAAACACACGATGTTAGCACCCTCCGATACCGACTTGGAGGGTCATCTATATTGAGGTATTCCACGTGAATCCGGTAGACTTTTTCCCTCAACCCCGCCAATTCGATTTATTTATTTTTATTCGATTCCATTGACTATAAAAGACACTCTGATTTTCTTTGACATTTTTCGAAAAAACCCTTAGTCAAAAAAATTAAGTCTCCGAAAAAACGCTCCGATTTAAAAATCGGAAAAAATTCCTAAAAACGCGTGTTTATATGTAAACATTTTCAAGCCATCACTCGCAGTGGGAGTTTGAATTTTTCTGTGCTTTCTGAGCGATTAACGTTTTAAAAAATCCGAAAAATTCAAGAACCGCTTACTTCGGGTGAATACTTAAATATTTTGATACTCACAATGAATTTTTTTGACCATTTTTGAATAACCAAATCACAATCATGGACCTTGAACAGTTAGCAGTCAATTTTTGTTAAATTCGCACATGATTTTATACCCGTTACGGTGGCCTAACCCCTTAACGAGCATTCGACACAAGTCTACGCGAGCAAAGCCGCGGGCGGAAAGCTAGTCGAGTATAAGCGAAGTCAGTGATACGTTCGCTCCTAACGATAAAAGCCTTGGTGTGATGTTCATACGGAAAAAAATGCACAAAGTTAAACCGACATACCTTGCGGTAATTTTCATATTCTGCCTTGTTGTCCTTGGGCTCTCTGATGTCGCGGGAGTCGCGCGAATCCCGCGGTTCGCGACATTCCCTTGCGTCTTTGTCGTCGTAGTGTCTCTCTGCATCGCGTCTGTCATTTCTATGCCTGTCCTCGTGTTCGTAGTCCTTGTAGCCACGGTTGTAATCATTGTAGTGACCGCTCGAGCGACGAGTGTCGAAGATGCGCGCGTCGCGACTGTCGCGACCGTCGCGCGATTGCCCGAAACCGGTGTCGTCCCTGGATCGCGGACCACCGTGATCACGAGACGATTGACGCTGAGGCTGAGGCTCGTCGTCCATTGGACTGGAAATCGTCTGATCGGGATCGCCCTTGGTGCGACGCTGGCTCATTGGCATCGAGTGGGAATCCTTCATGCCACTGGATACTGCGATACATTAAATTCGAATAAAGGCCCCTGAGATATTGTCCAATGATTTTTGCTGCACGCAGATACTGTTGACGAGCACATGTAAAATTCGATTTTTCCAATTTGCCTGAATGAGCGTTCATTTTTAGGGTTCCATAGTCAAACGAGTAGCCCTCGGGACTTCGTCGTGTCCGTGCCTCTGATATAGACTCACAGTATCTAGTTTTAAGGGGTCTTCTCACTTTAGACGCTGAAAAAGGCTATTTTCATGTTTTTTTTTGGTAGGTTTATATTATAGATATTGATATAAAAGTTGTTACACGTAATAAACACACTTTCGAAATACATCAAAAAATTTTGTTGATTTATGTAACCTAAACAAACTTTAAACGCGTTTTTCTCGAAACTACTGAACCGATCCTCATGAAATTTCAACCACATATTCTTTCCAGCTATAGATATAGGGCATACTGAATCTAAAATCGTTTGATTTTTTGTTTCAGATGATCCATCTCCGAGATTTTATCAACAGCGCAGACCTACAATTTTTTTAGAACATTTTTTTTAACGACCATTTGCGTCTATAACTAGTGACTTGAATAAATAATTTTTTTTTTAAATGTATGTCAAAAGTGTATTTATTAAGTGTAAAAACTTTTATATCAATATCTATAATACGAACCTAACAAAAAAATTCATGAAAATAGCCTTTTTTACCGTCTAAAGCGAGAAGACCCCTTAACTCTATATGCATGCATTTTTGCCGGTACATGCTTTAGATGATCTGAATTAACATCTAACATAATCTTGAAAACAAAGTTAGGGTTTTTTATATGTAAAAAGGCGGTGAATTTTTTTTCACGGACCCCGCCGGGTGGCGCATCATTCGACCGATTTTTCAAAGTCAAATTGGAATTTCATTTACCATTTTTCATTATTAAACCCCAACTGTGAAATATCAAGTTTTAAAGTGATGTGCAATATGCCCCCCCCCCCCCTCGCCAGCTGATTTTTCACCCGTTGATTTGAGAAAAATGTTAAATTGCAATTGCGACTCCATGAAAGGGTTGCACAAATGTTGGCGCCTATTGTTTGGCGTTAAGGACATGTGTCACACCGTTTGCGGAAAATTCTTTGAAAACTATTGCCCGAATGACAATTTCTCTAATAGAATTTCCCGAACACAGGATATCGAACGGACAATTTCTCGTACACAATGTGCCGAATGAACGATTTCTCGAATACAATATCCCGAATGGACAGTTCCCCGAATAAACAATTTTCCGAATGGACAAATTTTGGGTTTGGTTTTGTTCGCGTTAAATATAAATATTTTTTAAAAATTAAAGAAAAAAGAAACAAATGAGGAGTCAGAACCCACCACGTCTATGTCGTCGATTTTGGGTTATGCAAAGTGTGGGAACGTATATTTCCGGCACCTACTAATGCCGAAATCAATAAGAGAAAAATGAATGTAAGGAAAATTCGACCCCAGAAAATTGGTTGCCCGAAAAAATCGTCGAAAATATTTGTTCAGGAAACGTTTCATTCAAGGAATTGTTCATCCGGGAAATTGTCCATTCGAGGAATTGTTCATTCGGGAAATTGTCCATTCGGAAAATTGTTTAATCGGAAAATTGTTCATTCGAGGAATTGTCCATCTGGAGTCCATTCGAGGAATTGTTCATTCGGGGAACTGTCCATTCGGGATATTGTATTCGAGAAATTGTTCTATTTGGAAATTGTTTATTCGGTAAATTGTTTTCGGGATAGTGTTCTTTCGGGGAATTGTTTTTTTCGAAATTGTATTCAGGAAATTGTCATTTGGGCAACTGTTTTTCGAGAAACTTTCCGCAAAGCGTGTCACACGCCTGGTCGGAAAAAAGTCCTACGGCGAAGTTTTCTCCTAGAAAGATTACATTTCGGGCAAACGAAGAGATATACATTCTTCGTGTTCTAACAGAGCGGAAGATGTTTCTTCCCTTTTTTCCGAAAAATTAGCGGGCGCGGAGAACACTGGGAATCTGCAAATCAGCTAACTTTCTTGCACTTATAGCCGCTCGGTCGGTGTGCCTTCATAAATTATTAAACATCCAACGAAGACCCCGACCTCAATTTTCACTCCACTGGTACCATTAGAGTATTGTGATTGTAGATTATTAAATGAAATCGAAACTAGCATGCGAATAATGATTGCGATACGATACACACAACAACAATGAGCTCATATTCGTTAACGGGCAACATCTAGGTGTAAACAAATTGCATTTTCCAATAATATTTTTATTCAATATCACCCTTAAGGGATAACACCACTCTAGGATTTTTTTTGCTTAAAAAATACTTTGAGGTCATAAAAACAATATGTAATTGTTCCTCGATATCGATTTTGCCGCAACGCCTCGGACTTCTTTCAGGCGCCTCGTACAACTTTGAACGCGTTTTTCGCGAAACAACTGTTTTCTCGAAACCACTGTTTCATGAGCAGTTTTATACGAAATTTTTCACTGAAAATTCATTCAAATACCTATAACTTTTGAATAAAACAATATTTTTCAAATTCCATACGTACTTCTCGAGGTATTCTAATGTAGATTGACGAGAATGTTTGTTTTTTGTTCTAGGTAAAAAATTGCGGATGCTAAATGTCACGCCTCAGAGCGCTTAAATAAAAAGATGAAAGAAAATATTCGTAGCCGGTCATTTTGTACATCGAAAAAAATATTATATTTTTTCTAACAGCTTGATACACTAAATAGATGTGTAATTAATTTTATGAGTGAATCACTTTTCCATATGAAAAAAATTGTTAAATTCGCACATAATTTTATACCCATCACTGTGGCCTAACCCCTTAAGGCGAGAAATCCCTTTAGAATTTTCAAAAAATCGATTTTTTTTTATACATATTTCGAAAGTCTGATACCCAAAGGAACTGACCAAAGGAAAACTCGAAATATTGAATATTTGAAAAGTTATCGCGTATAGTCTAGAGCGGGAGGCAGCATGCGGTCAGGTAGCGAGTAAACTTTAAACGCGATTATCTCGAAACTACTTTTTCAAAAACTGCTCGTGTTGTAGCTCAAAAAGTTATCGACCGATTTGGATGAAATTTCGGAAGGTTACTCTCATTAATATTATCGAAAGGATATACCTAAAGTTTGAAAGGTAGCGTGTAAAGAAATCATTTGTTTGGGGTCAAATATGTCGAAAAATTTGTGGAAAATTCGACTTTGGAGTAAAATAGGCTCCCAAATTTTCAATTTTGCACGTTTTCATCATTTTTTAGGTATATCCTTCCCCTTAATGTCAGTAAACGAATGGCACTTATTAAATATTTTTCAGATCAACAGAAAAAGAGTGGCAACTGCAGCACTTTTCGATGTCGCGGAAAACAGGCGTCCGAAGACCCTTAATATCGCCGCCATTTTGTTGATCAATCCAAAAAAAATTTTTTTTCAAACTTGACAGTTATAATAAATTCATGTCCAAATTTGAAAATGATCAGATTATTTTATCCCCTCTAAAAAAATTCCCGAAAAATGCCTATTTTTCACGCTCCCAAAGGGATTTCTCGCCTTAATACGTATTAAATAAACCCTCTCAAAAGAAATCCTATGCCTTTTTTCATACTCCCAAAATAAATTGTCCAAGTTGGGCCTTATTTTTTGCCGCTAAAGTGGTGTTATCCCTTTAGCTGGAGAGCCCACCGCTAAATGTCGCGAAAAAGATTTCATCATTTGCCGGCGGCCATGTTTTTTTCTATTTTATGGTGATTTCCTTCAAAGGCTCTTAGTATATGTACCTATGAATTTTTTTTCTCGTACTTTGGCCATTTCTTTAGTGCTTCTAGGTAGATGTAGCCCCTTAAATATTGATTGTTCAATTGATTTCCCAAATAACCAGGGAACTCTGCTTAATGCGTGTTCCGATACTCGGCAGATTTCTACATTCGATTCGATGTTTGTGATACAAATGTGTAACGTGCAGTACTTTATAGTCGAGATTGCTTACGAGTTGTATGCATATGTTGTTGTCCTTGATTGGGATGATTATTGAGACTCCATCGATTGTTACCACCGCCGCTGTTGCCGCCCTGGTCGGAGTACTGTTGAATGAACGGTGCCTGGGAATTGTTTCTCTCGGGATTAGGTGATACCCGATTATTCCCGCTGCCGACATTTCTCTCGGCCTGTTGTTTCTGAAAACGTGGTGGCAAATTGCTCTGGTAGTGACGATAATAGGCGAGCTGGTCGCGTTCCCGGCCGTCCCGCGGTTCGCGTTCGCGTTCACGATCCATTCTCGGGGCATCCTGCTGTTGGCTCTGTTGCCTCATGAAGCCACCGGAGCGTTGATTAACCGGGCCGAAATCGTTCGTTGGCTCTCTTACGTCGCGTACATCGCGACTCTGCCGGTTGTCGCGGGTGTTTATAACGATAGTTTTCTCGTCCTTACCCTCCGACGACGTGCGCGAACGTTCACGATCGCGATCTCCTCGGTCGCGATCTCCACGATCGCGATCTCCTCTGTCGCGATCTACACGGTCGCGATCTCCTCTGTCGCGATCGCCCCGTTCGCGCTCTCCACGCTCGCGATCTCCGCGTTCGCGCTCTCCACGCTCGCGATCACCGCGTTCGCGCTCTCCGCGCTCGCGATCACCGCGTTCGCGCTCTCCGCGCTCGCGATCGCTGCGTTCACGCTCTCCGCGTTCGCGTTCACGATCACCGCGTTCGCGCTCGCCGCGTTCACGATCGCCGCGTTCGCGCTCTCCGCGTTCACGATCGCACCGTTCGCGCTCTCCGCGATCGCGATCCCCGCGATCGCGTGTCTCTCTTTCGCGGCTCTCCTTGTCGCGTTCCCACTCGGGCACGGGTATAGGCACTGGGGGAACACTTATCAAACCTTTAGGCTCCGGCACCGTAATTGACTCCTCGTCCTTTTGCTTAGCCTGCTTGAGCTTCTCCTCGAGATCCTGCAGCTTCTTCGCCGCTGCCTGCTTCGACGACTCGAAACGCTTCTCTTCCTCTTCTCTGCGCTGACGTGCGCGCTCAACGGCCGAGGCGACTTTCTCCCCTTGCTCCCGGCGTCTCTGGGTCCATATTTCCTCGTCTTCGACCCCTGTATTTTTTTATTGGGATAGAATATCCATAAGTCGAATATCCATAAGTGCCAATATCCATAAGTGAATATCCATAAGTCGAATATCCATAAATACGAATATCCATAAGTACGAATATCCATAAGTGAGTAACTATAGCATTTTAAGACATTTTTAATAAAGAGAATGCTCGGTAAAAGTTCAAGTTTGTTTGGGTTATATACTAGGTGCGCAACTAAGTCCCGGGTTTCACGTATGGATGGCGCTAGCGACACATGTAATCGGCATACGGGTCTAAAATTGGGTGTCTTTATAGCTTGGACATCTGTTAAGAATACCCAGTCGTAATATAAACAAATATCGCAACACAACGACCTTTTGTCTAACCTCGAAAGTGTCGAAGCTTGTGCCAAATAAACAGCATTTGCGGGAAGCATTGCTTTTCTGCTTCAACCTAAAAACCAGCAGCTGAAGCATGTCGGCTACTTGAGGAGGCCTACGGCGAAGATATACCATCAACAACAACGTGTGAAGGTTGGTTCAAGCGGTTCAGAAGTGGCGATTTTGAGACTGGGGACAAGGAGCGCTCGGGAAGACCGCAAACATTTGCGGACGCCGATCTGCATGCGTTATTGGATGAAGATGACACTCAAACAGAAGATCAACTTGCCGAGGCATTAAATGTGACTGGGCAATGTATTTCGAAACGTTGACACGCCATGGGAAAAATGCATAAGGAAGGAAAGTGGGTGCCGCATGAGTTGACTGAGAGACAAATGGAAAATCGAAGAGCCACTTCCGAAATGTTGCTTTTGCGTCAGAACAGAAAGAATTTCTTGCATCGAATTGTTACTGGCGATGAAAAATGGATATATTTCGAGAATCCCAAACGCAGAAAATCGTGGCTTTCACTTGGCGAAGCGTCAACATCGACGGCACGGCCAAATCGCTTCGGAAAAAAAAACAAAGCTCTGCGTTTGGTGCGACCAGAAAGGAATCGTGTACTATGAGCTGCTGAAACCGGGCGAAACTGTCAATGGGCATCGCTACCGACAACAACTAATCAATTTGAACCACGCATTGCTCGAAAAACGGCCAGAATGGGACACGAGACACGAACGTGTGCTATTGCAGCACGACAACGCTCCGTGCCATCGCAGTTCCATCGTCCAGGACACCATAAAAACACTGAAATGGGATCTGCTACCGCACCGACCGTATTCACCAGACCTGGCCCCTTCAGACTATCACATGTTCCGGTTGATGGCGCATGGCTTGGATGGGCTACACTTGGCCAATTACGATGCAGTACAAAGCTGGTTGGACGAATGGTTTCAGTCCAAAGACGCGTCTTTTTATCGTCGCGGTATTTATGTATTGCCAGAGAGATGGCAAAAATGTGTAAATAGCGAGGGACAAACCCAAATATTTGGGAAAAAAAAGGAAAAGGGACAATTGATTTTTGATGGAAATATTGGAATGACGTACCTCTGTTGCCGTGTCCAATGCGTAGCGGTTGGGGCGGTTGTTGCTGCGGTTGCGGTGGATGCGGTTGTTGCGGTGAATAATTGTCTCTAATCGGCGGTCCGTTGGAACTGCGGAAGTCTCGTTGTCCAGGTCCCATGCGATCCTGATACCAGGGACGATGTTGTTGTAGCTGCTGGGACTGCTGAGACAGGGGCTCGCGCGAATCCTTCATTCCGTCTCTGTCGCGTATCATTTCCCTAGGCCGTTCCCTCTCCTCGATCGTAACGTCGGAAGTTACTTTATCCTCCCTCGGTGGTGGTGGGTTTTCCTTTTTATCGTCGCGTCGGCCCCCTTCGGGCTCGTTCTCGTCGTCACTGAATGCCAATTTCTGATTGTAATCGATATCGTCGTGAGTCGCCCAACCCACGTCGTGGGATATATCGTCCATTTTCGTGAGATCCTCCTCCTTTATTATGGGTCGTGGAATAACGATGTCTTCATCGACGGGGGGAGGTGCACGATCGCGTTCCTGCTGCTGCTGCTGCTGCTGCTGTCGTTGCGGTGGCGGAAAACGCTCCGCGGAATAATTGAATCTAGGACGTGGTCCATTGCCGCCTCCTCCGGCTCCTCCAACACCACCACCGGAACTCACGTTTGCCGGAAATTGGGAGGGGAAACCGCCCGGCGGGAAGTTTCCTCTGTACATCTGTCGGTCGAACGGGTAGAGGCAATTTAATACAAAATCGAATCCCTTGACTGTCAGGCCCGAATGACGGAGCCGAAAAATCATAATTCAAGGGATTATATAACTCCGGCAATTTCGAAAAATCGATGCTTTATCGTTGATTATTATTTTCTACATTTTCACGTGAATTTACAAAAATACATATTTCGAAATTTCAGTTAGGGACGAAGTTACGGACGCAGGTAGGATTAAGGGATAATACCACTCTAGGATTTTGAAAAAGTCGTTTTTTTTGCTTAAAAATACTGTGGGGCCATAAAAATAATATGCGATTGTTCCTGTTGCGATATTTTTTTTTAAGGTTCTATTATCGATTTTGCCGCAGCGCCTCGGACTTCTTTCAGGCGCCTCGTACAACTTCAGACGCGTCTTTCTCGAAACCACTTTTTGCAAATTGGGAGGACGGATTACTCGAACACCTTTGCATGGATCGATTTGAAGTTTTGATAGTAGATTCACAATTACATTCTCTATGGGAGTACGTAGCCGTTTTTTGATTAAATGTAAACTTTTTTTTATAAACGATTTACTGCTCATTTTTTGGGCAAAAAATCGATTTATTTCTTTCAAATATTATGGATTATAATTTTTTTGGTTTTTGTTCCAGTCTTAAACTTCACGAGAAAACCGTCCTCCCGTGAAGCTATTTGTAAAAAAAAAAACATATTTTCCAAGATAGGCTCTGTCGCCGCCATTTTGTATGAAAATTATAATAAAAAAATTGTTTTTTATACTTTAATATGTGTTAAATAAACCCTATCAAAAGAAACCCTATTCCTTTTTTCATACTCCCAAAATAAGTTGTCAACGTTAGGCCCTATTTTCTGCCGCTAGAGAGGCGTTATCCCTTAAACGCGTTTTCCTCGAAAGTACGCGCTACCAACAGTTTTAAATATTTTTTAATCCACTTTTTTTTAATATTCGGAAATGGATTGACTGTAGTCTGTCGAGCCATTCTCATAAACGTTATATTTCATTTTTCAAAACTCATGTACAGTAGAACCACGATTATCCGAACGCTTCAGCGCCGTCAGAAATTCACCAGAAGAATTTTCCTTTTTGTTTCACTGTAATCGTTGGACTCAGTCCTTGGCGTGCCTCACACTGAGGGGTGGTTGCACCCCGTAAAACTGTTTTTCCACCGATAAGAAAAATACGTATAGTTTTCAATGCCACCATAAGCATGAGTTTTAACAAAATCTCTGGCAGGCAGTAAAATGATGGTGCTTGTAGTTCAAGTGTAGTCAAAATATCAATAGATAATGAATGATAAATATTTTCCCGCATTTTTCACGATTTACCCTCGACAAACTTCCCGAAAAACGTTGATTTTTTGTAGTGGTAATTATTTTTCAAGAATACGCAAGTGTAAAAACTGATACTGAGGGACGCACAGTCGGTGTGCGACTTCGGCGATTTTCTATAACAATCACCGTTGACCCGAGCCGATATTCGGATGGGTGACCGCATGGTCGCCTTGCCTATGCTCCCATGCAAATGCGAGAAAGTTGTGCATTGGAAGCAGAGATTGTGGGACGAAGTTTCGAGGGGGACAAATAGGGGATAAAAGATTGCAGGGATATACGAAAATACCTAAGAAGGTCCTTTAGGGGAGGACAAAATTTGCCGATTTTCATGATTTTTCTTCAAAGGAGACGTTTGTTCACCATTTTTCAGACTTAGGGTATGTTTTGCGTAGGGATGTAACGATACTTGTTTTAGCCGATACGATACCGATAATTGTATCAACGTATCAGCGATACTGATACCGATGCAATTTACAAGAAAACTTCATATAATTGTTCTTTTTGTACAGTAACCAATGACCTAAACGTTAAAAAAGTACTTAAGTAAGAAGATGAAAGTGGAAAAAATGATTTACCTACCTTCCAGGAGCGAAAGGAGTGTCAAAATCAAACAGAAATAGAATTATACTCTTTTATTTATTATTGATTTAAAGTTTAGTGCTTGAAGTCATCTAAACTTGAAATTATACTAATTAAACTTCAAAATGAAATGAACTCTAAAAAGACAGGTTTCTAGAGGGTTTTAACGTAAGTAGCTCTTAGCTGTGACGTCGATAGTCAATAATCAAACTTGACCTCAGGGAGGTTTTTGTTAAGAAAGCAGAGCTCATTAAGGTTATTTGCTGACAATCGGCTACGCAAATCATTTTGAATAAGACCCGCAGTAGAAAAAAAAAAGTCGCTCTGAAGCAACCGAGGTCAATTGATAGGATAGATATCTTTCGCCAATCTTGCCGCGCGAAAGCCATCGCAACAAAGAGCGCGATATTTAAATCGGCGAAGAACGTATCGGTGATGCCGATATATCGGTGTCGTATCGGTATCGTTGCATCCCTAGTTTTATGACTACTTTTAACTGTTACACGGCATTTGTCTCATCTTTAAAATTGGCGGAGGCATGGGACGGTCTAAAAGACCATGCGATCCCTCCGCCAATTTTAAAGATTACAAAAAAAATACCACGTAACAGCCAAAAGTAGTAACAAAACATACCCTGGGTCTAAAAAAAGGTGGAGAAATCTTCACCAAAGAAAAAAACTTCTCTCTCCCGTTAATAAGAAACAAAAGGATCAAGTACAAATACGAAAGAACATGAAAAAATTGAAAGAAAAACACTAGACATTTGTACTTACAAATGAGGGAATAAGTCCTCGGTAGTGGTGAGCGATCGGTCCAACGACGGTCGGACTCTGATTGTTTTGTGGGGTGTGCTGGCCTACCGGGACCGAGCCCGTGCCCGGCGATTGGACCGAGCTCGGACGCCCTCCAACGGGACCCTCTGGGTGTCCTGGTGGCCCTACGATTCCTATCAGGGGGCCCTGGACCGCCGGAGTATTCCCATTTCCGATACCAACTGCCCCTGCTCCGCCTGACGCACGACTTCCACCTTGAATCCAGCTTCCCTCCGCTTCAATAAAATCCACACACGAAAGTAACATCAGCGAGCGTTCAACCGATCGTTCCATGCTCCAACGTTCAACAAAAATTCTTTATCCTTGGAAACTCTGCGTTAAAAACAATTACCGACTCGAGTTCAATTGTTTATCTATTTTTACGATTATTTTTTCTCATTACTTTGTGGACGCAGACTCGGACCAGGCCCATACTGTGCGTTCTGCTCTCGATTTTGTTGCGATTGTTGCGGTTGCGGTCCAATCGACGCACCTCCTGCTCGAAAACAATTGGAAAAGAAAAAAACGTTTCTTTTTATTCTCCTTCGTAGCTATCAACGAAAAACAGCGATCGCGCCGGATCGCTCAGTTTTCAATTTTGAAATCGACGATCTATTTTGCACACACTATAATCCTACTGCTACCTACCTACGCGAGCATCAAAACAATTTCGCAAATAATAACAACGAATCCAAAGAGAATATACACGGCCGTGTCTACTTTGCTTACTTCGCAGAGGATGCAGCAAGAGGAGGGAGAAGACAAAAAACATGTGTAATTATAGAAATTCACGAAACGATAACGACCCAAGCAAATTTCTCTTGTTTTTTCAGGCAGATACATCGACTGTTTTTTTATTTACGTTTATTCCACTCACGACTATACTCGCTCTATCGCTGGCATGGAAAAAAGAGAAACAGCCGTTTCTCTACACGAGCATTACTCGAGGTCAGAGATGGTAAAAATCTCTCTGCAACCTCAGCAATATTTTACTACGAACGAAAATGAAATGAAAAAATTGCTCTTCTGCACGGCACGATTTATCGTTTCAACTATAATGATACAGAAAACGATACATACACTCGCATACACACACACACACATATAAATTTTTATAAATATATATATGTATATATATATATATACATATAAAGAATAGTGAGGCGTTTACATTTCGCAAAAGCCATTGAGAAGGTGTGAAGAAAACCAGAAAACCATGAGAGCAACCTACGTGGAAGAACCAAGGCGTACAAATAAATAAAAAATAAAACTAAAGACGATAAACAGTGAAGAAAAAAAACGATGGCACGACAAACGTGACAGATGCACAGCCGCTGTTAAACAGGGATGTAAGGAGGAGGTAAAAACAAAACGTGGGTGATCCATTCGTATGGCGAGAAGGGGAGAAAAGAAACTACTCGTAGCAAAATAAAAAGAAAGAATAACCGAGTCAGGCGACAAGAAGGCAAGACCCCGAGCGTTTTTCTTTTCTCTCTACTTGGCAAGCAGCGGCAAACCCCACCTGAGTGGTTGTGGGAATACGATTGTTGCGGTAGCAACGACTGATGCTGTACATTGACCGATATCGCAGCAGCATTCGACGCTGTCGAGGACTGTTGAGTCTGGCTCTGATTGGAGATGGATGTCTGTCCGCTGAGGCTGGGAAACTCGTGTTGGAATTGCGGGGACTGATGGGCGAGGAAACTCAGTCCGAGGGCACCTCGAGTCGTTCTCCCGACCCCGGTAACGAGCCCCGCGTAACCAACGACCGCTGCTGCCACGACAGGCGTACCTATCGATATTAATTTGGCCAATCCAATCGACACACCGGGCACAAAAAAGCTTACTTCGCGGCGAACGAAAAAAAAAAGTCGGGAAAAAAACGGTCTATCGAATTATTAATCATTTCGGTGGTGTTAACCAGAACCGGAGCTTTCGTAGGATGCTGGCGTTTAGCTGTGGTAACTCAGGCGTTACAATCGCGGCAAGCGGGGTGACATTTACGTAGCCATGCATTTTTCCGCCAATTCTTCATCTTTGCTGGTGAAAGAATCTTTTTTTTTTTGCAATTTAAGGGGAGAACCTCCTCCAGGTTTCAATTTTTTTACGGCTTTGAAAATTCATTTAGTATCTGAAGAATATATTCCCAAAGTTTAAAGGCCAACAGAAAGCCCTAAAGGTCCCTAGGAAGTCACCGAAGTGATGCCCTCCGAAAGTACCGAGAGTAGGTAAACGAGCCAGCGCCCTTTGCGACCTCTACCTTTTAATTTCTTAGCAAACAAGTTTGTTAGTTTACTTTTTGAATAATAGGGGGCACTTCTGACGATTGTAAAGAAAAATTCGGCCTGTGTAACCGTCGTTTTTCGTTTTCACACAGAGTTCACACAAAAAAAGAAAAATGCAGTCCAGATTAGTGATTTCGTAGAAGGCTTGATTTATGGCCCTGGCATCGCAGATTAAGGGGCCAGTCCACTTTGATAATTTCAAAAAATCGAAAGCAAGCAAGACTTGAAGAAATCGACGATGATGAGCAATCAGAAGGGATTTTGTACGGTGCAGGAATTGCCGATTGAGTTTGAAAAGAGTTTTTCATAGTATAAACTTCGAACACGGTTATCTCGAAACAACGTTTTCAAAGTCTAGCTCCATCGTATCTCTAAAACTAATAAACCGATTCTCTAGAAATTTGAACCACATATTGTAAACATGATTCGCAACAAGATGACCCTCGATGGTTTTAAAATCTTGATTTTTACTCTTTTTTTTTGGAAAAAACTGCGAAGAAACGCGTTTTTTAACAACTTTTTTCGTTTTTCATCTGCCATTTTTACATTTTTTGATAAAACTTTATATCCGAGGGTCATTTTGTAGCTCGTGTCATACTGAATCTAATGGACTTTGATTTTTTTGTTTCAGACAAGCCGTTGCCGAGTTGTGATGTAGCTACCTAGCCCACCTGCTTTCGAGGCGTTACGTTAAACTATAGTTTTTGTAATTAAAAATGAATAAAAAATAATAAAATTTTGTTTTAATGTATTTCAAGAGTTTATTTATCAAGCCCAACAACTTTTATATTCATATCTTTTATGAAATCCTCAGAAAAATCGCGAAAACAGCCTTTTTTCTTGGCTCCAAAGTGGACTGGCCCCTTAAGCTTGGGTAATTATAAATCACTCTAAACTCTATTTTCAAGAACGAAAACTTCAAGCGAATTTTTCTCGAAACGTGTTTTTTTTCCGTGTCGTGGAATGTAACTCAAAAAGTAATGAACCAGTCAACTTGAAATTTTGTACAGATATTCTTTAACTTATCGGCCTTTGCACAAACCTAAAATTGTTTTCAAAAAATGTTATTTTTTGTCCTTAAATTTTCAACTTTTCTTTGCTAAATTTCGCTTCATGCAAAGCAGAATAACTTATTTTAATGAAAAAACTTGTTTCGTTGATTTTAGTTAACTACAAGGACCTGGGCGTTCCACGGCGCAAACTCTAGGCGCTAAGTTCGAGCATCTCTAGCGCCGCCATTTTGTTTTTTTTTCACTCATGATTTTTTTTGTATATTCATTTTAACGTCAATATTATTATGTAATTTGATTCATTGCAATAAATGCTCTCAATTTTTTTGTAAAAAATTATTGAAAAACCTTTTGTCTGGAGGAGGTTCCCTCTTAAGGATAAACGACGTTTCCGCGAGCAAACACGATAGATTTTTCTCTCCCCCGTTGTACTGCCTCGATCCATTAGTCGGGGAATAGATAAATCAAGGAACATACGTTATTGTATCGTCGAGTCCCTCAATGTCCAATTCTGGGTTAGGTAATTCTTTAGATAAGTGACTTTACCGAAAAATGAGCCTAAAATGTTTTTTTCTTACCGTTTTCTCAAACCCAATATAGGCGTCGAAATGTTAAAAAATGCCCTATTTTATCACGTGTTTCCGCGAACTTCAAAACCCCATAGCTTTTTTATGGGGGGTGAATTTCAGCTTCCCCCGACTGAATATCATCATTTATAGCCCAATAAATAGAAAAATAGCAACAACCAAAAATGTTAGGCTCATTTTTCGGAAAAGTCACTTATCTGAAGAATTACCCTGGGTTATTATGCAAGCCGCCACCTTCCTGGCCCCTCTTATTAACTTTCTCCTCGTAACCCGATAAAGCTGCATTTCCCACTATTGTTCTTAACCACTTATCTTTAAGGGGAGGGTGGAGGTTCCAGCGTTAAAAAAAAAACATTTTTTTGCGATTTTTTTATCTATATGGATAGAGTAAATTCATTGAAACCTTTTTTACATTGTTAATTGTCATTTCAAGAACATTCCTTGAAATTTGTACGCAAAAATATCCACAAACAAGCCCGTGCCGCGTTTTTCTCGAAACCACTTTTTCAAAGTCCGTGTTCACTGCCATTTGAAAACTACATGACCGATTTGTTTCAAACTTGGTACACACTTTCTACATATGAAAAACCTCCCCCCAACGGTTAGTTTGAGATTTTTTTTTACATTGAGGGGGTTTTCCACCCTCAAAATGGGGGAATTTTTCGTGAAAAATAGCACTTTTCACTTTACATGGTCACCAAGAATTTAGAAATAGAAAAAAATTATCAGAGACCATTGGGGGGAGGATTTGATGATACTTTGACTACATTTTAATGGTACTTGATTTCAGATAATTTCTAGCTGAGATACAGTGAACACCGCAAATCGTGTTTTTCCAAAGGCGTTTTTGGAAAAGCTTCGTCACCGGCTTGTTTGTGGATATTTTCGCGTACAAATTTCACGGAATATTCTTGAAATGACACTTAACAATGTACAAAAGGTTTCAATAAATTTACTCTATCCATATAGATGGAAAAAAAAATCGCAAAAAAGTGTTTTTTTTTCACGCTGAAACCCCTACCCTTAAGGAACACGAATCTGAAAGGAGCGTGTATCTTTTTTTGTTCACAATTTGCACGTGTTTTCGTGTTCTACCGGTGTTGGTTCGCCATAGCTTGGCTTCGCTCTCGCTTTCCCTTATCGATGAGTACAGCACAGGACGAACATGAAAAACGTACCAACGTCTCCTGGTCTGCTCATTATCGTGCTCCACGATGATTTGTTGTTGCCCGCTTCGGAAGGATGAGGAGACTGGGAAGTATTTTGTTGCTGTTGTTGCTGCTGTTGTTGTTGTTGCTGTTGTTGTTGCATCGGTTGCTGTATTGGCTGTTGGGGTGGGCCTGGCAATAATGGGAGCGGCTGTTGCACCGCCGGCACAGGATTTGTCGGTACACATGGCGCCGGTGATGAGTTGGTCTGGTAATAAAACAATCGACATTGGGATAACGTTCTGAAATAAGCATTCGACGGAAATTCGCAGAATTTCATATTCTTACCGCGCACACTCGGAGATATCCCGACCAATTCGAAGTTTGTATTATGGGAATGTAATGAATGTTTCTTTCGTCTCAGCTACGGGGCCGGGTTGAAATTCCGAACTTCGAATGATCAGAACGGTCAAAACTCCGAAAATATACCACCCCGAAAGATCAAAACTCCGAAAGAATTTTACACGAAAGACCAAAACTCCGAAAATCTGAACACCGTCAAAATAATTCGGCTATGGAAGTTTTTAAAGATTCAAAATTTTCAATAAATCGACGAATTATTTCAAGCATTTTTTTTTTATTAAGAATTAATTTTACGTCAATTTTGAAATTTCGTCTAGACAATGTTATACGTTCTACATCATTTACAGTCAAGTGTGTAGACTTTCGCTGGCAGAATCTTGGAGAACCTTGTAATTTCGGAACATTAAAATTAGGAATTTTGAACCGTCGGCGCATTCAAAGTTTGGAATATCAACCCGGCCCTCGTGTCAAGATCATGCCAGCGAAAGTTTACTCAGTTGACTGTAAATGATGTAGAACGTATAACATTGTCTAGACAAAATTTAAAATTGACGCAAAATCACTTCTTTAAAAAAAAGTTCTTTTAATAATTCTGCGATTTATTGAAAATTTTGAAACTTAAAATTTCCATAGCCGAATTATTTTGACGGTATTAAGATTTTCGGAGTTGTGGTCTTTCGGAGTTTTGAGCGTTCTGGCCATTCAAAGTTCGAAATTTCAACCCAGCCCTATCTTGAATTTCGGAATATTAAAATTCGGAATTTTAAACCGTCGGGGCATTCAAAGTGCGGAATATCAACCCCGCCCCTCAACTGTACCCAAATTTCATTTCGCTGATTTAGGTGAGGAAGAAATTTGCCGATTTTCATAATTGTTTTTTTAATGGTATTGAAGTTTGCGTCGTTGGATTACAACGAAAATTCTTGTTGATTTTTTCATACCATTATTTTTATCATCATCTAAAGCCTTTATTGCAGCCACAGGTTATAATTTTCCAATGAAGATCTTTTTTCAATGAAGAAAATGTCTCAGTGACTTTAGTAGCCTCAATGTGGCTAAAAGAAATTCGGAAGTACGAAAAGAAATATATTTTCGTTGCACTCCAACGATGCAAACTTCAATATCATTTTTTTAAAGGAAAGTTTTCATCTTTTTTGAGACTTAGGGTATGTTTTATTACTACTTTTGGCCGTAACATGATATTTTTTTAATTTATTCAGGGAGGAAATCCCTTTAGACCGCCGAAAATGAGTGCTACTTTCAAGTGTTAACATTTTTTCTTTCTTTTTTGAACAAAACAAAATGGCGGCGTTATGAGGTATTCCTTTAGGCGTATTTTGAAAAACTGCTCATGTTATAGCTCAAAAAGTTATTGATCGATCTGGCTGAAATTTTGGGAGGTTTCTCACTATAACATTATTCGAAGAATACACCTATAAAGATATAAAAAAGTATAAAATAAAAAATTATGTAGCCTTTGTAATCAAATTTTCATATTTTTGACCATTTTCTCGACAATTTTTACCCCGAAAAAAAATTTATTTACGCGATAACCTTAAAACTTTAGGTTTATCCTTCCGATAATGTTATAGCGAGAAACCTCCCAAAATTTTAGCCAGGCCGATCCATAACTTTCTGAGCCATAACATGAGCAGTTTTTCAAAAGACGCTTAAAGGAATACCTTATAACGCTGCCATTTCGTTTTGTTTAAGAAAGAAAAAACAGTTTTCACCACTTAAAAGTTGTAATAAGATAATGTCAAAATTTTTAAATGATACGATTATTTTATCACCTTTAAAAAATTAATCGAAAATGATTCATTTTCAGGCGTCTAAAGGGATTTCCACCCTTAATCTTAAAAAATCGAAGAGGTTTGGCACGGTCTTCTAAACTGCATTTTCAAAACTAGCGTGACGTATAGGTAACTAATCGACTGACTGTGATGAAATTTGGTATAAATGTTTCTAATCTTATTGTCGAAAACATGATCCTGAATGTTTTTCAAATTAGTCAAAAAGTATTTATTCATTGCAAAATGTAGCCAGTTTTATTTCGGAAAATTCAATATTTTTGCTTTAAAACGTACCATTTCATCGATTTTCAACACTTCTCACTTTTTCTTGGTTCATATTCTGCGTATCAGTGTTAATGAAAAAGAAAGTACGTTGGTTTTTGTTCTGATTAATTCCACCGACGCTACGGCGTCACGCCGACTGACAACATCCGCCGCAACCTGCTTAGAAGACTGTGCTATACCTACGTCATTTTTGAAGTCTAATAATGAAAATATATACCATGTAACAGCCAAAAGTAACAATAAAACAAACCCTCAGTCTCGAAAGTAGTGAAGGAATCTTTCCCTTTAAAAAAAAATCATGAAAACCTGCAATTTTTTCTCTGCCTAACAATATCTCTCCCCCCTAGTTGAGGGATAAAAATATCCTGCAAATTAGAATCTTGCATGTTGTTTCTTTCACAGTTTACTTCACTCGGCGAGAGTCCCCTATTAACCAGTCAGCTTTTTAATCGCGACTTCCTCGCAGACCTTGGTGACCACAAAAAAAGAATCCCCAAGTAACTTATTTTCACGATACTTTATAAATCTAAAAAAAATCTCCCATTAACACAAAATCCAATCCCTTCACGAGATTGTACCCCAAGTTAAGAACGAAACAGCGATCAATGATTGTCCATGTATGTACAGAAATTCAGACTCACAGAATCTTGGACTCCAAATTTGAATTACCCGAAGCGTGTGTTAAAATGTTCTAATTCACTAAATTCCAAATTTATAGTCCAAATTCCAAATTCCAAATTTTTAGTCCAAATTCCAGATTCCAAATGTTGAGTCCAAATTTTGAGTCAAAATTCCAAATTTTGCGTAAAAATTCTAAACATTGAGTCCAAATTTCACATTTTGAGTACAGATTTCAAATTTTGAGTCCAAATTCCACATTTTGAGTCCAAATTTCAAATTTTTAGTCAAAATTCCACATTTTAAGTCAAAATTCCACATTTTGAGTCTAAATTCCACATTTTGAGTCTAAATTCCGAATTTTTAGTGAATTCCAAATTTCGAACCGTTTCGCTGATTTTTAATTATATGAAAGTTTGCATAGTTGAAACACAACGAAAGCTTAGTAATCCGAACTCTTTTCGGCAAATTTGAGCTCAGAAAATAACTCGAACATTTTTAGGACTCTTATCCTCAATCTAAAGCCCTAATTTGCAGTATACGATTTGGGATGATGAAAAAAAATGAAGAAATAAGTAAATAAAAAAGAATCGTCGTGATTTTTATAAAATTCAAGTACAAACGTCTCTCAATGATACTGCGTATAAAAATGGCATCCCGATGTTGCCAAATTCAAGAACGTTGGAAGTATTTTTCGAAAATTATAAACTTCAAACATCCTTAATGTTACATCAATCCTGACTAAATTAAATATCTACCGTGGTTAAAGAGTGTGGAGCCTCACACCTGCGGATGTTAAAGGATACTTATTGTCTCTGTGAGACGTACATACGTTCGATAAACTTCGACCTCGAAATTTTTACTAGTTCCGCTATCTCGATCAAGAGAAAACAAAAATATTAAAATCAAGGCAATTTGACAGTTAAAAAAAATATTGCATTTATGCACTGTTAAGGGGAGATATACACCTAGATGGTCGAGGTCGAGGATTTACAAGCTATGAACAATCCGTCAACCGTAGAAAACCTACACTATGGGCCTGGTATCGATGATTCCATGTAAGTTGACAAATTTCATGATTTATTCATTCCCAAATTTTCAAACGCTTTTTTCTCAAAACCACGCTTTTCAAATCGGTACCCAAAATTTCTCGAAAACCAATTAACCGATTGCCTTAAGGTTTTTTGTGGTTATTCTATACACCATTATCTAGTACTTGTCATAGGATTTTTTTTCCGTTACTTAGTTTTTGTTTTATAGGCAAAATAATAACTAATTCTTGGCCCAAAAATCACTATTCATGTTCAAACGTCCGCCATTTTGTCATAAATCGATATTTTCAAAATCGGTTATGACAAGTACTAGATTATAGTATCTAATTTAATAATCTTTTTGGTTTTTTTTTCAGATGATTTTTGAATAAACGCCAGTGGGTACGGTAAACGCAGATTTTTTTACGACGCTCCAAGGATCATACAATATCCTTGTATATTTTTGATATTTTTAAATAAAGAAAATTGAACATATTTTTAAATGTATATACTTTTAGATAATTAAAACCCCAATCCGAAATTTCAAATAGTTTTCCTTGAAAAAATTCACAAATATGACCCCTTTTCCGGCTCCTGGGTGTATATCTCCCCTTAATTCATCTTGCACGATCCTCCCCACGGAACAGCGCCAAATTGTCCAGATTTGAATATACTTATTGCCTCAGAAACGATGTAGTGCAACTTATCGAAACTTTGCAGTAAAACTTCTGAAGGCTGCATCCTCGTCCAAAAAAAAAAAGATTTCAGTATCCTTCGACATTCATCTACCTCAAAGTTCCCTCCTGTTGTCTCAAAATTTGTTTCAATACGCCAACGAAAAGAATCAGTAGCCGTGGACGCCGGAGATTTACTCGTGAATGTGATTTTCGGACGTTTCGCAACTCATAGCCCACATTTCCAACAAAATATCAGGAAAAATTGCGGAAAAAGTCCCCCATAAGAGACTTTTCTCCGCGAGGAATGGAAAGAATGTCCGAGGGACTTACGGCTGGTGTTTCTGAGGTCGGGGCGGGTGTAACGTTTGGTGGAGTCGATGTAGGCTCCGGCGAAGGATCCTTGGTAGTGGCCCAACCGCTTCCTCCGCTAGGTACTAGACTTACAGCCGGATCACTGTTGGTGTGCTCGCTCTTCAGGCTAGGCAAATTAGCAGGCGGACGCCGTGCCGGAAGCACCTTTCCCAAACTCTGCATTCCATGTTTGCGCGGTACTGTACTTTTTTGTTGGTGTTGCTCCAAAGGCTCTCCCTGAAGGTGCGTACTTGTCGTTTGTTTTTGTGCGATACATGCCACGCCGCTTTCACAGCTTATAAATTCAACTTTGCGTTGTGGAAACGCAACGAAAATTATTCTTCCTCAACCGCTAAAATTTCTTTTAGCAACCGGACAATTTTTTTTAATCGCTTGCTCATACAATCATGATCTAAGTATGCAAAGAATGTTCGAGAATTTTAAAAAATCAAAGATACGCTTCCGAAAGCCCTTTTCCCCCTTTGATCGAGCTGAAAATCTGCACAAACCTTCTTTTTAATATTTTAGGACAACCCCTTAAGGGATTTTTGGCAAGTAACAAAAGTTTTCGAAATATTGAATATTTAAGTTTTTTTTTAATGCACACCGACTATATATATATATAACTGCTACGTCTCCGTTCGTGCCTATATATGTTATCGCGCTCTCCGATTTGTCGAAACAAAAATAGCCAAATCAACCCAAACAAGCAAACCTAAGCAAACCTAAGCCAATGTAAACAAGCCCAAAAAATCCAAAAAAACAAACCCAAACCCAAAAACTATTGCGCATCGCCAAAAATCCCTTTAAGGGTTGTCTTAAAATATTAAGAGTAAGGTTTGTGTGAAATTTCAGCTTGATTAAGAGGGGGGGGGGGGGGGGGGGGAGGTTTCAGCACCTTACCCAAAATAGGGGGAAAAAACGAGAATTTTCGTTGCGTACCAACTTTTCGACACCATTCCAGGCGGAAAGTTCACGATCGAGTTTCAAAAACGACGACGAGCATATAACGTTAAGTACAGACTTACCCTGCTGTTCTGGTACAAGCTATTGATATCTAGCGATTGAAACTTTGGTTTTCCTTTCTCCCCCTTCGACGCATTCCCTGTCAGAGTAGACATGCTGTCTGCAGGCAACCATTTAGTACCACTCAGACCCAACGAACGAACCCTTTGTCTGCAATAATAACGAAACAATTTTTGTCCAAATACCGTCGTATGTTTTCACACGAAACTACCCAACTAAACGTGCAATGAAAAAAGTAGCTGGCTGAAGAGCCCTAGAAATAATCGTACGTGGAAGTCGGGCGAAAAAGTGGCTAAAAGATAAACAGAAATCTCCGATATGTGACTCAGCCCGTCTATCGAGAAATTCGTTACTCGCGACGCTTCAGCGCTCGTTGGATCATCGCAAAATTACGAATTCTCGCGAAATCTCAAAGAACCCTCGAGAAAAATGACGTCGCGTACGAAGCGTGTGTGTGCGCGCGCGAGAGAGAGAGAGAGAAAAAAACGACGGAAAAGCGTGAGGTCGTTGTGTATGTCCCGCGTTAGGAAAACGCACGAAAGCAACACGATTTTCGCTGTACGCGGAGAGGGGAGGGGGTGGATGGCAGAAAGTGGGGGAGGGATCGGGACGAGGCAACAAAATCGACGTTTGAGCGTTGCAATACAGCGGTGTGGAAAAGACGAAAAAAAAATGATTCACGGGTTGCTTGGAATTGTCGAGAATATCGAGGGACGAAGCTTCGTCGCCGAAATACGCGAGATCGAGAGAGATGGAGCTAATGGAAGAAAAAGGACATTTCCGCGTTACGCTTTCTCGCTCGACTCGTGCGTCGCAGAAAGCGTCGTGCGTAAAAAAAAAAATAAGGCAGCTAAAAGAAGATAAACTTACTTCGAACAATTCGGCGCAAGTGACAAAAATTGCAACAAAAAAAGAAAAGAAACTTCGAAATGCACGAGTGCAAACGCGTGTTCCCTCTCGTGAGCGGGTTCGGCGTTGGGAGACGCCAAAGAAAGAAAAAAAAAAAAGGGCTTCACCGAAAATGAATAATTGGTATGTGCGGGACAGGCGGCGATAACAGAGTGGGCAAATTTGTTCCTTCCGAGCCGAGAGCCCGAGCCTCGGATGCGATGTCAAATTCGTGGCTCGTGCGGCCAAAACAATGAAAAATGCCGGACGCCAACGAGACTTTTGGCGGGTTTAGGTGTCAAGGGGGAGAAGTGGGAGACGGAGGGGTGGAAGAATTTGCCAACGACGTAGGACTTGATGCAAAATATAAGCGTAGCAGTTGGGGTAGAAAAAAGGGAAATAAAGCGTGTTTTGTGGGAGAGAGGGAGAGACAAGGAAAGAGAGAGAAAGACTGAGGGGAAATAACGGTGCTCGGTGCTTCGAAGAGCGTTACCCGAAGCCGCCAGGACGAAAACTTCTCTCGCGCTAAAAGAGGGGGGGGAGGGAGCGAGGGAGTGGGGGCGGGAGGTAGAAACTATGAGACTTTAGGAAATGAAGGATTGTGACAAGAAGTGAACTAATGAACGAAATAACGACTCACCTTGGTCCGTCCAAATGGGTTGCCAGTTCACAAACGGGTTTAAATCCCGATAAAACTACTTAATGCACGGATCGCCGCGGATTATTAACACCCAGGGTTACCGGAGAGTAAACGTATCGCGCCTGCGGGGCTTGCACACAAAACTCTCTTCGTCTCCTTTCTTTTCCACAATTCGTCCCAAGATGGCGAATGCGCGACTTTTCGGGCCCTCTCGCGCTGTCTCTTTCCCTCTCTCTCTCTCTCTCTCTCCGTCTCTCACTCACTCTTCTCTCTTCCTCGGATCAATACAATTACGTCATGCGTTCCAAAGTGACTGGCTGGCCGAGAGATATCTCTGCACACACAACTAGCGCCTCTCTCGCTGTCACACGTTTTTTTTCTTCCCTAACGCGAAAAAAGTGCGTCCGTTTTCGTTGTTAATAGCCCGGCCGATCGAGTTTCGCCGGACAAAAAAAAGTTTCGTTAAACGCCCGAGCGTGTTTAACGTTTTTTTTTTCTTTTTCTTTTTCTAGGCAAGCCAGACTTTCGCGATTTATTGTTCTCTTCTTGTTGTCGCCGTTTCTTTTCTCGATTACTATATTATATTATTTCGAAATAAATCTAACACCACACGAAGTTCCGAGACTCTCGCATAAACGTGGCGAGTGGAACTCTCGCGTGACAACAGGCAGCGCCGCCCGTGACTGACTCCCGAAACTCCACTCGTATCCGTACTGCGCGCTGTCGCGCGACATTTATCACCGCAACGTTATCGTCTTTCCCTTCGGCGAGACGATGTCAATGCGCGATCATTAATTCACCGCATATTTGTTCGTGAAGGAGAATAATTATCGGAATTGTTGGGGGACAAAGTTCGAAGCTCTCACGGCAACTGTGGACGTTTTCGGGATATCGGTGTTTTGACCTCGGTGGTCGCGTGACTATATTCAAAATGGCCGCCGCGCGGAAATTCGCGTTATGAAAAGGTGCGAAAAAACACGAACAGCGACGTTTCACGTTTTTTGTCGTGTTGTTGTAGAAACGAATGTAACAAGTTCGGGCCGTTTTTCACTATGGTTAGGCGAGAATATTCTTCGTTATTTTATTCGAATTATAGAATCGTTGAATATCGGAGACGTCATTATTGTTTTTCCAGAGCGTAACCTTGCACACGGACGTTGGGGACATCAAAATCGAGTGTTTTTGCGAATTGTGCCCGAAAGCGTGCGAGGTAATTGAACAATTGACGTGAAACATTTGAATGCTTCGTTTCATCGAAAACGCTATTTCTTTTGTTCGTCAATTGAGAGCATTTTGGATTTTTCTAACCTCTACGCCGATACCTTTCCAGAATTTTCTCGCTCTGTGCGCAAGCGACTATTACAACGGCTGCTTGTTCCATCGAAACATCAAGGGCTTCATCGTGCAAACCGGAGATCCTACACAGACGGGGAAAGGTGGCAATTCCATATGGAACCGCAAATTCGAGGACGAGTTCAAAGAAGAATTGAAACATACCACTAGGGGCCTAGTCTCGATGGCCAATAACGGCCCTAATACCAATGCTAGTCAATTTTTTATCACTTACGCGCCTCAGCAACATCTGGACTTGAAGTATACATTGTTTGGAAAGTGAGTTCGAGCGTTGTGTTACTTTTGTTGGAACATTCATCTCAGTGATAATTTTTATTTGAAAACCAACGGACCAACACGCTTGGATTGCCAGATTTGCGCCATTTGTGCATAAAAATCGTGGGAATCAGAAAGTCGCACATTGGTTTCTCATCACTTTATTTAGCTTATCAATTTTTCCCGTGAGACCGAGTTTTTCTAGTGATGGCTTTCCCGTGAAAAAATCTTTCTGAGCAAAAACACGTGACGAAGGATGTGTCCAAGTGCCTTCCAGGTTTTTTCTTGAGCCCTCTGCAATACTCGATTTACATTTATAAAAACTGTGCTAGCACGACACTTTGGAACAGTATTTACTTTATTTTCTGTCCGTTAGTTTTGGCTGTATTTTCTCAAAATTTGAGACACTTCCACAAGTCTAACCGGCTTACAGATTGTAGCAAAATTGAATACCATGCAGCCATAATTAGTACTCTATTGATAATCTTCATGCTACTTACTCATCTATTATCATCTGTTAAGGGGTGATGCCACAGTAGAATTTTCAAAAAATCGATTTTTTTCCCCTAAAATGGTGCTTTATCATCATAAGAATACGGTACTATTCGATTTATAGCTAGAATTTTTTTTCAACCGACTGAGACCATAACGTAAGCCCACCCCTGGCACGGCCATAGAGTACCTAAAACTTTAAACGCGTTTTTCTCGAAACAGCTTTTTTTCCAATTGGCGTGACAAATAACTTTAACAATTTTCACTCGATTTACTTCAAATTTAAAAGTTATGTTCCTAATTGCATTTCGCAGAGAAGTACGTACGGAATTTCTGATCAATGTAAAACTTTCCATTTTACGAGCAGTTTTATGCGAAATTTTTCACTGACAATTCATTCAAATACCTACAACTTTTGAATAAAACAATATTTTTTAACCCTCAATCCATGAAGGGTTTTTCGGCACACTCAATCCATGAAGGGGGGTCATTTTCGTCTGCGCGCTACCGCACCCAGAATTATTGATAAAAAAATCTGTAAAGATTCATGGTTCATTCTTACAATGTACTTTTGAAAGACGAACAGGAGTTTTTCGGATATTGTTATTTTTAATATATTTTTTTAAAACAGATATCAAGCAGTGCGCGGAAAAAATGCGTTTTTATAATTTTTGCCCGGACAGATTTGACCCCCCTTCATGGATAGCGGGTTAAATTCCGTATGTACTTCTCTAGGTATTCTAATGTAGATTGACCAGAATTTTTGTTTTTTCTTCTAGGTAATAAATTGTGGATGTTAAATGTCACGCCGCGGAGCGCAAAAAAAAAGATAAAAGAAAATATTAGTAGTCGGCCATTTTGTACATCGAAAAAGAAAAAAAAATTCTAACAGCTTGATATTCGTACTAAATAGATTTGTAATTAATTTTATGAACGAATCACTTTTTCATCCGAAAAAAATTGTTAAATTCGCACGATTTTATACCCGTTACTGTGGCCTAACCCCTTAATGTCAAAAAAATCGGCCAGGAGTCTTAAAATTTAAGTGCGTGTACTGAACTTTTAGAATTCACAAGATTAGCTGTTTTATAAATTCTAAACTCGTCCATTCCCCTCAATTTGCAAAGAGATTGATCTCCATATTAAAAATTTTAGAATGCGCTAACTATTTCGCGGAATTCGATACAAGCAATGTTTTAGTTATTCAGCTCATACTGCTCATCCACTAAATTACTGTCTTAACACAAAAAATGCCATTTTGAGCTAAGTATGCAATAAAATAAAATAAAAGATCAATACATTGCGCAATAAATCAAATTATTACAGGCTAATTTAGACAAATATTGACGTCACAGTGGCCTCACGAATGTAAAAAAATGTTGTCCCCAGAACAGCGTTTTATGTGTTATGACACTTTTTTAACGATGTTGAAGTTAGCATTGTTGGAATGCAATGAAAAATCGTTCTCAATTTTTATTGCTTCATTTTCTTTATCATTCAGAATCGTGTCCTGCAAATTTGGCCCCTTGATTACTGATAAGGATCCTAACAAACATTTGACTGATGCGTCGTAGCCCAAATTTGTAATAAAAAAGTTCGGGCTACTGAACTTCGTCGTATTTTTTTTAAGTGGTTGAGCAATATGTAGAAAATGTCATCCTGACAACTCCAACTTGTAGTTATAACGTGATTGGAAAGTCTGTACACACTGTCTATCGCACATTCGTCTAAAAAAAGAATTTATCGCCGATCGCGACCATTCTGAACATACGTCTTCCGTAATCTCCAAAAAAGTAAATTCCACGCAAACCAATCACGCCTTATAAGGGGGCGTCCATTAATTACGTGAGGCGTTTAGGGGGGGGAGGGGGTCGAGCGAAATCTCACCCAATCTCACGTGGGGGAGAGGGGGGCTTCGGCAAATCTCACGTAATTTTAGTAATTTTAGTAATTTTAGTAATTTTAGTAATCACATAATTTTTATCACGTAGGGAGAGTCTCCCTACTACTTTACATGGTGGAGTAAATGGTACTACAACCGCAGTTACTTCTACTACAATTTATTTTCCGTGAACGTATGCATTTTGAAAAATCTCACGTGAGATTAGGGGAGGGGGGAGGGGGTCGAGCAAAATCTCACGACATCTCACCAGGGGGAGAGGGGGGGTCGAAAAATCGCCAAAATCACCTCACGTAATTAATGGATGCCCCCTAAGGAAGAATAAAAACTTTAAAAAGATCGTCCAACCAAAGGGAATACTTGAAAAACCGTTGTCATTTTTCAGAGTAATCGACGGTCTGGACACGCTGGAGCAACTGGAGAAGTTACCCGTCAATCCCAAGAATTACAAGCCACTAACGGAAACAAGAATAAACAGCGTGACCATCCACGCTAATCCTCTTGCGGGTTAAGCCTTTTTCTTTATCTATCCACAGTAAAAAAAGGTACAAAAAATTATCTAGCAACTAATAGTGTACATATAAAAAAAGACGTTTCTCGCATCGTCTCCGCAAAGTAACTTCTGACAATTATTCGGAATATTGACCCTGCAAACGCTTGTTCTCCGGGTCGAAGGGACTGCGCAGGAAAACTTGAGCCGGATATCTCTTTCCCATTATTTCGATCTCGTAGTTACCGGATTGTACGAACGAGTTCGTTACGTTTTCGCCCTCCGGATGCGCGATGTACCTGAGAGAAGAAAAAGGGAAATTTAAATGTTTTGTTTTTTAAATCGTAACTCGTAATTATTGATCGTATTACGCTTGTCCTATACTGCGATCCAAAATGTAGGCAAACTCCGCTCTTCTGAGATATCCCACGATTGTGTCGTTTCTGTAAACCGCCTCGAGGCCCCACAGAGGAATGCGACTGCGAAAAACAAATAGCTCTGTTAAGAAAAATCATTGCTAACAGCGACTACATTAATATTGCATTGATAACAATAAAACAGTTTATATTTTGATATTCCCGTTTATATCTGTTTACGGATTATTAGCGTCAGTTGCGAAGATACGTGAACTCTAAATCTTGAACTTACTCCTTCAAGTGTAAGTGGACCAATTTTTTTTTAAGGCCGTTCGAAGTGAGCCTCGTGATTGCCTTTTTCCCCAAATAATCACCGTCGCTTCTGCACAAGTGTCTTAGACCAGCCTCTACGGGATTGTCCACGGACGTGAGGTCCCAATGCCATAACGGATTTCCTGTCCGAAGAAAATTATCATTAAAGGGGCGTCCAGCCTTTTGCCGATTAATACGATTTCTTCCCGGCGTAATTATGTCCAATGTTAATTCAACTTTTAAGGGTCTGCAAATTTTACTTCGACGTTTTTGAGGGAAAAAATACGTTGATTAAAATGTGGACAACCGTACGCAGGTTACTTTGAATGTAAACTTGGACTTGTTGGAATTTTACCGCCAATGCCTGCAAGAAGTAACTGCCGAAAAATTTACGTTTTTTCACGAGGAACCGTGGACATTAAAAAATATTTATATTCCATTTTCATGTTGCCTCGATGTGATGAATTCTGCTACAATGTGCTGAATTTTTATATTTTAATCCTAAAAAGCGATGTAGTGGAATGTGAGGAAACTTTTAAGTTGAATTGTCCATTGGACGTATCGGCAACTAGCAAAAATCAGGATCAGGCCTTAGGCCACTCCAGAGGCCGAAAAAATAGGCTTTTTGGGGATTTTTTTTTCAGAAAAACTACAAAATAAATCGAGATTACAAAAAAGGGTGTTCATCATACATATCAGTGACTGTATACAATAATTTTTTTGAAGCGATTAATTTCAAAATGGCGGCTGTGCAGCGTTTATCTCAAAACTGCATTTTTTAAGTTGGCCGGAAACATTACTCAGATAATTTTCAACCGATTCACTTGAAATGGGAGAGATATACACCTAGATGGTCGAGGTCGAGGATTTAGAAGCTATGAACATTCCGTCGACCGTAGAAGACCTACACTATGGGCCTGGTATCGATGATTCCATGTAAGTTGACAAATTTCATGATTTATCCATTCCCAAATTTTCAAACGCGTTTTTCTCAAAACCACGTTTTTCAAATCGGTACCCAAAATTTCTCGAAAACCAATGAACCGATTGCCTTGACGTTTTTTGTGGTTATTCTATACACCATTATCTAGTACTTGTCATAGATTTTTTTTCCGTTACTTAGTTTTTGTTTTATAGGCAAAATAATAACTAATTTTTGGCCCAAAAATCACTATTTATGTTCAAACGTCCGCCATTTTGTCATAAATCGATATTTTCAAAATCGACTATGACAAGTACTAGATTATAGTATCTAATTTAATAATCTTTTTGATTTTTTTTTCAGATGATTTTTGAAGAAACGCCAGTGGGTACCATATACGCAGATTTTTTTACGACGCTTCAAGGATCGTACAATATTCTTGGATATTTTTAATATTTTTAAATAAAGACAATCGAACATATTTTTGAATGTATATACTTTTAGATAATTAAAACCCCAATCCGAAATTTCAAATAGTTTTCCTTGAAAAAATTCACAAAAATAAACATTATTTCCGGCTCCTAGGTGTATATCTCCCCTTAAGTGTCCGCCGTCGATATAGCTGAAACTCATATATGTGATGAAGCATTGAAAACTATTAGACGCGTATTTTTTTGTTATCTGCGGAAAAGCATTTTTAAAGGGGGAAACCATCCTTCAAAGAGAGCCGTGTCGGGGTGGCCTCAAAGAAAGGCGCGGGGGTGGTTTTGCAGTTTCAACTACAAGCAGTCCACCGATCTGAAAGAAACAAAAACCAAAATTTTTCTAATGTTAAGCGATGGAGAATCCATTATAGAATAATTAAACAAAAATTAGATTATGGGGTGACACACCTTTCTGCTGAGGAAAAACGTTTTTCCGCAGATAAAAAAAGACGCTTCTAATCGTTTTCAATGCTTCATTACATACATGAGTTTCAACAAAATCGAAGGCGGACACTCAACGGGGGAGTCTGGTACCGCCGATCCAAAAAATCGACTTTTTTGTTTGCCTAAAAATCATCCTATACATGTGGAGAATACATTCCCAAAGTTATAGCATCAAATTCGACCTTGAAGTATAGTTAGGAGCGGTGTGAGGACGCGGAAGGGCTGAGGGAGATGAGGGAAGTGCTGGAAAAATACGTAGAAGAAGTGAAGATGGAGGTGAATGTGAAAAAAACAAAAATCATGGTATTTAGAAATGGGGGCGGAAGAAAGAGAGGAGAGGAATAGAGTTATAGAGGAGAAAGATAGAAGTGGTCAATGAGTTCAAATACCTGGGTTATTGGTTCTCAACGCAAAACAAGGCATCTGAAGAAGCTGGTGGCAGGAGCACAAAAAATCGCAAATGCGGTATGGGGGGTAATGAAGAGGGCTTAAAGGAGCGGCTACAGCTGTTCGACTCACTGGCCAAGGTAGGAGCACTGTATGGGGTGGAAGTTTGGGGCTGGAAAAGAAGGGAGGAAATGGAGAAGCTACAGGGAAAACTAGTAAAAATTTTGTAAAAAAGCGAAAGCTGTACAGATGGAATAAAACTACTACTACTAGTTAGGAGCGGTGCACGCAAAGCAGGCGCGCACCGCTCCTAACGGCGCAGTCTGGAAAGCACAAAGGAGGGTCGATCTGCACGGAAAATGTAGAAACTTCCAAAGCAGCAGTACTTCGAGGAGTCCAAAGGCCTACTATTTGCTCCAGGAATCGCAGATTAGCTTCAAACAGCCGTAAGTATTGAAAAACGTATGTTTTTTACAAACGAAAACCTCGTTTGTAAAAACGTTTTTCAAGATAGCTCGAATCGTAGCTCATCGAATTTTCATCCGATTCACTTCATTCAAAGTTTAAATTAATGAAAATTCAATTTATATGCGGATGAATCTCGACTTATGAAAAATTATTATTCTAGGACAAAGTTATTGCACAATTAAGGCCGATTATTTTCGTCATTATTCATTTTATGTCCGCCATTTTTGCAATCAACAATTTTTTTTTTGCAAACTGTGGTTCATGCGCATTCTACATTCATACTATAACAATTTTTTTAGTTTCATGTTCCAGATAATTTCCAAGGACTCCAGGATGTTAGCCGATTTGGGCGGACCCTCCGCTTGCGGCCGCTATATCTATATATATACAGATATTCAAATCAAATTTTCAATAGTGTTTTTTCTTGTTCATATGTACCTTTAAAAGTAACAAAAGTTCAGTAAACGAAAATAAATTTTATCATTGAAAAAAACGCATTGAAAAAAACCTCGGCTGGACCAACTGTCCCCTTAAGTGATGTTCCTTGTTAGTCATTCGCACTGAGTTTATGAGACCCAGCCAACGTTAGAGCGCTGTCGCATTTGCAAAACTACGTTTACTTTGACGCTTTTCCGCTCTGATTGAAAAGGAGGCTGTTAAAAATACAGCAATGAAAAGTTAAGTATTTGTGCAAGTCGTGTTTTTTTCAAACGCATAGGAATTTCGAAATGAGATGGATGAAAGCGAGTTTAGTCTTATTATATTAGGTGTAGTAAAAAGAAATCCATTACTTTTTTCTTCAATTTCATGCAAAAATAATGGATTTCTTTTTACTACACCTAATGTTTCGTTTACTAATTATTTTTCATATTATCGCTGCCTCAAAAGTGTCCTAAAAATTGTAGCAAAATTCATTTTCCATTTGTTCTTTTTCTGACCTTTCTCAGAGCTGAGGCTGTACCAGGCTCGGGATCCTGCCAGTCTCAATTCGTGACTTTCGCCGGCTTTAGTGACAGCTCGAAATACTTTTTCACAAGACTGATTTGGTATGTGCAACTCGTAGCCGAGCTCGCCGATGCTGCTCAAGCGGAGAACTCTCACTAAACACCCGTTGATATTTGTCACCAGTGATGTGGAATAAGGAAAGTTCTTGTCAGCGAGGTCGTCGTCGACAATTTCTTGAAGGATTTTCCGGCTGCAACATTCCGTTGTACCAGAAAAAGTTTGCACACATCATTAACGTGCCTGCATAAACTTGTACATTCAAAAATTCGATTTTTTCTATTGCATTTTTATAGCCTGTGGCCATAACTTCCATTGGCAAGAGATAATTCGTGAAAATTCCAACAATTGACTGAATTATGACAATTTTTATGCGAGATCCCCGCCGTCGCACATTGATGGCGCGACCGACAACATAATGAAGTTCGAAAGCGTCGGGTTTTTCACAACAAACGGCATTTAAAATACTTATTATATGCATAATTGTTGAAACTGATTGCCGGGAATTATTTGTAAACACATTTGAATAAATAAAAAATTTCAAAAAAGTTGACGGCAGCGAGATTCGAACCGGGGACGACGGGCTTATGAAGCAGAGAGCTTGCTCGCTGCGCAACGCGCTTCTTGAAATTTTCTTTACGTAGAAAGTATTTGAACGCAACGGAATATTTCAATGCCGATTTTCTCGACAACGGCGAAGAAGCGCATCTTACTGCCTTGTCACGTAACACCTTTGACCATGAGCTTTTATTACACGCAGTATGAATCGAATTTGAATTTGACAATCGACAGCCTCCCCTTGTTAAAGGCATGTACAAAATCAACATAACCTCACAATCTGTTTAACCCACTTTCCCCATAGTTGGTGGAGTTTTTAAGGAAAACCAAAGGATCAGGCTCTGAAGAATTCCCTGACGCAGAGCTTGACGATTTTCTTATGCCCTAAATATTATTCATCTCTGAGCAATCTCTGTTCGAACATTTGAGCTATCTCTCTCGCACTCATGTGTCACGTGGTACATATTTTACTTCGCCTTAAAAAGAAATATATATTCTCATATAAACTTTTTAAGGGGCTAAACCAGTGTGACACTTTAAAAAAATCGATGTTTTTTTGCCTTTTTCGACAGTTTATACTTTCAAGAATATCATTATCATTTATATCATTTATATCAATATCATTTTATCTTGCAAAAATCGATAGTTAAATCTTTAAGCGCGTTTTTCTCGAAATGAGATTTTTCAAATTTGCTGACATTGTAACTCAAAGAGCAATTATCCGATTAACTTGAAATTTGAACTGAGTACTCTTGAATATATTTACTCTACAATGACGTAGGATATTTTTGATTGGATGAAAATTGACGATTTGGCATTGGAACAAACGACCATTTTATAGGCAAGAAAACAGATTTTCTTTCATAACTACGCCATTTTGTTAGATTTTGATATTTTTCGAAAATCCTACGTCATTGTACAGGAAATATCTTCCAGTTTAACGACATTTTTTCCTTTTTTGGTTTCAGCTACTCAATCGGCCGGAATCATGTCAGCAGTGGAGGAACTTTTTTTTGGTATCTCCGAAGGCAGCGCATAAGTCGCTTGGATCTCAATATTTTTCTATGAAAAACCTACGTAATATAGGTCAAATATAGCCAAATATATTCTTAATTTTCCAAAACATTTCATTGAGTACTTTTCTTCAGAAAAATTCCCGAAAATCGCCCAAATGTTCAGCGTTCACACTGGTATAGCCCTTTAAATGAGTTAAAATTCGCTCCAAAAGATTGGCATAACTATTTAAGGGTGAACGAGCAGACATACCTAAACCTCGTGGCTTTACTCACTCCGCTAATAAAGAAAAAGGACACTGCAATGGAGAGAAGCAACAAGTCCTCACGAAAGATTGACCTCTACACTGGGATTTTGAGCTACAGCTCGTCCCTCGACAACGATTTATCGAATAGAAAATGAAACCGATCAGTCCACCGATGGACTATGCAGACAAAATAATCTGCAACGATTTGCCTTACGCACGTTCGATAAATCTACACACATCGGTTCACACATATAAATCGCTACGATATATCGTAACGTGTGTAGCTAGCTATACGGTTTATATCCGAATTCTGGCTCACCTGTTTGGGCCCTGAAGGGAAAGGATTCCCATACTTTCCGTGGCGTCGTGCAACGTCGCTTCGATATCTTTCTCCCTTACGACTTTGTTCATGTGAGCCCACAGATGAGTCGCCACGGTTGCGTCGCAAACTACGACATATTTTTCTCAGCAATCCTCAAATTACGTGTCAATAATCATTATGAAGTAAGATGGAACGGGCAGTTCCTTTTCTTACCTATGTAGAATGCTTTTCGCTGAAAGATCGGATCGGTGACGCTACCGGATCCCGGTTCTATTCGAGTCACGGTGCAATCCGCCTCCACACCTCCTCGCTTGTTCAACGCGCACGTATAGATCGATTTGTTCACTTCACAATTGGTATCCGCGGTGAACAAATAATCCGCTGCGCTCTGCGATTCGGCACCGCAGAGATAAAATTTACCAAAATGCGAGATGTCGAACAAGGCGGCGTTGTTCCTGCAGGCCAGGGCTTCTTCTCCTATCTGGAAGAAAACAATTGTCTTCACTTTCCAGAAGAGTTTGGCAGGACAACGAAAAATATATACGAAACTCACGGTTTCATGATGCTCGGGAAAACCAAAGGTATGTTCCTTATGGACGCATTTAGCGTATTCGTCATTGGTATTTCTTTTGCTGCCATAACTGCCGTAATAATCGTAGGGGAGTACTTTGATTTTTTTGCCAGGTTCGAACCATCCTGGGTTCTCCCATCCGGCCTTCTCTTGCATCACAGCACCACTTTCAACGAGCAACTGCAATAAATACGAATATCTCGGTTTTTCGGAATCGTCACCTGCATCGTGTGGTTTTCGTCTGGAATCGCGATACTCACGTCGTGAAATTTGCTCTTCTTGAAATTTCTTCCGGCGAAAAGCGAATCGTGGGGAAATACGATGGAATAATTGGTCACGTATGCTTCGTGTGATCTCTCGTTTGCCCATACCGCGTCTCTCATTTGATCGAACGAAAATCTGCGGAAAATACGGAAAAGTGCCAATTGAATCAAGGGGGCGTATTACAATCAAGGTAAGGTATTAAAATTTTTTTTTTTTGCATTTTAAAATTTCTTTAAAATGAATGCATAATATCTCATCAATATTTTTGCGTAAACAAATGCAAAAAAGATGCTCTAGATCATGTTGATGGAAGCTTTTTGCTCTACGGACCTGGCATCGACGACGCTCTGTGAGTGTCAGAAAATTATCGAGTTTTATTCTGAATTTTTCAGTGTGCAAAACTTTGAAGCGTTTTTCTGAAACTTGTCATGTTTGAAGTCCGTGTACGCCATAACTCAAAATCTACTGGACCAATAGTTTTGAAATTTTGCACAGTACTTCTTCACATAATTCACCAGGTATTGTCGGGAGATTTTTTGTTTTCTTTTAAATAATTATTAATTTTACAACAACAAATTAGCCGACTTTTTTAGCAAAAATCAATTTTTTGGCTCCCAAGTGCTACGTAAAATTGGAAAATCGAAAAAAAATTCTCCCGTGGTTACCGCGAGAAACATCTCCTTTAACAAATGCATTTTGATTTTTTTGTTTCAGATGATTCTGTCGCGAGTTATGATGTACACCGCGAAACAACTTTTTTTCGAGCCGCCTCCGGAGATTCACTGTCACTCGCTCAATTTTCAATATTTTGCAATAAAAATTTATGATAGTATTGTTCAAATGTTGCATTATTATATGAAAATTGACTGAATAAACTAACACTATCGGTATCGCCAAAAAAAATCTTAAAGACATGCCGTTTTTTCGACGAATTAACCTTACCCCGCCCTTAATACGGAATATACATTTACAACGATCAAAAAATCGATTTTTTTTGGTTCTTTAAACGATAGAACTATATATGTAGAATATTTTCCTAAAGTTTCAAAGCGAAATTCGAAAAAATTCAAACGTGGCAGTCCTTCAACCGCTCGGATTCGGAGCGCGCGTGAAATTCAAACGCGTTTTTCTCTAACTGCATTATAGAAATTGGCGTGCAGGATTACTCAAAAACTATTAAGCCGATTGAGTTAAAACTTGGTAGAAATATTGATAATATTGGTACCTTCTACTTGACGAGAATTGTTTTTGAAAAATTGAAAAAAAGTACTTTTTTAACGCACATTTTACAGAAATGTTGCGTGAAATGTCGTTTTTTTTAATGCGTGCCATTTTCTTAAATTTGCATTTTTTTAATTTTAAGGCGGTCCTCTAGTTTCTCGGGTCGAAAAAATCGATTTTTTTTCTTCATAAATCACATCTAAAACATGTGTAGAAAATGTGTGCCAAAGGATTTTTCGATATTCGAAGTAGTTCACAAGTTACGGCCCTGGAACAGAGCAGGTATACGGAGCGCGCGCCGGGAGCGCGAACTTTCAAACGCGTTTTTCTCGAAACACCATTTTTCGAAACGGTGACCACGATATTTCAGAAACTACTGCACCGATCTTGTTCAAATTTATACAGCATCTTTAATATGTTATAAGCCAGCCATTGAACTAGGATTATCATGATTGCTTTGACAGTTTTTTTTGTACGAGCGAAAAACTTAAGAAAAAATGAGTAAAAAGTAGAATGTAATTTTCAAAAGTGTATAAAAAAGTCAATTTTTGTAATTTAGAATTCACTAGTTCAATCGCTAGTCTTAAATATAAATATTAAAATGCCGTTTGGTTTTTTAATTTCAGATAAGCAGAACGGCTGCAATTTTGGTCACCGTCAAGCACCTCTTTTACTTGATGTCTTTCTGTCGGCCACTATAACGTTTATTCTATTATATATTTTAACTTCAAAAAATTTGTAAAGCTTATTTAAATGTTAATAAAGATTATGCAAAAACAATGAGATTGATTATTTCGATGCTTTGCCCGTAAAAAATTATTGAAAAAGCCGTAAAAAAAGAGCCGAGAAACTAGAGGACCGCGTTAATTACCGTCACATAGAAATGTTCTATTTGAAAAAAAATTTGAACGTTTTTGCAAACCAAAGTCTACGGGAAGCTAGACTGCACGCCGATTCGCAACTCCCGCGGCGACTTTGCTGTAGCATGCTGCCACAGCTCTGACATCTTGATGATGAATTAATTTAAAAAATTGTTTTGTATACTTGAATATACTATTAAAGTATACCTGAAGTTTGATAATTTTAGAATAATTATTTATTAGTTTGAAAAATCCCTCAATATTGCTGATTTTTGTCCTGTCTAAATGTACATCCCGCCTTAAAAGATCATTGAAGTCGGTGCTTGTGAGAAAAAATATTTCCGTGACGGATGAGATCGTGAAAGCCCGCAAGGGAAAACGAAGGAACGTTGAAAATATTTGCGTGGGAGTGTGTGTATGTGTGTACACATTTCTGAAAGTGTGGCATCACCTTCGTATATCGTAGCTGTACATGTGCCTGTCCGGGCGCCCGTTTATTATCCAAGAAGCGATCCGTTCGCCGCAACCACCGCCGTACATAATTCCGCTACTGTTGTAGCCGCACGAATAGAAGAAGCCCGAACATCGGGGATCCTCGCCTGTAAAAAGTTGGATTCCAATTATAGTTTTCATCGTACTGTAATGAAAGAAAAAACGCTGCAGATTGCAGACGAAGATTCTCATTTTTGTGTACCTTTGTCTATACAGCGATAAAAAAAAGACGATGTGGCGATAATTAAAGGGTCTGCGTCAGCTTGAAACTTCAAAAATGCGATTTTTTATCGCATAGCTTTATAGCCTAGGGCCTTAAGGGGTTAGGCTACGATGAAAATGTCGAAACTCTCGTTCGTCGCTTGAGGCAACTCAAATTGGAGAGCAAGGTACAACTTATGATGCAGAAATCGCGGGTTGAAGGTAAGTTTATGATGACAACGATAGAACTGCTACCAAAGCCTTAAACGCGTTTTTCTTGAAACTATGTTTTTCAACACGGCGTACACGATTTCTCTACATCTGATAAACGGATTGAGTTGAAATTTAGTACACTTATTCAGTGTAGTAAATTAGTGTTTTTCTTAATATTCTTTTCATCAGCTATTGACTTATCAGCTATTATTATTTGAGGATTGACTATTGCCTTATCAGCTATTATTTTTTAAAATAAACTATTAGCTATTGAACTTATTAGCTATTGAAAATACTTCAATTTTTTTTCTTGTGATCGAAACGCTAAAAAAAGCTCGGTCAAGTTATAGCCAATATTATCTCGATAAATAAAAACTCGATTTTTTTCGTTGTTTCAGATTAACCGGGAAGCCAGAATCAAATGAGCTGTTGAGCCCCCCACGTTCAAAAATCCTTCGCGAGGTTGCTTATAACTTCTTTAATTATTAATATTTTTTAATGAAATTTGGTATCCGATTTTTTAACTTACATACAAATACATTTCCAAACGATTTTTCAATCATCTTATTCCTTCGATTTATCTTTGAATAACCCAGCTGTTCGGGTCTTCACAGTAAACTTACCCCTTAAGTGTAATAGGCAACGAAGATTTTGGAAAAATTTCAAGAACTTAAACTGAAAATTTGTAAAAAAATTCAAAAACCGAAACTGAAAATTTGTAAAAAAATTCAAAAACTGAAACTGAAAATTTGTAAAAATTTCAATAACTGAAAATTCTAGGAACTGTTTTATGGAACGGTGTAAGTCGAATCTGAAAATCTATCCATCCGAATCACTTCAAATTCGGATAAAGCATAGTTTAAAACATTTCCTATCGTATGGCCCGATAATTCTTTCATACGTTCATCCATTTGTTAATAACAATTGATTGAAGTTGTTTTTTTTCTCTGTTCGGGATTATTATACGAAAAGTACGTTTTTTATTTTTTATTTAACATCACCCTAGTTGCTGGGACCCCCTACACCGATTAACCAGGCAGCCATCACGGCAATTTAAGGGGTTACACCTAGTTGGAATTTTTGAAAAAATCGATTTTACGTTTTCGACGGATTCTTATAATACAACCTTTCAAAAATATTTTCTTAAAATTTCAAATCGGTCCGTTGAAAATTGGGGGAGTTATGAGCGTTTACAGGTAGGTCCGCTTACCGTTTCACCGTTACAGGTAAAAACTTTAAACGCGTTTTTCTCGGAATGACTTTTTCAGAATCGGTGACCAAAATATCTCAAAAACGACTAAACCGATCTGATTGAAATTTCACAGACCTTTTTTGAATATCAAAAGGCAGTCCTTAATCGAAGGATTTTGTTCTTTCAATGCATACTTTTTTTCTATCAAGGATAATAGATTGATTTTTTTCAACGAAATTTCGACGACCACTTTCGATCGGCGACCATTTTTTCAAAAATCTTTTTATTGAATCCTTCGATTGAAGACTAGATAATACGGTACAAAAACTAAATTGATTTGGTTTTTACTGTATCTCCGTCGTTTATAAATATTTCCCAATTAAATAATTGTCAAAAATACTTGACTTGATACTATGAAAAAAAAACTTAACCAGCACACATTTCCCAAAAAAAAAATCACGAAAACACCTCTCTTTTCCGGTCGCGAACTGGGTGTAACCCGTTAAATAATAACTGCATCGTTGACCAATATTTTGCCATAAAAAAACTCAAATTTGGCAAGACTGTGTATCAATTGCCTGTAAAATCCCAACCTCGTCACCCCAATATAGTACAGTCGTGTTGTATATTGGAATCGGAAAAAATTAGAAGGCTAGTTTTTCGACAGGTCATTTTGTAGGTGCCGCGGGTGCTAAATCCAAGTTTGCCTAAAAATTGTGGTGTAGAATTTTTTTAGGGGACGAAGATGGGGGTGGATTACTACCAATCTGCAACCCCCACGAGATTGGCGCCGGGTGACAAAATGTTCAGAAAAATCCGGGCTTTATTTTTGTCCACAGCGTCGAAGTCATGGAAGTTCATTTTGGGGGTGATAAAGAGGGGTGAAATTTTGAAAAGTCAGTTTTAATTCGATAACTCTTTAGGAAAAATGCATACAATTTTTGTTCAAATAGGAACAATGTCGCCCTTCAAAAGACGCGTCGATCGAGTATTTGATCATCCTTCTACAATAATATCTTCGCCCTCAAAAGAAATGATGAAGTATGAAAAAAAATGGTTTATTGAATAACTCAAAAACAATCAATTTTTCGGGGATGGTTTAAATGTACAAAATGTAGAGAATAATTTTCGCTATATTTTCATTTCCATGGACCACCCTTGAATGTTGCTTATTCCAACCCCTCTCAGGGGTTGAAAATTCAAATTGAAATTCTGCGAAAACTATTGACGGAAAACAAAGAGATACGAGTTTGACGCTGTGGATAAAAATGTAGCTGAGGTTCCAAGCTACAAATCATTCCGTGGTGGCGAATTCGTGCGGTCTATAGTTTTCCCAGATTTTCATTTCGAATTTTCAACCCCCGAGAGAGTTTGGAAAATCAAAATTCAAGGGTGGTCCATAGAAACGAAAATATAGAGAAAATTATTCTCTACATTTCGTACATTAAAGCCATAGCCGAAAAATCGATTGTTTTGGAGTTATTCGATAAACATTTTTTTTGGTATTTCAACAATTTCTTTGGGGGCGAAGATTTTATCGGAGAGTTATTTATGATCAAATACTCGATCGACGCGTCTTTTCAAGGGCTACAACGTTCCCATTCGAACAAAAAGTGTACGATGCCTTATTATACGCGACATTTTATTTCTTCATTTTTATATTATTTTTTATTCCATTATCCTGAACGGTTAGGAATATTTTAAGCTTTACAGAATTGAAAAATTCCAAAAATACGGTAAGATTGCATTTATAATAGATACCGCGCGGTGTGCCCGACCTCAAAGCCGTTTTTCTACGATTCACTTTTTTGAACCTTGTGAAAGTTCTAACTCTTGAACGAAGGTTCAGATCGCTTTGAAACTTTTACAACATATTCGTAGTATCATCACCTATCGTGTGAGCCACAGAAACAAAAATTTCAATGACACAAAAAAATATAAAAAATAAAATACCGACAGAAAATTGAGTAAAAAATTTTAAGTTTCGAATTTTTATTATAATAATTTTTTTTAAATATTGTTCGTTTACACTGAAGATACGTTCATTTTGTAATTACAAATATGTTCATTTTTTCAGACACCCACATCGATGCCGAGAACTTTCACCATTAACGCGCGCGTAAAAAAAATACATTACTTTATTATCCTATATCTCCGCCATTTGTTAATATTACTGATTTTTTTTACTTATGCTTAACCATGTGCATAAATGATCTGTAAAAAATGTCAATATATGCGTCATTTTTTTTAACCGCGTCTAGAAAAGTGCCTTCGAAAATCGGCGAAATCGCGTGTATAAGGCCTTAAAACTGATTTTTCAAAATTGCACCCCTTTTTCTCCCCCAAAGTGAACTTCCACGACTTCGGCGCTGTGGACAAAACCAAAGTCCGGATTTTTCTGAACATTTTGTCTCACGGCGCCCTCCTAGTAGGGGTTGTAGTTTGGCATCAATCTACACCCATCCCCCTTCATCCCCTAAAAAACCCTGCACCCCGATTTTTATGCAAACATTACAGAATCACCTGTCAAAAAACTGGCCTTCTTCTAATTGTTTTCCGATTACGGGGTTTTTCAACGACAGCATAACTGTACTAATAATATTGTTGGAAAAAAAATATTGAAACCGAACCCCGAGGTTTTCTGAGCCCCAAGTTTATACAGACCCGTTGTATGTATGTCTGGGTTCACATTGATAAGTGCCTACCCATTAGGGGTTTGTGATCCGGTGTGAAGCTCTCGGGGCCACAAATCGTCGACTTGATCCCCGTCGTGGCGAGCTTTGGCACCAATTTTACCATTTCATCGACGTGCTTGTTGAACACGTTCCAATCCAGCTCGTACAAGCTGAAGGCAAAATCCTTGGCCAGCTGGAAATTTACAGATGTATTGTTTCAAACACCGGTCATTATCGCTTGCATAAAATATGGGAAAAAAGTTCGCCACGAGACAGACTGAGGATGTGACGACGTAATTCGGAAGAGAAATTCACAAGAACGTTGCTTACGGATTTGAGTATTATGGGATTGGTCTCGTAACCCCCGATCGACATGGACGAACCGTGCACTTTGATATAAATGTTGCCATCGTGGTCTCTGATGTTTGGATGTCCCTGAATTCCCGGTATGGACTCGCTCACGATGTAAGCGTGTTTCATGGGCACGAGAGGAATATTCAGGCCGGCCATTTGAGCGATATTCCCGGCCCAAGCACCGCCGGCATTTAAAACGCAACTGGTGCGTATTCTTCCGTACGGAGTCTCCACGCCGGTCACTCTTTTCCATCCCGAATCATCTTTCTCTGTAAATATTCGGCTCACTGGACAATCCTCGATTACCTGATAACGAGACGGCTTTGTTAGAACAATTCCATTGTGCTAGAGATTGTGTGAGAACCCCCCGGAAATCCCTATGACCCCCCTAGAAAAAAATCGATCCAGAATAATTAAATTAGGCGGGATATACATTTACAACGGTCAAAAAATCGATTTTTTTTTCTTTAAACGATAGAACTATATATGTCGAATATTTTCCTAAAGTTTCAAAGCGAAATTCGAAAAATTTCAAACGTTACAGCCCCTCAACGCTGTGCCTCACCGCTCGGATTCGGAGCGGGCGTGAACTTCAAACGCGTTTTTCTCAAAACTGCATTATCGAAATTGGCGTGCTGGATTACTCAAAAACTATTAAGGCCTTAGGCCACGTTAACGGGTATAAAATCATGTGCGAATTTAACCATTTTTTTCGTATGAAAAAGTGATTCACTAATAAAATTAATTACTCATATATTTATCCGAGCAAAAATGGACATATATAAACATAAATAATCATGTATGATCATAAATGATCACGAACGAAGTTTGTCTATATAATCATATATAGTAATATATAGCCATATATGACCACATGTAATCATATACGATTATATAGTATACTCATATACTATTGCTCAAATCATATATGGCTATGTATTACTATATATGATTATATAGAGACAAATTTCGTTCATGATCATTTATGATCATACATGATTATTTATGTTTTTTCCCGGGTAGTAGGAATATCAAGCAGACATTTTTTTCGATGTACGCAATGGCCGACTACTAATATTTTCTTTTATCTGTTTTTTAAGCGCTCCGCGGCGTGACATTTAGTATCCACAATTTTTTACCTAGAACAAAAAAACGAAAATTCTCGTCAATCTAAATTAGAATACCTGGAGAAGTACGCACGAAATTTAAAAAATATTGTTTTATTCAAAAGTTGTAGGTATTTGAACTGAAGAAATGATTTTCCAGTGAAAAATTTCGTTATAACTGCTCATAGACTGCTCATAAAATGAAAAGTTTTCGATTAATCAGAAATTCCGTACGTAATTCTCTGCGAAATGCAATTAGGAACATAACTTTTAAATTTGAAGTAAATCGAGTGAAAATTGTTGAAGTTATTTGTCACGCCATTTGGAAAAAAGCTGTTTCGAGAAGTTTCGAATAGTCGGCCATTTTGTACATCGAAAAAAAAAAATTTCTAACATCTTGATATTCATACCAAATAGATGTGTAATTAATTTTATGAGTGAATCACTTTTTCATGCGAAAAAAATTGCTAAATTCGCACATGATGTTATACCCGTTACTGTGGCCTAAAGCCTTAAGCCGAATGAGCTGAAACTTGGTAGAAATATTGATAATATTAGTACCTCCTACTTGATGAGAATTTTTTTTGAAAAATTGGGGGAAAAAAACTACTTTTTTAATCCACATTTTACAGAAATGCGTGAAATGTTGATTTTTTTGTAAATGCGTACCATTTTCTTAAATTTGAATTTTCTTTATTTTAATTAACGTCACATAGAAGCTATACATGTTCTAACTGAAAAAATGTTCGAACTGTTTTGCAAATCAAAGTCTACGGGAAGCTAGACTGCACGCCGATTCATTTTGATGAATTAATTCAAAAAAATTGTTTTGTATACTTAAATATACTATTAAAGTATACCTAAAGTTTGATAATTGTACAATAATTATTTCTTAGAGTAAAAAATCCCTCAATATTGCTTATTTTTTTCCTGTCTAAATGTATATCCCGCCTTAAAACAAACGACTTATTTTATTCCTTCCACCCAAGCAAGCATAAAGAAATAATTCAATAAAACTTGAACTATTTTCTTCGTCGTATTATCGTAACTTGTGTAATTCTTTAGATAAGTGACTTTTCGACGAATAATTATTACGAGCAAAAACAGTTATAATTGTTTGGGTTTGGAACCCAAACAAACCCAATATAGGCGTCGAAATGTTCAAAAATGCCCTATTTTATCACTCGTTTCTGCGAACTTCAAAACCCCATAACTTTTTATGGGGGAGGGGGGGGGGGTGAATTTCAACGTCCCCCGACTGAATATCATCATTTAAAAAATTAGGCTCATTTTTCGGAATAGTTACTTATCTAAAGAATTACCGTAACTTGTATTAAAATAGATATTCAAATTTCACAATTAAGTTAACTGTGGGCCAAAGAAAGACATTATATTTGCCGGCCGATACACAATCAAAAGAATACTGGAAGATCAACATTCACTACCAAGCGACGGATAATATCATTGTCAATCTAAAACGCCGATTGGAGAATTTACCGTCAGCTCATGCAGTTGAGGCATTTTTTAAATTGAATATGAAGAACGGAGAGGATTCCAATAATAATTAAAAAATCTTCATAATTGATACGTCAGCCTTAGAAGCTGAAGCGATGGTCATGAAAAACCAGTGTTGGGCACAATTTAATTGCTAGGGTAACTAAAGATTAACAATTGATTAATTGTTAATCACGACTATAACAATGAACAATTAATTAATGAACTGTAATTGTGAGAACTTACGATTAACAATTAATTAATTGTTAATTGCTGTAGTCCGAATTAACAATTAACCAATTGTTAATCGTGACTTTCCACAATTGGAAACTACTCAATTTTCAATCTTTATAATATATTTGATTGAAAACTAAAAATTACAACTGTTTATTGTATAGGGCGCGTAGTGGCGTTAGAATAAATGTGTAAGTTATTGAAATACGTATATGAGTAGCAAATAAAAGACTGATGTTAATCATCAATAATATATATAATAATCAATAATAATATCTAAATCTTTTCTATCCGGTACCTGTAAAGTTAAATAGGTTAATTATTGGTTTGAATTGTTTCTTAGAACAATTAAAAAAGTTAATTACAATTAACTTACATTAATCCAAATAAATTAATTGCACCATGCAATTAATAATAATTGCAATTAAATTTAATGCAATTACTTTTTTAGTCAATTGATGAACTGATTGGAAATTTAATTGATTAACGCCCAACGCTGTGAAAAACATACTTTCATTCCAAAATGATGAATAAATGCCGGAAATTTAAGAAAGCACATTAAAAACGAGTACTGCCCGAACTTGTATACACTTTTCCAAGCAGCAATAATGAGCTCCGCCAACTGTGATGGGAGTTTTTTTGCCATGAAGCGGATAAAAGCGTGGCTTAGAAACAAAATGCGTCAGGAACCATTCTCTCATGAGTCACTGTTGAACATAGATATTGACATTATTTTAAAAAAATTCCAACTAAAAAAGTGTTGGGCCGCTTTGCAGAAAAAAATAAAAAGCTAAGACGCGTTTAATTGAGTACCTACCGAAAGTGAAGTTAAAAGGATCGTAACTGGATTAAAGAATGATGAAACATTAGTTGATTATTTTTGAAGTCGTAAGAATTTGATATTAATGTTAACTTACTATTTGTATGTTGTATTTGTTTGTTTCTTTCACGTTTATACGTGTGGTTAAAGTTTTAACTTAGTTAAGCTTAAGCTTTACTTCAACTTTAAAAGCAGTTAACTTATGTTTATGCATTGTTATCATGTTAAGTTAACAACATAGGTTAACTGCATTTGTTAACTTACTATTTGTATGTTGTATTTGTTTGTTTCACGTTTATACGTGTGGTTAAAACTATAGCTCAGTTAAGCTTAAGGCGAAGTAGAAGATCTACAACGTGACGTATGAGTGCGAGAGAGATAGCTGAGATTTTCGCACAGAGATTTCTCAGAGATGAATAATATTTAGGGCAAAGGAAAATAATTAAGCTCTGCGTCAGGGAATTCTCCAGAGCCGAATGCTTTGTTTTCCCTAAAAAATTTAACCATCTATGAGAGAATTGGGTTGGAAAATTTGTGAGGTTACGTTAACCTTGTACACGCCCTTACGCTTAACTTTAACTTTGAAAGCAACTAACTTATGTTTATGCATTGTTATCGTGTTAAGTTAACAATACAAGTTAAGTGCATTGGTTAACTTACTATTTGTATGTTATATTTGTTTGTTTGTTTCACGGTTATACGTGTGGTTAAATCTTTAACTTAGTTAAGCTTAAGCTTCATTTCAATTTTAAAAGCAGTTAACTTATGTTTATGTATTGTTATCGTGTCAAGTTAACTGCATTTGTTAACTTACTATTTGTATGTTGTATTTGTTTGTTTGTTTCACGGTTATACGTGTGGTTAATGCCGTAACTTAGTTAAGCTTAAGCTTAACTTTAACTTTAAATGCAGTTAACATATGTTTATGCATTGTGATCGTGTTAACAACGTAAGTTAACTGCATTTGTTAACTTATTATTCGTATGTTGTATTTGTATGTTTGTTTCACGTTTCACGTTTATACGGGTGGTCAAAGCTTCATATTTCATGTGTGTTACGTCATTATCGACTATTATGTAAATTTTATTCACAATAAAGATTATTCTAAACGAAACTACTTCTTTATCACGCTAACCCCCCCGAGAAAATTCTGGCTACGCCAATGGACACTGAGACGATGAATTTTAGGATCAAGCTTTCACCTGTGAATATTGAAAAACAATTTCTAATTGGTTGCAAAACAGGTAGCGGTCTGCGAAAGAGAGCATGTAGACAACACATGGGAAACAAAAAAAAATACTGAATTATCATGCTACGCTTCAAATTTAAGTGTTAACCCTAGGACCCTACACATGGGTACCGGAAACCCCACATTATTAGTGAGAAATGCTAACATCATTTTTCTTGCTTTGTTCAATCGCATTTTTCACGGTGATAAATTTATATTAGGTTTTTCTCGCAAAGCCTAACCCATTCGATTTAAAAAAATCTCTCCACGACAAACAGTTCGTTAGCAGCGATGATTTGAAGTGCTGCGGTGTAGGTTATCTGTTTCGTACACATAGTGTAGGGTCCTAGGATTAAATTGCACAAATATTGAGTTTAGCCATTTTAAATAAATTGATAAAATAAATAAAAGGTTATTATAAAATGTTCACTCATTAGCGTTTTTCTGCGCTCAGTGGATTTTTTAGAGTTTTGTTAACGAAATAAAAAAGTGCACGATATTTACCCTAGCTCCGTGACTCTTGGCCGACTTCGTCAAGGCGGCTATGAACATTGCGGGATCAATCGTTCCGTCGCCTGGCGAGTAGAGTGCTCCTGCGAAACTATTCTCGTCCAGGAGTGAAAAAAGATCACGAGCTTCCTTAGGTGTTAATATCTCGGACTCAATACCAAAGGATTTTCCAGCTGTCGACAATCTTCTGTACTCTTCCATACGGAGCTGAAATCGGTTTTTCGTTCCGAGAATTTTAGGAAATTTTCAATTATTCAGTGAACCCGCACAAACGTAAAATATTGTGTACTCTTTGCAGTACCGATGAAGTTTCATTTTTTAATAACGAATTAAATACTGATATTGAGAGGTTACATACGGCCCAGGCTTTAAAAAATCGTTTTCTTCATTGTTGATTATTGTTGTCTGTAGTTTTGGGCGTCTTGAATAAAAATCGTTCCGAAATCTCACTTGGGGACGGAGTTACGAGGGTGCCTCGGCCGCGGTGAGGTTTAAGGCCGTAGGCCACAGTAACGGGTAGAAAGTCATGTGCGAATTTAACAATTTTTTTTCGTACGAAAAAGTGATTCACTCATAAAATTAATTACACATCTATTTAGTATGAATATCAAGCTGTTGGAATTTTTTTTTCGATGTACAAAATGGCCGACTACTCGAAACTTCTCGAAACAGCTTTTTTCCAATTGGCGTCAAAAATAACTTCAGCAATTTTCGGTCGATTTACTTCGAATTTAAAAGTTATGTTCCTAATTGCATTTCGCAGAGAAGTACGTACGGAATTTCCGATTAATCGAAAACTTTTCATTTTATGAGCAGTTTATGAGTAGTTATAACAAAATTTTTCACTAAAAATGCACATCTTAACTTAAAATATCTACAACTTTTAAATAAAACAATATTTTTCAAATTCCGTACGTAGTTCTCTAGGTGAAAAATTGTGGATGCGAAAGGTCACGCCGCGGAGCGCCTAAAAAAGATAACAAAATAAAATATTAGGAGAAAATATTAGTATTTTGTACAGCGAAAAAAAATTTCTAACAGCTTGATATTCATACTAAATAGATGTGTAATTAATTTTATGAGATAATCACTTTTTCATGACAAAAAAATTGTTAAATATGCACATGATTTTTTACCCGTTACTGTGGCCTAAGGTCTTAAACGCGATTTTCTCAAAACTATATTTTTCGAAACGCTCTGCACTATAGCTTGAACCGTTTTAAATACTTTTTAAGGAGAGATATACACCTAGATGGTCGAGGTCGAGGATTTAGAAGCTATGTACATTCCGTCGACCGTAGAAGACCTACACTATGGGTCTGGTATCGATGATTCCATGTAAGTTGACAAATTTCATGATTTATTCATTTCCAAATTTTCAAACGCGTTTTTCTCAAAACCACATTTTTCAAATCGGTACCCAAATTCTCGACAACCAATGAACCGATTGCCTTGAGGTTTTTGTGGTTATTCTATACACCATTATCTAGTACTTGTCATAGGTTTTTTTTCCGTTACTTAGTTTTTGTTTTATAGGCCAACTAATAACTAATTTTTGGCCCAAAAATCACTATTTATGTTCAAACGTCCGCCATTTTGTCATAAATGGTTATTTTCAAAATCGGCTATGACAAGTACTAGATTATAGTATCTACTTTAATAACTGTTGTTATGGAATCGGCTTCGATTCGGCCAACTAAAGTTTCCGAGGTCGCGATGGAAATGAACGTTTTTCTGTTTTACGTTTCGATCCTTGATTCGTTTATAATCGTTTATAATTTAATAATCTTTTTGGTTTTTTTTTCAGATGATTTTTGAAGAAACGCCAGTGGGTACCGTATACGCAGATTTTTTTACGACGCTCCAAGGATTATACAATATCCTTGTATATTTTTGATATTTTCAAATAAAGAAAATTAAACATATTTTTGAATGTATATAATTAAATTAATAACCGGGGACAATTGAAACCCCAATGCGAAATTCCAAATAGTTTTCCTTGAAAAAAAATCACAAAAATGACCTTTTTCCGGCTCCTAGGTGTATATCTCCCCTTAATGCAGTTTTCAGTAATGTTCGGAAATCGATTCTCCAAAGTTTGTCAAACTAATTTTTAATTTAGAACGTTTTTTAGGAACATTTAAAGCGTGAAATTGGACGCGAAAAAAGTTTTATTTTCAAAAGGTGATAATTTGTTTTTAATATTCTAAATTCAATAACTTTTGGCGATTTATGCGATTTACTATTTTGAAAAAATCTTGAAAAACGCCGCTTTTCGACTAGGCTGGAATTATAAAGTCTATCAATTAAACTTGACTGATAGATCCCTCGATTGCGATTAACGAGTTCCTTATTCATATAGTTGCGTACATCGGAGTGTGCTATGAAGAGGCCTCCGTTTTGTATCCAACCGGGATTGACACCGGTCTCTTCCTCGAGGCCCGTGACCAATTTTCTCGTCGAATCCAGCAATTGTATATCGACGTCATTCGGTCGAAGACGCCAGTAGAGGCCGCTGGTGTGCCATGTTGTTCCCGACGTTAATTTCGAACGTTCCAAGAGTATCGCGTTCGTGCCTCGCTTCGCCAAATGATAAAGTGCGTTGCAGCCTGCGCTTCCACCACCTGTAACATCAAATATTTCAAGATATGAGTGATTTAGTAGTTTCTTTTTTATTTTTCGCAATAACCTTCATTCAATTACGAAAACAAATAAATCTTAATATTTGACGACGATTCGAAATGCTGATAGTGTTATGACGGTAGAAATATTACATTAATTTAATTGTTAAGAAAAATTGATGGTAAAAATTCATATGCCTATAAATTAATTAATTGTATTCTGTACACGATTTTTTAAATACTCTTTTTTACGACTACATTTATAATTATTTGTTGATAATAACAACGATAATTATTTTTGTATTTTAAACAAATTCAAATAAATTGACTGAATTAATCAATGCATTTTTTATATTTATTTTTTAATCGCAAATGTAGTTACTTTCATATTGTGACTCACATCTGATTTCAGAGTAATCATGCAGTTATGATCACTCATATCTGCTTAGTGGAGTTACTTTAAGCGTTACATCTATGTGGCTCACCGAAAAATGTGACTTTAGGAATTTTTTTTAGACTAATATAAAAGGAATCTTCTACAAGGATTATTCTACATGCGTTGACGCATACAAAAAAAGATTATGAAGAAAAATACAAAACGGCGCGGCAGCTTTGTCGTAGCTACACTAAAGGCATTTTTTTAGGCGCTTGGCGGGATGACGCAGAACTTTTATGGATCAGCCGGTAAAATAAAAAAGAATATATACACGATTATTAAAAAATATGGTTTTTTTTCACAAAATGTCATTATTTTAAATAAAAAAAATTATTCGCTAAAAAATCGGTCTTAATTTATTTATAAAAATGAGAACTGTTGATGAATCGTGAAAATCGTGTGTAATGCTGTAGAGAATGTATCTAACAAGGAACATCACTCAAGCGACTGCCTTCGATTTTGTTGAAATTTATATATGTGATAAAGGATTGAGAACTATTAGACACCTATTTTTCTTATCTGCGGAAAAACGGTTTCAAGGGGGAAACCACCCCTCAAAGAAAGACGTGTCGAGGGGTGGTTTTGAAGTTTCACCCACAAGCAGTCCCCGACCTGAATGAAACAAAAACCAAAAATCTTCCAGTGTAAAGCGATAAAAATCCACTATAGAAAAATTGAACAAAATTAAATTAAGGGATGACACGCCTTTCTTTGAGGGGTCGTTTCCCCCCTTTAAAACGTTTTTCCGCAGATAAAAAAATATACGTGTCTAATAGTTTTTAATGCTTTATCACATATATGAGTTTCAACAAAATTGAAGACGGACACTCAAGTGATGTTCCTTGTAAGATGCTACAGTTAAAATGTCAAGTAAATTGGATGAAAACTACTCGAATCATGCTTTTTTCCGATTTCCAAAACGTGGTTGGGCAAAAAACGCCTTTCGAGTTTCAAAACAGATTTAGGAGCTATCTTCCTCCCAACGGAATTAAGGGGCTATACCAGAGTGACACTTTAAAAAAATCGAATTTTTTGTCGCCTTTTTCGACAGTTTATCCTTTCCAGAATATCCTGTAAAAATTTCAAGGCCGTATCTCTAATCATTTTATCTTGCAAAAATCGATAATCGATTTTTCAAATTTGCTGACATTGTAACTCAAAGAGCAATTATCCGATTGACTTGAAATTTGAACTGAGTACTCTTGAATATATTTACTCTACAATGACGTAGGATACTTTTGATTGGATGAAAATGGACGATTTGGCATTGAAAAAAACGACCATTTTACAAAACAGACTTTTTTCATAACTACGCCATTTTGTTAGATTTTAGTATTTTTCGAAAGTCCTAGGTCATTGTATAGGAAATACCTTCCAGTTTAACGACATTTTTTCGTTTTTCGGTTTCAGCTACTCAATCTGCTGGAATCATGTCAGGAGTGGAGGAACTTTTATTTGGCGCCACCGAAGGCAGCGCATAAGTCGCTTGGATCTCAATATTTTTCTATGAAAAAATTATGTAATATAGGTAAAATATAGCCAAATATATTCTTAATTTTCCGAAACATTCAAGTGAGTACTTATCACCCAATTTTTCAGCGTTCACACTGGTATAGCCCCTTAAGGCGGTATTACCGTCTAGAAACATAAAAAAATCGATTTTTTGCTTTTTATTATTGTTTGGGGTTCTGAGAACGTGTTTCGAAAATACTAATTTGGAATTCGTAGAACTCCCAGAGATACATAGGCTCAAAGGCTGCGGTGCGTTGGGGCGCGACAGGTAGTCATCCCCTCGACCGTTGTACCTCGACCGTTGTGTTCATTGTATACCGGCTTGGGGAATCCCTTGCCCCCCTTGCAGTCCAATACTCAAGGTACCCTTACAAATAGTCAGTATACTTTTGCACTGTGGCAAAAACACCATAGATATTGCTAATTATTTAGCGGTCGTCATTTTTAATGAAGGATTCAAGCAAATCCTAAAAATTGTGGATGTATTGGGAATTAAAATCGGCCCTGAGGCAAAACAATACGCAGAGTGTAGAGTAAACGAGCGTATACAACGGTCCAACAGACGGGCGTCTACCGCATCTAAAGAAGCGCCGATCGCCAGAAGAGAAGCGAGTGCGGCTCAAAATTCTTTTTTTGAAGCTGAGGAAGGTGGTCTGTATGGTCCCGGTATAGCTAATTAACGGTAAGTTACTCAAATCAGTTGTTATCCACCGTAAGTTCAGCCGTATCAGTGCTAAATGTATAGCAAACTTTAAACGCGTTTTTCACGAAACGACATTTTTCAAGTTGGGCGCACGTTTTTCTCAGAAACTATTGGACCGATTGGCTTCGGGTTTTGTTCACATTTGGAGGGTACCTTCACCTATAGTGTGAACTAGAATGATACCGATAGCTTGAATGTTTTAGCCCGCTCTGATGTTTTAGTTGACAATTTTCGGAAAAAATTAAATCTTAATTGTCAAACAGCTGCGATTCCGAAAAAAAAAATCGTACTTACTTAGTTCTAGTTCAGACGATAACTACATTCATATAGATTTTCAAAAAAAATTTGTTCTTCTGTTTCAGACGACCAGGATCGCCGCAATCCGTGCGCCCGATTGGACGAGCGTCTCACGCTACGAGCGCATAACGTGTATAGATTTCAATAAACAATTTCATAAAAATTTGTGTTGCTAGTTGAAACTTGTCTTGATATGCGTCAAAAACCCCGGCATTGTAGAGATGATTGTTTTCGCAAAATTAATTCCTAAAAATTACTTTAAAAACAAGGTTCTAGACGGTAATACCACCTTAAGGGTCTCGTTTGAATTCTGCGTGCACCCGGTATGCTTCGGTATTTTGATCCTCAGTTTTGAGGACGTTGTATATTTTTGTACAACGACTGAATTAATCGACTCTAGATTGCTAATTTCACCGTCTGGTCTACTGTTTAATTCTTATTTTAAGAGCTTATTTTTTACTGAATTTTTTGACATTTAAGATGACTGAACTAAACGACTCTGAATTGCTACTTTTACCGCCTAGTCAATTTTTTTAGTTCTTATTTTATATGCGCATTTTCTGTAGCGTCTCCGAGCGCTCCGAAACGCAGGCCGTTTTCTCGGAGGCGTTTGGGAAAATGAGCTCTCAAAGTAAGAATTAAGGGGGGATTGTCTTTTTTTTCGCAAAATTTACTGCTTTTTGGGAATTTTTTTGTGAAGAAAGTATACAATGGAAAACTTGTGAAACTTGGCATATAGTTTTATTGATCTGTTTACTACATACAAACAATTTTTTAAACAATTTCATCAAAAAATCCCCCCTTAAACGCGTTTTTCTCGAAACAGCTTTTTCACAACTGGTGTGCACGATTTCTCAAAAACTATTCAACCGATTGCCTTCAAATTTGGACAGAATGCTCAGCTGACATCCTTTTATCGTTTGATGAAGCAAAAAAGCAATACGTTTAATAGTTTTTTTATTTATAACAAAAAATCGATCAATTTTTTTCGAAAAATCGATACTTCAAGTTCAAAACGTCACCAAATCGTCAATTTTTTTTTCCCTTCATCGAACGATAGCTATATGTGTCTAAAGTAAAATGCTTTTTGGGTTTTTGTTGCAGGATGAACGTGAAGGCTGTAATCGTGCACACCATCAAAAAAGGACCATCGCGCGTCGAGGGGGGTGGGAGGCGGATTTTTTTATGAAATTGTTTAAAAAATTTTTTGTATGTAGTAAACAGATCAATAAAACTATATGCCAAGTTTCACAAGTTTTCCGTTGTATACTTTCTTCACAAAAAAATTCCCAAAAAGCGGTAAATTTTGCGAAAAAAAAAGACAATCCCCCCTTAAGAAAATTCGCGTATAATTCCTTTTGCACACTTTGCACATAATTTTTCTGATGTTGATACATCATTTGAGGCCTTAAGCCACAGTAACGGGTATAAAATCATGTGCGAATTTGACAATTTTTTTCGTAAGAAAAAGCGATTTACTCGTAAAATTAATTACACATCTATTCAGTATGAATATCAAGCTGTTAGTAGAAAACATATAAATATTTTTTTTTCTAATTTAAAAGTTATGTTCCTAATTGCATTTCGCAGAAAAGTATGTACGGAATTTCTGATTAATCGAAAACTTTTCAGTTTATGAGCAGTTATAACGAAATTTTTCACGGAAAATTAATTTCTTAAGTTCGAATACCTACAACTTTTGAATAAAACAATATTCTTTTAACTCCGTACGTACTTCTCTAGGTATTCTAATGTAGATTGACGAGAATTTTTGTTTTTTGTTCTAGGTAAAAAATTGTGGATGCTAAATGTCACGCGGCGGAGCGCCTAAAAAAAAGATAACAAAAGAAAATATTAGTAGTCGGCGATTTTGTACATCGAAAAAAAAAAAAAATTTTTTTAAACAGCTTGATATTCATACTAAATAGATGTGTAATTAATTTTACAAGCTAATCACTTTTTCATACGAAAAAAATGGTTAAATTCGCACATAATTTCATACCCGTTACTGTGGCCTAAGGCCTTAAGGGGAGGGTAGGGGTTTCAGCGTGAAAAAGAAACACTTTTTTGTCATTTTTTTTCATCTATATGGATAGAGTACATTTATTGAAACCTTTTGTACATTGTTAAGTGTCATATCAAGAACATTCCGTGAAATTTGCACGCGAAAATATCCACAAACAAGCCGGTGCCGCGTTTTTCTCGAAACCACTTTTTCAAAGTCCGTGTTCACTGCCATTTGAAAACTACATGACCGATTTATTTCAAACTTGGTACACACTTTAAACATGTAAAATACCTCCCCCCAACGGTTAGTTTGAGATTTTTTTTACATTGAGGGGGTTTTCCACCCTCAAAATCGCGGAATTTTTCGTGGAAAATAGCACTTTTCACTTTACATGACCACCAAAAATTTAGAAATGAAAAAAAAAATTATCAAAGACCGTTGGGGGGAGGATTTGATGATACTTTGACTAAATTTTAATGGTACTTGATTTCAGATAATTTCCAGCTGAGATAAAGTGAACACCGCAAATCGTGTTTTTCCAAAGGCGTTCTTGGAAAAGCTCTGTCACCCGCTTGTTTGTGGATATTTTCGCGTACAAATTTCACGGAATGTTCTTGAAATGACACTTAACAATGTACGAAAGGTTTCAATAAATTTACTCTATCCATATCGCTGAAAAAAATTCGCAAAAAAGTGTTTTTTTTTCACGCCGAAACCCCTACTCTTCCCTTAAGCCACTAAGAAACGGTCAAAATTGTTTTCTTCTAAGATGCAACGGCTTAACTATAATCACAACACGCGCGAATTCCAGCACGGTAACCCAAACAAATTTACCGACTTAACTATACCGTTTTTTTTATCATCCCAATTGTAATGATTTTTTCGTTAATTGCAATTCTAATTATTATCCCACTTTCTGCTCGTGTCTATTTCTGGAGTGATCATTCGAATTACGATTATTTTCACATTTTTGCGGAGCAGCTTACCGATTATCACAACATCCGCAAATTCGGGTACGGTAACGGTGCTCCTAGTTTCGTCCTTCGCCTGCGTGATAACATTTCTTCGTCCGCTTACACTGTTTTTCACGAGCAGCTGAACAAAAAATACAGACGGAATAAAATTGGATCGAATTTGACGAAACGATGGTCGAGATAAGAATAATTTTAAAAAATACGTTACTTTTGTACTTGCCGATCGTAACATCGTCTCCGTGTTGTAAATAACGGTCGTGAAGCTACCGCAATACTGAGCGGCCGCCGAGGCATAAATTGCCTTGATTCTCGCCATAAGACGTAAACATACGTATATATTTCGCGTGGTTACTTATTTTTCCTTCTTTTTTCTTCTTCTTTTTAATATTGGAATAACGATTGCGAGTCTCGCGCACCGAATGTTCTCGCGTGTGCGTACGCGTGTGTGGAGTAACACTTGCACCACTTCGGAGCGATAATACGATTCCCTCCGACTTGCAACATATTTATTTTATTCACTGTTTTCGTATCTCTATTTTTTTATATATATATTTTTTTTTTCACGTAAAATCACATTGACCGTGCCGCGCAATACACGCTTAATCGCCGCGCCCTCATGCGAATAACAATCTTTATTCGTTTTTTTTATCGCATCATTTTACTCCTTTCCTAATTTCGTCATTGTTTATCGAGTAATATATTGATCACGGAATTTTTCAGCAGCGTGCAATGAAGACTTTTCATTATGTACTTTCGATTGTTTGTGGAGTTTCTTGAAAGTGACCGTTCCGGATCAACGAAGAGGCGGCGTCGATAAGCTCATTACAATAATCAAACATGCACATTTCTTCCCCCTTCGCTTCCCGATCGTCCGTGCGGATACGTTCGTTTCTATTATCAAAAACGGGCACAAAAAGAAGATGTCTCGCGATAATATTGCGAATAATTGGACTTTTGTTTGTCCATTATTGTTTTTTGATAAGTTTTCGTGAATGTTCCGATCGAGCGCTGGTGTGACTTCCGGAAATGATAACCTGAAGCTACGAGTAGTACAGTCGTGCTGTATATTGGAGTCGGAAAAAATTAGAAGAAGGCTAGTTTTTTGACAAGTGATTTTGTAGGTGTCGCGGGTGCTAAATCCAAGTTCGCCTAAAAATCGGGGTGTAGGGTTTTTTTTTAGGGGATGAAAGGGGATGGGGTGGATCAATGCCAAACTACAACCCCCACGAGGTCGGCGCCGGGAGACAAAATGTTCAGAAAAATCCGGGTAGTATTTTTGTCCACAGCGCCGAAGTCGTGGAAGTTCATTTTGAGGGTGAAAAAATGGGGTGAAATTTTGAAAAATTAGTTTTCATTCGATAACTCTTTAGGAAAAATTCATACAATTTTTGTTCAAATGGGAACGTTGTAGCCCTTGAAAAGACGCGTCGATCGAGTATTTGATCATCCCTCTCCAATAATATCTTCGGCCCCAAAAGAATTGTTGAAGTATAAACAAAAAAATTGTTTATAGAATAACTCAAAAACAATCGATTTTTCGGGGATGGTTTAAATGTACGAAATGCAGAGAATAATTTTCTCTATATTTTCGTTCCTATGGACCACCCTTGAATTTTGCTTTTTCGAACCCCTCTCAGGGGTTGAAAATTCAAAATGAAATTCTGGGAAAACTATTGACCGAAAATAAAGAGATACGAGTTTGGCGCTGTGGAGAAAAATGTAGCTGAGGGTTCAAGCTACAAATTCTTCCACGGCGGCGAATTCGTGCGGTCAATAGTTTTCCCAGACTTTCATTTTGAATTTTCAACCCCCGAGAGCGGTTGGAAAATCAAAATTCAAGGGTGGTCCATAGAAACCAAAAAATTGAGAAAATTATTCTCTACATTTCGTACATTTGAACCAGACCCGAAAAATCGATTTTTTTTTCAGTTATTCAATAAACAATTTTTTTGGCACTTTAACCATTTATATGGGGGTGAAGATATTATCGGTGAGTGATGATCAAATACTCCATCGACGCGTCTTTTCAAGGGCTACAACGTTCCCATTTGAACAAAAAGTGTACGATTTTTTTCTAAAGAGTTATTGAATCAAAACTGATTTTACAAAATTTCACCCCACTTTTTCACCCCCAAAATGAACTTCCACGACTTCGGCGCTGTGGACAGAACTGAAGCCCGGATTTTTCTGCACATTTTGTCTCACGGCGCCGACCTCGTAGGGGGTGTAGTTTGGCATCAATCCACGCCCATCTCCTTTCATCCCCTAAAAAAAAAACCCCACACCCCGATTTTTAGGCAAAGTTGGATTTAGCACCCGCGACACCTACAAAATCACCTGTCGAAAAACTAGCCTTCTAATTTTCTCCGATTCCGGGGTTTTTCAGCGACAGCACGACTGTACTAAAGAAATTCAAGAGATCTCAAAATTAAACGGACGCACCAAACCCCCTGGTTTTTACTTATTGAATTCATTATTGTTGTCCCGAATGAGCGAGTTCTGCGAATACTCCGATGACCATCGTGACAAATATTCAACTTCGGAACTATTGAATTATGGAAGAGATGTTTTTTTTCTTCTTTCCAATTTTCCGGACGAATTGCGAATAACTTCCGTTAAAAAAAAGTCACGCGTCAGAAGAAACGTTCACTTCGTGGCCATTTGATTTTTCGTTCAAACGAAATCGTACGTGAAAAAGAAAAAAAGTTGTTTCGTCGCTATTTTATGACAATTGAATAACCCGCAAACTGCGTTTTAGAATTGTACATACTTGACACATGATTCGTTTTTCTTCATTACGAAAATTCATGATGATTAAAGAGTCGGATCAAAAATATGATTTGATTACGTGATTGTTTTCCGGAGACGAATAAGTGTCGTTAAGCGTTACACTGTGCACACGTGACACTGACAATTGGTTCTCGCGTGCACGCATACTCGGGTAAAAATTTCTCGGCAATGCCAAGCGGCGCCTTAATTGTTGCGAGAACCTCACGCTCACGCACAAATTCGCACGAGACTGCCGCAGTGGCTGGCGACCCTCGCAATTATTCTACAACTACGTTTCAGTCGCACTCACGCGCGTTGCCTCTCCGCTTCGATGTGACTTGGCCGACGAGTGCAACTCTTCAATCTCGTATTTTACTCGCGTCCGTGGGGCTGCGTTCGCCTATACCTCGCGACGTACACTCGCCGACGTTCGGAGATCCTGTCGGCAACAAGAAAAGAATAACGAGTTGCGGTTAAAGAAATTTCAAGGAAAATAAAATAATGGAGAAAAACGAATTCAGCGCGAGCGCAAAGTGGGCGAGGGTATCGGATATTCTCGTTTCTTTTTTCTCGAAAAAACTTGGCAAAAAACTCGTTACCGGAGAAACAAGTCGACCTTGAAGAAAACGAATATACGCGCGTTGCGAAGAGTCTCCCTCGGCTCTCGGTGACCTTGAAAATGAAGTGCATTTCTCTGCGGACTTGTGATAAAGTTGTCGTTTCGGCCTTCCCCCGCGCTTGTTATTGCAACGAATCGAAATTGACGAGCAAAAAGTCGCAGACTGCGAAATAAAGTATCCTCGAGTCGGTATATCATAGATTTATTTTCGTCTCCGTTTCTCGTGTTTTTTGCTTACTATATCACTGGATCACTGGAATCGTAAGGCTAGAGTTTTACGTATTATAATTCGTTAATAATCATGACGTTTGTATAAGGAAGAAAAACTATTATAAACATAACTTTACAATGCGTGAAAATTCAATTAAATGATGTCTAACTAATACTCGTACAAGTCTCTAGATCGACGATTTAAATATAACAAATTATTATGCATTTTCATTTTCATATCAGTCATACGTAAGAACTCATACTTCCAGAATTTGTAGGAATACTCCTTTCTCTGTCCCTCGCGCTCACTCTCTCTGCACTCCTCCCGTCTTGCTATCCATACATTTTTCATCTTCAATTTGAATCGTTCCGGCCCTCATACGTCGGCCATTTCACAAGATTCGATCACTTTTCACGGTGCGACAAAACGAAAGTAAAAGCTTCGATAAATCAATGAATATTATTTAAAAAAAATGGCGTCATATGCCGCTAGAATAGTGTAGACAAACATGTCATTACGATCTGTCCAAGCTTTTTTCCTCCTTAATCCCGCCGTAACTTTAAAATACGCTTTGACGAATCTACGCTTCGTTTTTCTTACTTTTTTACCCGCAGCAAGTGATTATTTCAAAATACGTATCTTCGCTACACGCGATTAGAGTCCCCTTCGTTATTATTACCCCCCTTTTTCTCGCCGTTCGCCCGTTTGCATTCGGAGCCCGTTCCTTAGTTATAACGTGCGAATAATATCGGAAATACTGATTAGGACAAATAATTTCATTGCGAAGTAATCGTTGGTCGGCAATTACGGTCGAAGCGGTGCTGGTTGCTTTATTTCGTTCTCTTTTGTTGGTTTCCTCGTCGTCTTCCAGCGTTGCTCGTGTTTTATCGGAGCTATAGCGACGTGTGTTCCTCACTTGCGAGGCTATCCGAGTCGTCGGTGTCGGAATTCGTGGCCGCTTGGACCCTCGCGTACTCGTCCGTGTCGATGCTCTTGCAAAAGTGTATCGCGTATTTCAGCTTTTGTCTCAGCACGGATTTGCACGAGTATCGGGGCATTTTGAGGAGGAAAAAGCACGTGTAGCTTTCCGGCAAAAAGTGATCGGGCGGATTGTACTTGTCCATCACCTGTAAACGTCAAATGGACATGTGAAAAATCACCCCGCGACGTAGAAGTACAGTAGTTTTTTTTTTTTTTCGCGTTGTAGGAACACCAGACCTGTAGGACGAAATCTCGGCCACGAAAATCGGCTATCGTTCGTGGCAATCGTGTCCTTCCCCACACGAAACGCAAGAACAGCGATCGCTCTTGATTGGAAAACTCCTCCATCACCTCCCAGAACCACTGCACGAGAGGCGCAGTCCCTTCGATGCCCTTGTACGTGGCGACCCCCTTCAGCAGGGCCAGCGAAATGTTTGGGCTTCCGCAGACCATCGTCTCGAGCTCCGCACCGCTGAACAAGGCCAGCAGAGGCACCGGCACAACCCTCGACAACCCTTCGCGCACAGCTTCTATCTGCGAATCGAACTCGTGAAGACGATAGTTCAGGGCTAATCGCACGTACTCGTGTCTGTTCTCGGGCGTGATTTTGCGGTATCTGCGAATTGGAGAAACGTGACAGTGTTGAGAATGAATCCTTTGGGCTTCTTTTCGAAAGGCTCGAATGTTTCACCGATCAATGGTCAAGGACATTGACTTCTTTAGACGTCCATTGAAAGCTATGGGGGAAATACCTTTAGGCGAGGGAAAAACATGCTGATTTTCATGGTTTTTTGAAGGTCTTAGGCCACAGTTACGGGTATAAAATCATGTGCGAATTTATCAATTTTTTTTCGTATGAAAAAGTGATTTACTCATAAAATTAATTACATATCTATTTAGTATGAATATCAAGCTGTTAGAAGATATTTATATTTCTTTTTCGATGTACAAAATGGCCGCCTACTCGAAACTTCTCGAAACAGCTTTTTTCCAATTGGCGGGACAAATAACTTCAACATTTTTCACTCGATTTACTTCAAATTTAAAAGTTATGTTCCTAATTGCATTTCGCAAAACTTTTCATTTTATGAGCAGTTTATGAGCAGTTATAACGAAATTTGTCACTGAAAATTCATTTCTTAAGTTCAAATACCTACAACTTTTGAATAAAACAATATTTTTTACATTCCGTACGTAGTTCTCTAGGTATTCTTATGTAGATTGACGAGAATTTTTGTTGTTTGTTCTAGGTAAAAAATTGTGGATGCTAAATTTCACGCTGCGGAGCGCCTAAAAAAAAGATAACAAAAGAAAATATTAGTAGTCGGCCATTTTGTACATCGAAAAAAAAATTCTAATAGCTTGATATTCCTACTAAATGGATGTGTAATTAATTTTATGAGTGAATCACTTTTTCATACAAAAAAAAATGGTTAAATTCGCACATGATTGTATACCCGTTACTGTGGCCTAACCTCTTGAACGAAAGATTTCCTGCCATTTTTGAGACTTATGGTATGTTTATTACGAATTTTCGCTGTTACTTGGGATTTTTTAAACTTCTTATTAATCTTTAAAAATGGCGGAGCGGCACGGTCTTCTAAACTGCGTTTCCAAAACTGGCGTGACGTACATCTAAAAAAACTAATCGACCGATTCTGACGAAATTTGGTATGAATCTTTTTAACCTTGTTGTCTAAAACACGACCCTTAATGTTTTTGAAAAAAACGTCGTTTTTATTGCAGTGTAGCCACTTTTCAGAAAGTTCAATCTTGCTGTTTCAAAGCGTAGCATTTCATCCATTTTCAACATTTCTCACTTTTTTTTGGTTCATATTCTGCGTATGAGTATTAATGAAAGAAAAATCTTTGTTGATTTTTTTTTCAGATTAATCTCGGCGACGCTTTGTGTCACGCCGTCTGACAACATCCGCCGCAACCCGTTTAGAAGACCGTGCTATACCTTCGCCATTTTTACAGATTAATAAATACCATGTAACTGCCAAAAGTAGTAATAAAACATACCCTAAGTCTAAAAAATTAAGGAATCTTTCTTTTTAAAAAAAGATACTGAAAATCAGCAATTTTGTTCCTCGCCTAAAAGTTTTTTCCTCATTTTTATTCCTGCCGCATCTCCCCCCTTAAGCTACGAACTTCCAATAAATTTCGATACTTTAGAAAATAAATACATGTGGGTTATTGAGAAGAGTTTCTTATATAAAATCGTAAACTGGACCGCAGTTAAGGGGTCTCCTCACTTTAGACGCTAAACCAAAGGCTATTTTCATGCATTTTCTGATAGGTTTATATTATAGATATTGATATAAAAGAAGATACACTTGATAAATACACTTTCGAAATAGATTAAAAAACAAATTTTTATGTATTTATGTAACCCAAACAAACTTCAAACGCGTTTTTCTCGAAGAAACGTTTTTCGACGGCTTGTGGATAAATTCTTCGAAATTACTGATCCTTATGAAATTTCAACCACATATTCTTTACAACTATAACTTTACAACTAAAACGGTGAAAAACACGTTTTTTTCGAGAAACGTCCGCCATTTTGTTATTTTTGCATATATCAGAAATCGTATGATATGCGCTATAGCCATTAACATACTGAATCTAAAACCGTTTGATTTTTTTGCTTCGGATGATCCATCTCCGAGATTTCATCAACGGCGCACAATTTTTTAGGCCATTTTTTAACTACCATTTTCGTCTATAAATAGTGACTTAAATAAATAATTTTTTAAAATGTATTTCGAAAGTGTATTTATTGAGTGTAACATATCAATATCTATAGTACAAAGCCATCAAAAAAATGCACGAAAATAGCCTGTTTTAGCGTCTAAAGTGAGAAGACCCCAACCAGCTTGGATGTGATCTTTACATAGTTTTTTAAAATTGTGTCGTGTACTTTGAGACGCGTACCATAACGTTCTTCAAATAGATTTTCTCTTTTTTTTTATCAAGGAAGAAATATTTTCCAAGTTACACCCATTTTTCCGGCCTCTGGATGTGTATCAACCCTTTAAATTGTCAGTCTTTTTTCGTCTCGAAAACGAAGTAGTGGACCTCGTTGAAACTTTTATCTTCCGCATCCACGTTAAAAAAATCAGTATGCCTAAACATTGATCGGTAAAACTGTCGACCCTCCGAACGACCAGGCGTTTTTTTTTAACGCAAAAAGGATTGTGGTTAGGACGATGAAATGGCCAGCGAAGAACTACAAACCTGTTGGACAGCGGGACGTCGTGCCCGACCGCCGAAGGCGTCGAGAAAGGCATCTCGAGGGTCTGAAAAACTTTTTCGTCCGGATTCATATCGCGAATGCAGAGTAATCCGGGCACGTAATTCCGATCGACCTCGGTGAGATCGGCAGGCGTCAAAGGTATACCGGCTAATTGTTTCCAAACGGGTTCGGCGAGGTTCAGGCTGAGCGGACTTCCGGTCCTAATTGCGATACCCATCAATATCCCGAGAAACTGAAACATCACTTTGTGAAGATCGGAATTTGCGGTAGGATTGAGCAAGAAGCAATCCCTGTTCGTTCCGTTGTCGTCGCGACCATTCGGCGTTGTTATGAACAACGGAAGTGAACCGTTTTGCAGCTCGTCACACATTTCGGCTATACTCTCGCTGTATCCACCGCCGCAATCGTCGACGCTTTCGCCTGCAAAGTTCAAGCATTTTTAACCATTTCGCAACGTTCATTCTAGTGAGATTTTCGTTTAGGCATCGTTAGTAATTCATAAAAGTTAATAAATAAATCAATAAAACTGAATAACAGAAAATTATCGTCATCAATTTAAGGAGGTTGAAGCGGTCCAGTTAAGCCAAATGACGGTTTATGAATTCTTTTTACCAATGGACCTCAAAAAATGCATACGAGGTATAAATTTATTCCGTAGTTGGTAAGTTTTCATAAAATATATAATTAAAGAGCAAAATTATGCATTTTTGAATTTTTATTACGTAAATAAGAAAAACTACTGTAACTACCACCTTGAAAAAGTATAACATTATCGATGATTATTATGAAAAAAACTGCGTCAGCGAATGTTTTATATAACTCAGAACGAAATTGCGAGTCATTTATAATTATGCCTATTTATATTTATGTCACGAGATTATTTATCATTACTATTAATTAATATTAAGTTTTGCCGAAATATAGCAACTTCGCGGACAGTGAAGTTGGCAACAACGCTCTTTATTTGCCGGCCAAGATTCGTCATTTTTCATCAAACCGTGATGGTTCAATATTAAATATATATGATTGACAATGGGCAAGATCGGAGGTTTTTTTCTCTCTAAATGTTGACAAAGGTTAAATTTGCGTTAATCCGTTTTTAGAAATGGTTCATCTCGGTGCTAAATAGCCGAAAAATTACATCACCTCTAGAGTGAACGTTTTGCCCATCTAACCGCACGTAAAATTACAACATCAAACTATTTTTTATCTGTGGTGTTTAGTGGTAAACAAAAATTCAAAAAAAATCGTAAAACCTCAGTATAGTCTAGACAATAACATAATTTTTTTTATTCTATCTTGGATTGTGGCTAACGCTTCAACCTCTTTACCACAATGAGTGTCGGAGAAAAATAATAAAAACGTGGTAGTTCCAAAAAGCCCATACTGCCGATTAATTTGGAATTTCGTGTACCCATGTATTTTGACTCGCTGATCACGAATATGATAGTGAAAATATCCGCAAATTTGATTTTCAAGGTCAAAACTCACAAAAACTGATTTTTAAAAAGGTTTTTCTATTTTATTTGAATAAATGTTGATCTTAGAGAAAAATGTTTCCGGCAAAAGTTGTAGCCTATAAAAAGATTGATCTTTTATGTTCCATACAGTTCTTGTCTAAAACCATTCTGTTTCGAGGAAAATGGGATACTGCTCCGATAAGTACATTTTGCGAAACTCTATTATAGTTTCGATATTATCTACTTGCGCATTTTACCGCGGGAAGGTTGGAGTTTAGTCTTTGAAGTACATGTTTTTTTTGGTGTTTTATTGAATTTTCAGTTTTTTAAAAATATTTTATTTTATTTTAGGCTTTTTTGGTGTTTTATTTGTTGCTTTTTCGTGTGGGTTTGTTTGGCTTTCAAGACTAAACTGCACTTTAATGACTAAAGTCCAACCTTCCCGCGGTAAAGTGCACGAGTAGATATTGGGAGTACAAATAAGTCTCCGCTGTTTGACAAAAGATGGCGCCACCAGGAGGTTATGGTTGAATTTGTCAGATGTAAAACGTCATATCGTAAGGTTGGATATCTGGCAAGACCATAACCTTGAAATATTAGCGATTTTGTATTAGCATCAGATAATTTTTTTCGTGCGAAAATGTCGAGTTTTGAGCCGAATAAGCGGCATTTACGGGAACTTTATGACTCTTCTTTACTTCTTTCATTTGAAGAAATTGGCGGCTGAGGCGCATCGATTGCTTGTAGAAGCATATGGTGAGGCTGCTTTGAGTGAGAGAAGTTGTCGTGAGTGGTTTAAAAAGTTTAAAAACGGTGAATTTGACGTCGAAGACAAATAACGTACCGGAAGGAAACCAAAAGTTTCCGCAAATAACGCTTATTCGGCACAAAACTCGACATTTTCGCACGAAAAAAATTATGCGATTCTAATACAAAATCGCTAATATTTCAAGGTTATGATCTTGCCAGGTGTCCAGCCTTACGATATGACGTTTTACATCTGACAATTTCAACCATAGCCTCCTGGTGGAGCCATCTTTTGTCAAACGGCGGAGACTTATTTGTAATCCCAATAATGTCAAAACTAACAGAGTTTAGCAACATGTACTTGTTGGAACATTATCCCATTTTTCTCGAAACAGAATGGTTTTAGACAAAACCTGTATGGAACATAAAAGATCAATCGTTTTATCGGCTACAACATTTGTAGGGAATATTTTTCTCTCAGATCAACATTTACTAAGGCGGGATATACATTTAAAGAGGGAAAAAATCAGCAATATTGATGGATTTTTTAAACTAAGCAATAATTATTCTACAATTATCAAACTTTAGGTATACTTTAATAGTATATTCAAGTATAGAAGACAATTTTTTAAAATTAATTCTCCATCAAATTGACGGAGCTGTGGCAGAGTGTTACAGCACGGTCGCCGCGGGAGTTGCGAATCGGCGTGCAGTCTAGCTTCCCGTAGACTTTGATTTGCAAAAAAGTTCAAACATTTTTTCAGTTAGAGGATGTATAGTTTTTATGTGACGGTAATTAAAAAGAAGAAAATGCAAATTCAAGAAAATGGCGCGCATTTACAAAAAAAATCAACATTTCATGTAACATTTCTGTAAAATGTGGATTAAAAAAGTAGTTTTTTTCCAATTTTTCAAAAACAATCCTCGTCGAGTAGAAGGTACCGATATTATCAATATTTCTACCAAGTTTCAACTCAATCGGCTTAATAGTTTTTGAGTAATCCTGAACGTCAATTTCGATAATGCAGTTTTGAGAAAAACGCGCTTGAAGTTCACGCCCGCTCCGAACCCGAGCGGTGAGGCCCAGCGTTGACGGGCTGTAACGTTTGAAGTTGTTCGAATTTCGCTTTGAAACTTTAGGAAAATATTTTACATATATAGTTCTATCGTTTAAAGAAGAAAAAAAAGAAATCGATTTTTTGATCGTTGTAAATGTATATCCCGCCTTAAAACAAAATAGAAAAACTTTTAAAAAATCACTATGAGAATACTAAAGTATTTTCACTATCTTATACGTGATCAGCGAGTTACGGCGCTATACCAGTGTGACACTTTACAAAAATCGATTTTTTTTTGCCTTTTTCGACAGTTTATACTTTCAAGAATATCATAATTTTTATCAATATCATTATATCTTGCAAAAATCGATAGTAAAATCTTTAAACGCATTTCTCTCGAAATGAGATTTTTCAAATTTGCTGACATTGTAACTCAAAGAGCAATTGTCCGATTGACATGAAATTTGAACTGAGAACTCTTGAATATATTTACTCTACAATGACGTAGGGTATTTTCGATTGGATGAACATTGACGATTTGGCATTGAAAAAAACGACCATTTTATAGGCAAAAAAATACAAACTTTGTTTCATAACTACGCCATTTTGTTAGATTTTGATATTTTTCGAAAATCCTACGTCATAGAACAGGAAATACCTTCCAGTTTAATGACTTTTTTTCCTTTTTCAGTTTCAGCTGCTCAATCGGCCGGGATCATGTCAGCAGTGGAGGAACTTTTTTTTCTGGCGCCTCTGAAGGCAGCGCATAAGTTGCTTGGATCTCAATATTTTCTATGTAAAAATTATGTATTACAGGTCAAATATAGCCAAATATATTCTTAAATTTCCGAAACGTTTAATGAGTACTTTTCGTCCAAAAAATTCCCCGAAGTCATCCAAAATTTCAGCGTTCACACTGGTATAGCCCCTTAAAATGAATGGGTACACGAAATTTCAAATGAATCGGCGGTATGGGCTTTTCGGAACATTGTCCTATTCATCATCGAACGAATGGGCTTACCAACGAACTTGACTTTCCAAACTCGATGCGGCAGGAATAGAACGTCCTGGGTGAGTAGTGACATTTTCGAGACCATCTGGCCAAAAACGGACTTGATACCGTCGGGACCGGCAAGGCCGCCTTTGCTGCGTGCTCTCTTCACCTGTATCCTGTTCAACTCGATCACAGGACCGTGTTGTCTGTCCCTGACCATGGTTGCTTGAACGACCTTACGGAAGGTCGCCTCCTTAATACTGTAAACGAGCATCGGTGCTAATTTGTTGAGGCCCAATGGTCCCGAGGTGGGAAACATGACGAGTGAAGGGCACAGGAGTTCGGCAAAGTGATGCAGTAGTACGAGACGATTGTGGAGAGCGGCGAACGGTAAGTCTTTCACGAGATCGTATTCCATCGGTGTGGCGGCTGGCAATCGGCTCTGTGTCGCTTTCGTAGTGCTCCACGCCAGTGTATGAGCGCTACCGCACGCGACACGTGTTATTTTTTTTCCCTGTAGGGCGTGAACGAGCCGGGGACGTTGCAGAGCGCCGGTCGTGCCGTCGCCCAATTGGCCCTCGTCGTTGTCGCCCCAGGTGAAAACTTCACCCTTGTCCGAGCAAGCCACGCAGTGCAGGGAACCCGTCGCTATCGATATTATCTTCTTGCCTTGAAGAGCCGCCACTTTTCGAGGCCTTCGCACGTGGTCGTCGGTTCCGTGGCCCAATCGATGATAATCTCCCTTTCCCCTGTTTTCGTACACACGATCCACGAAGAATTAAAATAAGTTGGATAATAAAATATAATATAATTATAACATGAATAATAACGAAAGTAATAGATGGCCGAATATTTGTTTGAGAGAGGAAATAAGGGATCTTAATAAATCTCGAGCCTTCGAAATGGGGAATTAAGAAAATTAGAAATTGAGGAAATACTTGATATGATAAAAGAGGGAAAATAAAATAAATAGACTTTTATAGACAAGGGATTAAAAAACTTAAAAAGAAAGACCATAGGGGGAGAAAAAAAGCAGATTCAAAAATCGACGTATAATAGTTTATACAAGGCGATAGAGAACGACTATGCTCCGTGGAAGTAATTGGGCGGCAATAGTAATTTATGCTACAAGTGCGGGAGACAACGAATTCCATCGCACGTAAGTTTCAACTTACACGCTTAACGTTTTTTTTTCGCACACGTCCCATACATTTTTTTTGCAATGACTGCCTCGAAAGTGGGATCTGAGATTCAACAAAACCAGTAACAATTATATTCAAATACGACTGTGATAAGTTGACGTTTCGTATCACATGAATTTCGCTACATTCGAGTTTGTTCAATCGGTCCAAAATCGTAGCACAAAAAACTATCAACCTTGAAAAAAACCGTTTTTTCGTCGATCAATGCGGTAAACTGAGCTATAAATAGATTTTTTTGCGCACTAGTGCGGGAAAGTCTCGTATTCCCGCACTAGTGTGGGAAAATAAGTATCGCTGAGAAATAAGCCACTTTCCGCACGTTAAACACCAATCGAAAATCGCACTTTCGGGGCAGGCATTGCAAAAAAGATATTAAGGGGTCTTCTCACTTTAGACGCTAAAAAAGGCTATTTTCATGAATTTTTTTTTGATAGGTTTATATTATGGGTATCGCTTATATTATAGGTATACACTTAATACACTTTCGAAATACATTTTTTTTTATGTAATGTATTTATGTAAGCCAAACAAACGTTAAACGCGTTTTTCTCGAAACAACGTTTTTCGACGGCTTGTTGATAAAATCTTCGAAACTACTGAACCGATACTTATGAAATTTTAACCACATATTCTTTACAACTATAGCTATGGCGCATATGAAGGATTTTTTAAAATTCTGATATTTACTATTTTTTTTGCCAAAAACAGCGAAAAAACCCTGGTTTTTTTTAATGTCCGCCATTTTGTTATTTTTGCGTATATCAAAAATCGCCTTTAACATACTGAATCTAAAACCCTTTGATTTTTTTGTTTCGGATGATCCATCTCCGAGATTTCATCAATATCGCAGACCTACAATTTTTTCAGGACATTTTTTTATTAACTACCATTTTCGTCTATAAATAGTGACGTCAATAAATAATTTTTTTTATAGTTATTTCGAAAGTGTATTTATTACGGGTAACAACTTTTATATCAATATTTATAATATAAACCTGCCAAGAAAATCATGAAAATAGCCTTTTTTAGCGTCTAAAGCGAAAAGACCCCTTAATGTACACACAAATAAATGTCCAAACGATTTTTCAACCTTACTTGTTCTTTCAAAATTAATTTTCTTATATAACCTTGATTTAATTAACGGTTATTCAATTACTAACTAATTTAAATAACCTTTTTAAATAAACTTGGGTTTGTTTGGGCTTGTTTGTTGAAATCGAAAATTTCAAAAAAATTCAAACCCCTATTTTCACAGTCTCCGTTATGTACACTCTGGCGGAAAAACACAACAAAGTGCGAAATTTCCCGGCCTGTCTCCCTCCCTCCCGTCCTCAACTGCATCTAAAACCGTTCGATTTTTGATCGATTCGAAACCGTTCGATTGTTTCGGATGATCCATCTCCGAGATTTTATCAACAGCGCAGACGTACAATTTTTTTAGGACGTTTTTTTTAACTACCATTTTCGTCTATAAATAGTGACTTGAATAAATAAATAAAGTATTTCCCGACGAGCTCAATCATTGTTTTTTTTTTTTCAGTAAATTCGTCAACAACAGTCCGTTCGGGTATGAAGTATTTACCAGGTATAAACAGCCCCGGACCGGGTGAGAGCCACGGAAAATTGACTGCCGCACTCGACCTTCACGACTCCCAGTCCCGCGAGGGATTCGATCTTCATGGGGCACTTGCAACCGTCGCTTCCGCCTCGGCCCAGCTTCCCGTAGTCACCGTCGCCCCAGCTCCAAACGTTGTCGTCGTCGGTCACGCACAATGTTTGCGCATCGCCACTACCGCAGGCAACGTCCACTGCTTTGTAGCCCTGAAGGGCGCTAACGACTTTCGGCTTCAGTCGATCGTCGCTATCTCCGTGGCCCAGACGACCGTACCGGCCTGAAAATATTCATCACAACCGATATACGCGTTATTCTTGATTTCTTCCCACTTATCTACGAACCATCTACTCGTGAAATTTCATGCACATATGTTTAACATTGTCTAAGTTGTGAGGTTGCGACGGACGGACGAACGGACACGATAAAGTCTTTTAAAGTCTTTTGAAACAACCAAAAAATATTTTTAAACTTTAATCGACTCATTTTGTGTACGATTTTAAAGGCGTCAAGTTAAATTTAAATCGAGCTGAAGTTGAGAAGAATAACAGTTTGGAAATAGACTCTATGTCTATAAGACTACAGCTGTCATAATTCGAGTTATCAATATAACTCGATTTTAGTGAGATAATAAAAAAACATTTATAAAGTAAGAAATTTATCCTACTTAATTCTAGATCTTGGAGTTTTTTGTACTTTATAAGAAAAAAGGGCAACCTTGAATACTAGGGCAACCTTGAATGCAGTAGCGCGCGAAAGATTTCGTGGTAAACACGTTTCATAAAAGTATGCAAATAGCAAAATACTAATTCTTGTCCCGGCAACTGTGTTTGGGTCGACATATATATGTGAAGCATCTTTCTCGCAAATGAGTTTTTTTAAACATAAATATCTTTCAAGGTTAACAGACGCCCATCTTGAAGACACTCTTCGCATATGTTGTTGCTCGCGAGAACCAAACTATAAAAAACTGGCTCAAGATCGGAGGTGTTATTTCTCACATTAAGGGGGAAGTCATTCCACATAAAGGCCGCAATAAATGCAACGTTCTTTTACTGTCTAAATTTATAGTTTGAAACCAGTAGAAAACGATGCAGTTAGTGATTTTGGTCAGTTCTAAAAAATAACGTCCCGAGAGCCTTTGAGCGTGACTCACCTCTGCTCCGTTTGGAGCCCTACGCGCAGGTATAGGCACCATGTGGGGAGGTGAGTCGTCTATTCAATAATAGCTGTTAGAAACGCTTCTATACCCATAGAAATATAGTATCACGAGGAAGCTGAAGGACTATTATATGGTGCGGAATAGCTGACTATTCGCTAAGTCACAGAATCATACGTTTGTCCCTTGCCGAAACTTTAAACGCCATTATCTCGAATCTTTCTTTTCGATGAGTTGAAAATCGGTGTACACGATTACTCCAAAACTATTTGACCGAATAAGCTCATATTTGGCACACGTTTTTATGATACTTATGTGCCATTGATGAACCTACCCTCGACTACAAATGATCAAAATAAACATGTTTTTAACTGGGTCAAAGTTTGATTTTTTTGCGGAAAAAATCAACTTTTTTGTTCCAAGGCCTCCCTTTTAGCCAATTATCATTATTTTCCCAATATTAATGGTTCATCAAGTGACCACATATATATACTAATTAATTTTTTTTCGCGAGTTGTTTCAGACAATCCTACGCCACTGCGGAAAATTCGTCGAAAACAATTCGTCGAATTACAATTCGTTAAAAACAATTTGTTGAAAAACCAATTTGTCGAATCACAATTCGTCGAATGACGAAAATTCCTCACAACCATCGGAGGTATCCTGTGGCCACCCCCGTGTTCTACGCACCCCAGGATGATTAAAAATAAAATCAAGATACGACAAATAATATAAAAAATTGCATAAACAATACATTGTTGCAGAAATCTTTCGTAAAAATGTTCTTCAAAACACATGAAGTACAAACTGTTATTAAATTTGTAACGATTTTTTAACTTTTCATTTGCCATATTGGAGCCACTATTTTGTAAGGAAATATTCTCATTTCAATAAAAAATAAGGGAAATGTCAAGATTTGCCACTGTTTATATTTCTTCTATTTTGACATGATAACCCAAATTTCACCGTTAAATATTGACGCCACGGAAATCGTACTCTTGCGTACTCGCGTACTCGTGTGTTTTGTTTTTAATTAATCGTTCCAATAAGAGTTATTTGGTGAATGGCTCGCCGATGAAATATTTTTGGACAATCCTTTTTTCGATTAATTGTGATTCGACGAATTGTGATACGACGAATTGTGATTCGATGGATTGGTTTTTCGATTAATTGTTTTCGACGAATTGTAATTCGATTAATTGTTTTCGATTAATTTTCCGCAAATCGATCCTACGAGGTGCTGGAGTGTACACCGCATTCGGCCTCTCTTCCGGACAGTTTCACGACGACTGGTTATATCTTCGCCATTTTTAACTTTTTTCACACCACAAAAATCGTTAAAAAAACTATAATTATGTAATAAAAAGTACCTATGACTCTGTAAATATATATACATTCCTTATCCTCCGAAAAAAAATAATGAAAATCGACTAAAATTTGGCGTTTTATATGGAGTGCCCCCTTAAGAACCTATGTAAAGTATATTATGTTTGAGAGAAAAATAAAAATAAAAACCAATAATATGTGCTTTTATAAGCCACATTCTTTTTGAGAAACAATAATAACCTGCTTGCTGTAATTGATATTTGCAGTTTTACTTTCTCTGGACCGCAATAAAAAATTTCAAAAGTATCCGGACCCCACTATAAAATCCTTGGCAACCCCTGTTCCAAGGGTTCCTCATTTATTTGTAAAACCCTAAAAATGCAGCGAAACTTTCAACCTTTTCCCCAAGTGTACAATAATCCAGCGTTGTTGATGGCCGCGCTGTGGTGTCCTCCGCATGCGATGTCGACGATTTCCGTACCAAGAAGGGCCTCGATGAGTTTCGGCCGATCGAAGGACAATCTGTTGCCGTGCCCGAGCTTCCCGTCGTCGCCCTCGCCCCACGAATAAACGTGTCCCTCGGAGCTCAGTGCCAAACAGTGTTTGCCGCCCGAATTGACAGCTATTTTTTTTATAAACACGTGCTGAATGGATTCCAGGAGGGTGGGGACGAGAACCGAGACTGTGCTTCCGATGCCGAGTCTACCGACGGCTCCGTATCCTGAAATCAATCGAGAATAACAATCAGAGCTATTTTAACGCAGGAGTCGCGGAGAATTTGCGATAATGGAATTTCTCCTTCGACTAGCAGCCGTGCCTTTCCTAGGTATCATTTTGGAATCCGAGGCCATTGACGTTTCTAATATGATTTTCTTATTCATATTAATTTATAGATCCTCAATATATAGTGACGAAGGCATTATCGTAGCAAAATGTAAGCACTTCTTACATGTGTGTTTTATTCTCTCAATAATTACTTCCACATATTGGTCATAGGTTGGTGTCAGTGTTGGGCAAAATGTAATTGCTAGGGTAACCGAGGATTAGCAATTACTTAGTTGTCAATCACGACTGTAACAATTAACAAATAATTCATTGTAATTGTGAAAACGCACGACCAACGATTAATCAATTCTTAAGGCCTTAGGCCACAGTAACGGGTATAAAATCATGTGCGAATTTAACCATTTCTGTGCGCATGAAAAAGTGATTCACTCATAAAATTAATTACACATCTATTTAGTATGAATATCAAGCGGTTAGAAAATAAATATATATTTTTTTTTTCGATGTACAAAATGGCCGAATACTATTTTGTTTCGTTATCTTTTTTTTTAGGCGCTCTACGGCGTGACATTCAGCAGCATTTTTTACCTAGAACAAAAACAAACATTCTCGTCAATCTACATTAGAATACCTAGAAAAGTATATAAGGAATTTGAAAAATATTGTTTTATTCAAAAGTCGAAGGTATTTGAACTTAAGAAATGGATTTTCAGTGAAAAATTTCGTTATAACTGCTCATAAAATGAAAAGTTTTAGATTAATCAGAAATTCCGTACGTACTTCTCTGCGAAATGCAATTAGGAACATAACTTTTAAATTTGAAGTAAATCGAGTGATAATTGTTGAAGTTATTTGTCACGCCAATTGGAGAAAGCTCTTTCGAGAAGTATCGAGTAGTCGGTCATTTTGTACATCGAAAAAAAAATACATTTTCTAACAGCTTGATATTCATACTAAATAGATGTGTAATTAATTTTCTGAGTTAAATTGTTACATACGCACATGATTTTATACCCGTTACTGTGGCCTGAGGCCTTAATTGCTGTAGTCGCAATTAACAATTAACCAATTGTCTGACGATTTTTTAGGCAAATTTTTCACTTTCCAAAAATTTGCCTAAAAATTCGTCGGATAATTGTTAACAATAAATGAACTATGCAATATAAAAAAAACCCTACGTACTTCCATAGACAATGTATTTTTCAATATATATTCAACATTTCAAGTGAATCGGTTGAAAATGGTCTGAGTTATGTTTCCGGCCAACTTAAAAAATGCAGTTTTGAGACAAACGCTGCGCAGCCGCCATTTTGAAATTAATCGCTCCAAAAAAATTATTGTATACAGTCACTGATATGTATGATAAACATCCTTCTTTAAATCTCGACTTATTTTGTAGTTTTTCTGCAAAAAAAAAATCCCCAAAAGCCTGTTTTTTTCCGGCCTCTAAAGTGGCCTAACCCCTTGATGAGACGCGTACCCGTAGAGTAGACTTTTCCATCAGCGGTGACAGCGAAGAGTGTTTGTTCGCCACCCGCGAGTTGTACGGGTCTCAGAGCCGAGAGACTTTCGCACGGCGATGGTAATTTGACCTTGGCGCCTTCGAGGCCTCCAAGCTGTCCCCGATGGTTGTGTCCCCATCCGTAGATGGCTCCTGATCCATCCCACGACAGCGTCCAGTCCTCGGGTCTCCTGTTGAGCCACAGTAGCAATTGTTCGTCGTGTTCTCTCTTGAAGAGTTCGTGATTCTCGTGATCCCTCGTGCCGCCGTCCTCCTCCGTGATCATCTCGTTGATTCTCTTGGTAACGTCGAGGCAAAAGTTTTTCGACAATGGCGTACGATTCACGAGTGACTTGGCGACTCTCGCGGCGAGGCAGTATCTCCTGAACCACGACCACTTGTGGATCTCGATGCAGCACGGCATGGTGTCGAGTTCGAGATCGCACGCGAGCGCGACGAGAACTTTGAAGAAATCACTGTGCATGAGTTGTTTGCCACCGCGTACGGCGGGATCCTCGTACTCGTATTGTCGCAGTAGTGCCTGTGGCAACGAGCCCAGCAGTGAGGTCAAGGGTGCCGCGTCGGACCTCAAGCCCGGTCCGTTCAAGTAGACCATTTGCAATTTCTTCAGAGCCCACATGCGTTGCTGTGCGGTGAGGGTGCTCAGTTGGCTGCATTGAGCGAGTGCAGTCGCGAGTCTACCGACGATACTGCGATCCGAGCTGACGAGACTGTTGTCGAGCAAACACTCGGCTAGAGCGATAGCCGGTTGCGAGAGTACAGCTCGATCCGAGCCGAGCTCGTGTGGCGCCAGAATCGCCAATATCGGATGAACCGTGAACCGCCATCCCCATCCGTTCATCGAGCCATCCGACGAGAATCTCCATCGCAACTCGTCACCCTGAATCCTTATCTCAGCGGCCCACTCGCTCCATTCCATGCCCGATCTGACAGCGACGACGTGTCCCCCACCGTCCATTATCGTCAACGGATCGTGTCGCTTTTCCGTCGCGCACTGACGATCGAATTCGACCCTGAGTGCTTCGGCGCCCGGTATCTTCACGTGTCCCGTCAACGTGGTGTCGTCCATATACGGATGCGGGCTCTCCTGTACGATCGGCTGTGGCGCGTTGTTCAAACAACTCGAATTCGCCGCCGTGTCCTCGAGTTCCGTCACGCAAAGCTCCAACAGCATTTTCCTAATATACGGCTTTGTTTTTCCCAGCGCAATGAGAACACTCGAAATAACGTCCTTGGCCGAATTGCAGACTCTATTGGCAACGGCGAGTTTCAGTAGATCAACGAGCATCCTGGCGTCGTCCTCGCTCAGACTCGACGTGAATTCGTCCAAGCCAGGCTCGGTGGAAGCCTCGCCGACCACCTGAGCGTTCGAGGTCAGCGTGGCGGCGATAACGCTCATGGCGCTCGTCGACATCCTCGAGGCCCTCGAGGAAAGGCTCGTGGAGCTCGACATCGAGGGAAATATCGCGTTCGAGTAGTCCTCCGGTGCCGGTGTCGCGCGTGGGCTCGACTGTAGATTCGCGACTTCGGCTACCATGGCCGGTGCCTCGCCGCCACCCTGGGCGATCTCCCCGACGTTCTGATAGACCGCGTGACCGACGCTCATGCTCGTCGTTGCCTCGGAGGGTGTATCGGGCTGGCAGGACTTTTCGCAGTTCGTCACCACGTCCGTGTGGCTCCTGAGGGCCGTCACGATCGCGCTTCGCGCTTGCATTATGTGCAGAGCGTTGAGAACATGCTGAAGAGCCTGTTGCTTGGCTACGTTGCTCTCCAGGGAGAGAATGATGTTGGACAACGAGGGCCGAGCGTTTTTCGCCGCGCCTACGACGTTCGTCTCCTGGCAGTTGCTCGAAACGAGGAGAGCCTGGCCCAGTGGATCTTTGGCGGTTGCGAACGCGACCGGTTCTTGATTGCTCGTTATTTGGGGATCCGTGAGAACCCAGGCGACGCTGTGACTCGAGCCGCATGCCACCCTGTTGACTTTCGCATCCTCCAAGCCGTGCACCAGCGAGGGCTTTCGATTGCCAATCGTCGTGCCGTTTCCCTGTTGACCGTGATCGTTGTCGCCCCAGGCGTAAACCTGGCCGTTGTCCGTCACGGCCAGACAGTGAAGCGCGCCAACGGCCACGTGAATGATCTTTTTGCCGCGCAGCGCCTCGACGAGAGTCGGCTTTCTCACGTGCTGATCGTTGCCGTGACCCAAACGAAAGTAGTCGCCTTTGCCCCAGGTCAAAACTTCGCCGTATTTCGTGAGGGCGAGAGAAAACTGAGCCCCGCACTCGACCTGAACGACACCGATGCCGAGCAGACGATCCACGAGGAGAGGATTGTTGCAGCCGCCGCTTCCACCGCGGCCCAATTTGCCGAAATCACCGTCGCCCCAGGAATACACGTAGCCTTCTTCGGTGAGCGCGAGGGTCTGGGCATCCTTGCTGCCGCAGGCGACCTGAATCACTCTCTGATCAACGAGAGCCTTCACCAATCTGGGCTTCGTCTGCGTGACCGTGTCGCCGTGTCCCAAACGCCCGTACTGGCCCAGTCCCCAGGTGTAGAGTTCCCCGTTACTGGCTATGGCCGCCGAATGGCCCGAGCCACACGCAATGTCCCGTATCCTCTTGGACTTGAGGGCCTCGATGAGACGCGGCTTGTCCAGCGAGAGACAATTCCCGTGGCCGAGCTTACCGTCCTCGCCGTCGCCCCATGAGAACACCTTGCTGTCCTGCGTCAACGCCAGTGCGTGCGTACCCCCCGAGTGCACTGCGACTTTCTTGATCACGTATTGGCTCAGGAAGGGTATTGGCTTGGGCTCGTAAACGTTGTTGTTGTCACCCAGGCCCAATCGGCCATTCGTACCTTCGCCGCAGGCGTAAAGTTTGCCCTCTTGCGTTACGATGAAGAGGGTCTTGCTGCCACCGGCTATGTGGACCGGTTTCAGCTTGGACAGTACCTCACTGTACACCGGCAACTTTATCTTCGAACCCTTCAGTCCACCCAACTGATCCTTGTCGTTCAAACCCCATACGTAAATCGCAGAGCTCTGATGCACATCGCCGACTCTCTGCGTCGACATTTGCTCCTGCACGACCTCCCAATCCGAGGCGAGAAACGACACCGATGTCGTCAATTGATTCTCGAACAATTTCTTCCTTCCCACGATCTGCAGAGCGTGAATTTTGCAATCTATACCGCCGTTGTGACACTGCTTTATCGATATCTCGATGCAGGCGTAATACTCGTTGATGTCCTGCAGCAGGTTCACGGTCTCGTCGGTGTTTCTCACGGTGATGGTCGCTAATTCGAGGAGGCTACCAAAGGAGTCGCCACCGCTCACCGTCACGAGGGACGGCATGTAACTACTGTCCTGCGGATTAACGACGATCTTGAGCGAGTGCACGAGTATGTTGGGCAACATTTCCAGGCGAATCCAGTGTTTTCCCTGATAGCCGCAGCTCTGCCAATACTTGCCCGAACCGTCGATCAGCCTGGTTGCCCAATTTTCCCGCGACGACACGCTCAGCGTTCTAATGCACTTGAACCAGTCGTCTATAAGCGAGGGTTCCGTAAGATCCTGTCGATGGTATCTTCCGGGTTTGCCCGCGTAAATGGCCGCCGAGCCAGGCTCGGCGATCCTATTGAAGCCGTGCCTGTGCGAGCGCTTCGTGTAGAAGCAATTTTCGCACAAATTGTAATTATCGCAAGGTTTGCACTTGAATCTCGGGCCGGATATCGGCGTGAGGTGACAAGAGTTGCACGTGACAGCGTGATGACAGGAGGGCACTCGTTCCATCTCCGCGGCGTGTCCGGTCCAGCTGCTCTGCTGTGGAAAATCAACCGAGACGTCTTTGCCGTTGTTCATGATAGCGGTAACGACGCCGACGCTCGTGTGATTCACCGAGCCCCACTTGTACTTGGGCACGGCGACGGAAGATTTGACGCGAACTTTGTCGCCAACTTTGAGGGCCGGTGGACCGGGCAACGTGGGCGGATGTCCGAGTAACTCGATGTGTATGAATCTGACCCAATAGGTGCCGTCTTTGTGTTGCCATGCCACCTGCACGTTCAAATCGTGAAGTCCTTCGAGATCGATTCTCACGACTTGGCCAATGTCACCGTACTCGACTTCCTCGTAACTCTTGCAGCAACGGACCAACATACCGGCAGCCACGTTGTCGCGTACGTAGATGGCGTACTCGTCGACGAACAGAAAGTCGGATCTCTTCATGTAGTTCGGCTGAGGGATTGAGCTGGCCTCGTGGCTCGAGGGACTGTCATCGATGTCCTCGCTGCTCGAGACATCAGCGTCCGAGACGCTGTCCAAACTGGAGATCATGTCGGTGTCGGCCCCGTACACACCCGTGTCGGCTTTCTCGAGTAGCCAAGCCACCACCGTCTCGGCCGTTACGTTGCTCTCCGCTATGCTCAAACTCCGTATAGCGAGTTCGACGATTTTTCGGTGAAAGCCCATTTCCGTGAGTTGAGTGACAAGTGGCACGGCCGACGAGGAAGTACCGGTTTTTCTCGCGCTTTTGCAGTGCTTCTTTTGACTGGAAGTGAGAGAAACGAGTGAACATTCGGACGTGGGAGTTGCCGGGTCGGAAGCGAGGCCGGTGCGATGTATCGGGGTGTGTCTCAGTTCCGAGGCAAGATATTGAGACACGGCTAGCGCAGCTTCCTCGAGTTCTTTCCTCTTGAATATCGGCTTGAGAGGCTGCGGCTTGGTCGCTCTTATAAGCATCTCTTGGAGCAGCGTGTTGCAATGATCGTCGTCGGCCTCGGAGCTCGTTCGCCACTTCAACACCTGACGCAATTTGCTCTGATGCCCAAGAAGCGCTCTGCCAGCGTTCAGCGCGGCCAATTGTTCTTGCTGGGTCTGCAAAACCGAGGAATTCACAACGCCGGCAATGACGGGCATGCCACCCGGTCTTCGATCCAGGCGACAATGGCCGAGCAACAAATTGGCCCAGGCCGACAGGAGAGAATCGCTCACGGTCATTCGATCCAAGTGAAACTTGTCCGTCGTTGTTTTTATCGCTGCGAAGGGTACTTTCTTGCGTACTCCGGTCTCGTCGTGCATCTGCACGATAAGCTTCGAGTGCGGTGTGAATCTGCATATCGTACCGATCTCGCCGTCGATCTCGACCGTTCCACCGACCCGGGGACGATCGTCCAGGCCCCCGACGACAATGAGAGCCGCCATTGCGATTTGCTGCACGAGCAGGCCGTGTTCGCCACCGTTCTCGTTCATCTGTATGTGGAATAGCGGCCCGTCGCTCAGTAGATCCGAGGCGAGCGACAGTTTGGCCGTCAGGAATGCGTTCAATGTTGAATTCCACGCGGGCAACAAGTGCAGAGATCGTACAAGGGCGATCAGTTCCTCGGCTAGGGTCGAACTGTGCGATGCGGTGAGGGAGACGCGACATCTGTTGGCGTGAAGTTCCGAATTGTCGCCGGCTTCGCACATCAGCGCAATCTGTCCCAATAGTTGAAAGGCCTTCTCGAGGAAGGGAGTCATATCCGGATTGTCCGCAGTCCAGGATGACAAGACCGCCGACAACAGCCTCACCGCCATTATCTGTTTGGACAAATCGGGATCGTTGTCCTCGGCGATGAGGCGCAGGAGAAAATCGATCCAGGCTGGTGTGCTGAGAGCGTTGCACAGCGAGTGGGAGGTCGCGATTGATTTCAGAAATCCCAGAGTCGCCCAAGTCTCGTGATGTTCCCGCGCCAATTGCGCCGCCATGGACGAGTCCGTTTTGTTCACGGCTGACATTATACCGCGCAGAACCGAGGAGATAATCGTCACGGCCGACGGTTGAACGTTGTCGGCGTTTGCACCGCACGAGAGCAAAATAATGCGCAAGAGGGAGGTTGAAGCTTTCTTGAGATACGTGGTTGGATGAATTTCGCGTGAAGGATCGACGATCGTTTTGTTGGTGTCTACGGGGGAATCCTCGTCGGAATCGCTCTCCTGAGGGATCGGTGGCTCGGCCAGCTTCAAATCGTATTTACCCTCCTTGCCCATACGATAAGAATTGGTCGTGCCGTTGTCCCATTGCACTCTTATCCAACCGTCCTCGCCGAGGGCACCGATGACGCGACCCTCGCCCGGTGGAGGGCCGTCCTGATCGCCCCATTTCCAGTCAACGCCTCTCACCACTCTCGTGCCGATTTTCATCAGTGCAGCGAGCTCCGTGCCGGTCAACTGTACCGCCGGGGGTTTGCTCTTCTGTATCGCATCCTCGTAGATGGCGCTTGCGTCCTTCTGCCTCGGACTCTCGTCCTTCATCGACGGTCCAATTTGCCTCAAGAGGCTCAATATACTCGACAGCAGACCGGAATTAACCATTAGACCGATCTCATTCGCGCAATGATGATTCGTGAGCATTCCCAATATCGTAAGGAGAAATCGCGCCCTCGGTAATTTTCGCAGCCACGTGTAAGTGCCCTGATTCAAGCTGCTCTTCCCGCTGGCTTTACCCTTGCTCGGCGATTCCGCCTGTATGACGTAAGCTCGGAGAGCTCGTATGGCCCAGGACGTGATTTCCGCCTCGGCCAATTGAATCTTCACCTTCTGATAAGGCGTGACCAGTTGAATATTGCTAAGCGCGTGGGTTATTCCGGATGTGAGATCGTTGGCGGTCTCGTGAGTCAAACCCAGCCATCCGTTCAACAGCGAGTACTTGACCGACGTTATGAGAAAGTCCTTCCTCAGTAGCTCCTGCATCATGACGATTCCACGTTCACGGAGCTTCGCACGTTGGATCTGACAGTACATCGCTCGGCGGAGAGTCTCGACGTCGCCACCGTCCTCCGCGACGACAAAATTAATGACGTTGGTCATCAGCTCGTACGGGTCGATCGTCAGTGCCTTCGTCTTGACTCTCTCGTGCAATTGCATCATGACGTTCGCCGTGCCCAGTATATCCTCGAACTTTTGCAAAACCGGCATCTCGGCGATCGGCGTGGAATCTTTGGTTGTCGGTTGCGAGCCGTCCTCTTTAGCACGAGATTTCGAATTTTGAATCGACGCGTTCACGATATCCTCCATTTTGCTCGGCGACTCTTTGTTCCTGCCGATGTCGTTGATGACGCTGCGCACCGCGCGTCGAAATCTCGGAAGGGTGTGTAAAATTTTCAGCTCCCGATAAGCCTTGACCTCGTAGCTCGTCGACGGTCTCACCTCGTAGAGTAAAAATCGGCATTTTTCTTGAGCGGGCGCGCAAACCTCCTTGTAACTGCGATTCTGTTGTTGCCTCGTTCTTATGAGATTCCACTTGGTCTGATGAATCGTTCGTACCATGTCGACGAGGGCTTTCGACAATTTTCCGTTGCCCGTGGCGCGCTCCTGCTCGACAATTTGGAGCGTTTGGTAGCCGAGCGCCAGATGCTTTATGGTGACGGCCATCAAGAGGCGGCCGATCTCCTCGACCGGATGATCGCTGCAAAAGTCAACGTGCGAGAGCAACAGATTGGATTTGCTGAATTTGTCGACCATGGTGAGGAAGGTTTGAACGTTGGGATCGGTCTTGTGATTCTCGGCGAGTGCATGAACGAACGAGGCGACTCGATCGTCCGAGGCTCGTTGTTGTTCGTCCTTGGTGCGCACCGGGATCGTAGGTTTGGTCGGTGAAGTCGCCGGTGTTGAATTGTTGCTGCGCGCTTCGCCTTTTTCCTCCTCGTAGGGATTGGCAGGTTGAAGTACCTGCAGGCCACCGCGAAGAAAGTTTGCGTTGAGCCATGCACTGGCTTCTTCCTCGGCGGGAAGTAGAGCGAGACTCTGACGCATTCGGTGGGCAAGCAGACCGAGAAGAAAGCCCAGAGCTCTCTCCATGTCGAGGAGGGACGAGCAGACGTCCATAACTTCGATGGTGAAGCGCGTCGTGTCAGGCTCCGGTTGACAGTAATAACCGACGTAACAGGAGTCCATCATCGAGCGTGTCAATTGCGCTGGTAATTGTCGCGTCGCGTTTGGCAACGGGCCGCCGGTCTCGTCACCGGCGTAACGATGAAACATCTCCAGTGTGCAAGTGCCCTCTTGACATACGTCTTGTATGTCGTAGACGTTGCCATTGATGACTATCCAGAGGCCACCGTCGCGATTGTGATTCTCGAGATCGGCCCAACGTATCAACGTTGGTTCTTCGCTGACGGAAGTTTTGCTACCCTGCTGGGGCACTATTATACCGGGCCACGACAAATCGTCGGCGTCCTCGTGCTCCGTGGAGGGAGCGAGACGATTGAAACGGTCGAGAACGTCCAACACGGGCCCCAACACATCAAGCCAATTCATACCGTTCAGTAACATCGGATTGTCAACCTGAAGAAGTATCATGCATATCACGAGCTCCGGCAGTAAAATATTGATTATGTCACCTTTCAAAATTTTCGCGACGACGACGAAATTCTTCTTGCTCGTCGAGACGATCTCGCTGGCCGTCGGCAGTATCTCCGTCACGTGATTGCATATCTGTATTATGTATTTTTTCAGCAGTGACTCGGCACCCGCGATCTCGGCGTCTTGGGGATCCTCGGTGCTCCTCGAGCACTGATATATCTGAGCCACGAGCAATCGTTGACAGCGCAGAAGAAGATTCAGACTCGGCGAGTTGTCCAATTTGCGCTCGGCTTCGTTGCGGGCCGATTGTCGCTGAAGCGATTGCAATCTCGACCGCGTTACGCACGATCCGTTGCGTATCAATTGTTTGACCAGTTGGAGCAGAGAGATCGTCATGTTCTGTTGTTTCTCGGAGTTGAGCTCCTTGGCCTGCTTCGTCTCGCAGGTTGATCTGGAGTTCGAGGCGATCTCCTTTTCGTCCGAGACATCGACGATTTCGGCCTTCACCGCTGCTTTAAGCGCCTGCTCCAATCCCCCGTCGGCCATTAGACTCGAAACCAAAAGATCCGCCATAAACTGTTGTCCCTTGTTGGTGGTCGGTTGCTCGAGACTTTTCGAGTTGGGCAAAAATCCGGACAGAGTTTTCGCTCTCTCGTTGGCCGTTGGCAGGAGAATACTCCAGCCAGTTTGGAGAACGGCTTGGGCGGCTTCCTGTATCGTGGCTAATATTCCTGGTCCACTGGCGAGACCGACGCATCCGTGCTTCAGCGAGTTCAAGAGTTGACTCGAGCCGAGTCCCACGCATTTACCGTCTACGTTGTGGGTTATCATGGCGTGTAATTGGAGCCTAAGGAGATTCAAGGTCGCGACAGCGAGACACTCGCGGTCCTGCGTCGGTGGTCTGGTACCCGTTAAGCCCTCGCACGATTTCGCCAACAGCATGTCGAGAAGTTTGAAGGTTTCCTCGCGCAGATCAACGACGAATGCCACTCTGCTTGCGACCGATCTCGTTGAAAGTGACCAAGCGAAGCTTTGATTGGTGCCGCAGACGAGACCAACGATACCTTTGTTGCTTAGAGTTGGGCAGAGTGTGGGCTCGGTGATGGTGGTATCGAGGGCCGGATCGATCTGCCCGTAATCGTTTCTGCCCCAGCCGTAAACCTGATGATCCTCCGTGAGCGCCAGTACCATAACGCTACCGACCGACATGTCCTTCACCCTTTTGTTCTTCAGAGCCTCGACCAATTTTGGAAATCTCACGTGATTCTCGTTACCGTGACCGAGACAATAAGCGTTGCCTTTTCCCCACGTGTAAACTTCGCCCTCGGCTGTCAGAGCAACGGAGAATTGTCCGCCGCAGTAGACCTTCGCGACTTTAACATCGAGAAGCTTGTCCCGAATCATCTTCGGGGTTTGCGAGGATTCGCAACTGCCGCGACCGAGTTTACCGTAATCGCCGTCACCCCATGAGTACACGACGCCCGATTCGGTGCAGCAGAGCGTCTGCGAGTCACCGGTACCGCAGGCAACGTGAACGATCGTCTGTCCGTTGAGCGAAGTGACGGCCATTGGTACGAGACGATCGCACGAACTGCCCAGTCCGAGTCTTCCCCAATTTCCTTGGCCCCAGGTGTACAATACCCCGGCGCTCGTGATCGCCGCTGAATAAGTACTTCCGCACGCGACGAAAGAAACATCCTCGTCCGCAAGATCTTCGATGATCTTCGGCTCGTCGTAGGAGGTACCGTCACCGTGGCCGAGTCGGCCACCGGCTCCGTTGCCCCACGAATACGGCACGCCCTCCTGCGTCAACGCGAGATAATGCTTGCCGTCCGGATGCGACGCGATCATCTTGACGCTCTTGTTGGAGAAGCCGAACACACGCTGGGGATATTGGCTCTCGGAGTCGTAATGCATCGTGTATACTTTACCGTCCTGCGTCAGTATGACGAGGGCCCCCTCGGTACAGCACATCTGTTTGACACCGAGCTCGGCGATCGAGTCGCAGTAGAACGGTGCCGTGCCGTGGCCGAACTTTAGAGCTCCCCAAGCCATCACCTCCTGATACGTCTGCGTCTCGGTCTTTGAGAAACTTGCCGCGTTCCCGAGTGGCGGAAGATAGGGCGTTGCCAGTCGACTCAGATTGCACATTATGACGACCGCGGCTTTTCGAAGATCGACGGCGATACCGTCGTCGTCCGGTAGAACGAGATACTTGAGGAGAACCTCGCAAGGTCCCGGACATACGTTCTCGTCGGTGCGACGACACTTTGGCGCCGCTATGGAATTCAAACGACGCAAGAGCGGCACGAGAGGCGCCGACACCCCGGGCGCCATAACACGATTGTCCTGACTCTTCGACTTTCCACTCAGATGCAGCAGTAACAGGACCGAATCCAAGAGGCTGGAGAGCGTGCCCCGCTGAGCGACGAGCTCCAGAAGAAGACAAAGTGCCGTGTGTTGATCGGCCACTGGCAACGGACACCACGATCTTCCGTTCACCACGTCTCCGGTCACGACTTGACGGAGAAACTTCACCGATCTCTCAACCACGTCCAACCACACCTGGGACACGTTGTTCTCGTCGAACAGAGTCGCCTCGGGCAACGCTTGCAACGTCTCCAGAGATTCCGTGAGAATCTCACGACAAAAATCCACATCCTCACCGGAGCCCCAGGCGCGACGGAGATAAGCGAAGGAAAAATTCAAGGCTGCGCGCGTGCCGACTCGTGCCAAACCGACGGCCGCTCTCTCGCTCGGCTTACCTCTGTAACGTTGAAAGAAAACATTTCGATTTCGTCCAGACCCAATCGTGACGTTTCGCTGTGCGGTCTTCGATTGAGAGCGGCGACTCACATTTTCTGAGATTTAGGAAACGTTTTGGACACGGCGGTAGCCACTTCCTTGTTCTCTTGGGGCTTGTAACGCGACAGAGCGGTAAAGTATCTGCGAGCGACTATCAAGCGCTGTCGCAAACGCGTCGCGGAGAGAGTACTGTTGGCGACTTCGTGACACAGTACTCTTTGCTCTTTGATCGATGATTCTATGCACGCCGTTAAATCGTTCGTAGCTGCGGAACAAACGAATGGTAACGGTATCGCGCGAGGCAAGGAGAGACGCGAATAACTCGAAGGTCAAGTATTCTTACTGGGCTGCGATCCCCAGAACCAGAGATCGATCATGCTCTGTGCAGGCAGAGGTTTGTCTACCAGAGCAGCCGTTCGGGCGGCTTCCTCTTCGTCCAACTTTTGACAAGGTCCGCAGTTACAGCCGCTCTGGGGCCCGCAAATTCCATCGCAACACAAGCAAGACAATACTCGCGAGTTGCAGTAGTAATGGCCGCTGGCACCTACGTTTCAACGCTGCGTTTTTTATGATACGCTTTTGGAGGAGGGAGGTGCGAAATGGAAACAAAAATTTACCCTTTTTAGCTACGACACCGGCGGAGTTGATGAGACCGCCGGCGAAGGTTCTGACTATCTCTCCGTCTCGTACCATTCCGTTCCACAATTCGGCCAAGCCGTCTCGAGAGAGAAACCTCTGCAGGTCGACCTTCAGCCATTTTTCGTCCATGCATGTTTGCGGCCTCACAATGATGTTAGATTGGCCACTCATTTTACGATCCTTGAAGGCGACACGATAATCCTACGAATGACAACGATCGTTCGAAATAATAAAGAAACGGGAGTGTGCACTTTTTGTCCGTGGTGATCAGAGGTTAGACGTGGAATTTTGAAGTCTTATTGTAAGGTATGAGTTATTGTTACGCGGCATGGCAAGTACCTAAGAGTTCATAATTGTTCTATTTGGTAACGTTGGCATCCTTCGTCAGTCCCGAAATCGCATCATTTGGCGTTTCTTTTCCACGTTATACGCATGTTTGGTTCTCTCGTTGACAGTTCGTCGAAATTGACAGGACACTTTCCCCTGTGCGTATACCGTATCTCGTTGGATCGGTCCACTAAGGTAGAGCGGTAGCCGAACTTCGTTACATAATTGCTGTACAAACGCGGTTATTCGAGTGTCGCGTGTGCCTAATTGTAAATTAAGAGCTACTTTGTTACGGGAGTAACGGGTGTAACAATTAAACGGTACATATACGGGAGAAATATCCTTTGGCGTATTGATTGCGAAACGTAAATATTTACAGAGAGCATATATATATCGTACGAGCAGACAATATTTTCACGTAGCTTGGCCAATGGGATACTCCAGTTTCGTGGCGCCACCTGTATTTTCGCCCTCGCAAGACCAATCACCGTTTCTTCGTCGACGCACACACGATACCGCGACTTCCGGCCCGCCAAATAAAAAATACAGCCCAGCAACTTGTTATTCACTTGTGTCAAAATTGTCCTTCAGACTTTTGAAGCACCATGTTTATCCGCAGATTATTGTGGTTTACGAAGAAACGCGGTAGCCTCGGGCTCGAAAAACGAGGTGAGACATTCTTCGTCATTGCTCCCTTAATGTTTTCGTCAAAACGGTCAATCGCTTGAGGTTATGATCGTCGACAAATTTTGACATACAAATTTGCATTTTCATTTTTATTTATAATTCTATCGCGAATATTGTTGGATATCCATGATCTGGGCTCGATAATTGCTCAGACCCGTACATATTTTTTGACACTGCTTCGTTGGGAGTCTTCGTTCGATTATATTCACACTCTAGTTATTCCCTCGGTGGGATCGTACTCTCATCGACGGAGGATAAAACGACCAATAATTATGTTCAGTTGAGAAACAAGTGCCTCGAGAAGAGCAAAAGTACGAGGCGATAATTGACTATAAGGATAATGGATGAATCAACTTGCACAGGTATACAGACTCACTCGGCGAATCTCCGATCGCAGATCACTGCGTGCCGTTCGAGTCGGGCGGCTCGTTCGGACGTAATGTACGGCCAACCTACCCACGAGACTCATCCTCATCTGGTGAAGCCCGGCGAATTATTGCCCGGCTTGAGGCTGGAAGAATTTCGCGAAAGACGAGAGAAGCTGGTGCGACGAATTCTGACCGACGAGTACGTGACAAAGAATCCCAAAAGTTCTCACGTTGTCGTAATACCGTCGTCGAGCGTAGTCCACATGTCTGATAAGATACCGTATGTTTTTCGGCAAAACACAGACTTTTTGTATTTCGCCGGATGTCAGGAGCCCGACAGCGTTCTCGTCGTCAGCATAGACGGCGAGAGTTACGCGTCGCGTCTCTTCGTACGAAAGAAAGATCATCATTCGGAATTGTGGGACGGACCGAGAACCGGAGTGGACGCGGCGCTCGACATGTTCGGCGTTGATCAAGCATTGCCTATCGCCGATTTCGAACAATTTCTCGTTTCCCAACTGACGGAGAACGGCAAGAGGAGATCGATTTGGTACGACAATACGTGCGTCTTGCAGCCGGAGTTGCACAGAAAATTGTCGAATCTCGTTAAACTGACGAACAATCAAGCATTGATATCGCCTAAGAGGATTTTCCACGAGATTCGTCTCGTTAAATCCGAGGCGGAGATCGCTCTGATGAAGAAAAGTTGCGAAACAGCATCGTCGGCGATAGCGAAAACGATCCAAGTCTCGAAGCCTGATATGAGCGAGCATCAGATATTTGCGACGGTCGATTACGAGTGTCGTATGAACGGAGCCGAATTCTTGGCCTATCCACCGGTCGTTGCCGCTGGAACGAACGCCAATGTTATACACTACATTAAAAATAATCAAGTCGTTCGGGACGGGGAAATGGTCCTTATGGATGCTGGTCGGTAACAAATCACGCCACGACTATCTCAAGGGACAATTATTTCACTCGTGTAATTACGCGACGTTTTTCAGGCTGCGAATATCACGGATACACGTCAGACATAACGAGAACGTGGCCGATAAACGGAACGTTCACGTCTCACCAACGCGCTCTATACGAGATCGTTCTGGACGTCCAAAAAATTCTCATCTCCCAACTCAACGAATTTCCCTCGCTGGATCAAGTTTTTCACGACATGTGCGTACTCTTGGGTCAGAGGTTGCAGGAAATTGGACTGATACCGTCGGGCTTGAGCGGCGACAAATTACGCGCCGCAGCTTACACCTATTGTCCTCATCACGTGAGCCATTATCTCGGTATGGACGTTCACGACACTGGATTGATACCGAGGACTGTGGAAATAAAGCCGGGAATGGTCGTCACGATGGAACCAGGTAGAACGAACAACAATTATGAGTTGTTTCTTTTTCCTCGCGCAATGTTGAATTCTTTACAAAAACTAATCTTTGTGGACATTAAGGGGTGAGGCCATAGTAGAATTATCAAAAAATCGATTTTTTTTCGCTAAAACGGTGCTTTATCATCATAAGAATAAGTTACTATTCGATTTATAGCAAGGACATTTCTTTTCACCGACTTTGAGCGTATAACGAAGCCCACCTCTGACACGGCCATAGAGTACCTAAAACTTTGAACGCGTTTTTCTCGAAACAGCTTTTTTCCAATTGGCGTGACAAATAACTTCAACAATTTTCACTCGATTTACTTCAAATTTAAAAGTTATGGTCCTAATTGCATTTTGCAGAGAAGTACGTACGGAATTTCTCATTAATCGAAAACTTTTCATTTCATGAGCAGTTTTATACGAAATTTTTCACTGGAAATTCATTCAAATACCTACAACTCAATTCAAATACCTACAACTTTTGAATAAAACAATATTTTTTTAATCCCGTACGTACTTCTATATGTATTCTAATGTAGATTGACGAGAATTTTTGTTTTTTGTTGTAGGTAAAAAATTGTGGATGCTAAATGTCACGCCGCGGAGCGTCTAAAAAAAGATAAAAGAAAATATTGGTAGTCGGCCATTTTGTACATCGAAAAAAAATTCTAACAGCTTGATATTCATACTAAATAGATGTGTAATTAGCTTTGTGAATGAATCACTTTTTCATACGAAAAAAAATGTTAAATTCGCACATGATTTTACACCCGTTACTGTGGCCTAACCCCTTAACCCCTTAGTTGGCATTGACGCAATAGTGCGTCAACCTTTGTTTCCCTATTTAACTTGCTCTGATTTGAAATCGGAGCCTCACTCGGGGATTTTTGAGCTCGCTGAATCCGAATTTGAAGTCAGATTTGGAAATTCAAAATGGCGGCGCCTCTATGGCGGACAAAAATGAAAAACTTTACTCGATTTAGATGAAAATTAGTACTGCGGGATTTTTGAGGTCGCTTATTACGATTCTAAATTTAAATTTTTAAATTCATAATGGCGGCGCTGGAATGGCGGACCGAGTTTGAAAATTTTTATGGAATCAATCTGTTTTATTTGTATTTTCATTTGCCATATTTGTTCTTCATTGTGAATTCTTGAATTTTTAGTTCAGATTCGTAATCAGCACTCGCGAAAACCCCAGAATACAAGTTTTCCGGATAAAGAAATGTTTCTGCCATTTTTGGCACTTTTTGTCGAATTTTCTCTGCCAACGAAGGGGTTAACATCGATAGAAAGGTTCCGACTCTCTCTTCGAACGTTCTCACGTTTCCTTCACTTTTTTCCAGGCATCTACGTGAACCCGCGCAATCAGATGGCACCGCCAGATTTTCACGGTCTCGGTATCCGCATCGAGGACGACGTGTTGATTCGGGAAAACGGTCCGCTCGTGCTAACCGCAAGTTGTCCGAAGGAAATCTCCGAGATCGAGGAACTCGCGAAGCAAAATCAGTCGTGACTCGTCTCTTGTAAATATTTAGGTACGCAATTACGTAAAGAACACTTGTAAAATATCACGCGTTCTCTCGTTTATGTAAATATTTCAAATGACAAATAAATTCTGTACACACGATAAAATATCTCATAAAGTATAAAAGTTCATTATATGATGGTGATCCGTTGAATTTGCGGATTTACTCGAAAATTTGTCTCGTCGGAAATAATCGAATGTTGTAAATTTGTATCCAGTACAGAACCACGAGTAGCAACAGAAGCATGGTATAGACGAATAACGCTATCATGAACATTTATATCGGTGAGGCGTTGCGTGTGTGTGCTAGGAATACGACAAAAGCGCAGTAACGAGAAAAACAAAGTTATAACGATAAATGTAAAAAAAAGTTCGTCTTTTCGTTCTCCCCTATACGTCGCAACTCATTGTCAGATTGCGTAGCTTGGCGTCGGCTTGCTTCAGGCTGATGAAATTCGTGAGTTGCTTGACTCTCAGACGCGACCATACGACGTGATCGTGAAGAGCGTGAATCTGAGCCGCCGCGAGAGCCGCACTCTCCGGATACAGTACAGTCGTGCAGCCGAGGCCTGGAGAAATGAAATCAAAGGTTCGAACATCATTCGAAACACAATCGAAAAATTGAGATATTACGGTCACTGGGCATCCTAAAGCCATTCAATCTTCGGAAAAAACTATTACGATAGAAACATAGGAAATTGTTTCGATGGACTAAGGATATTCGTGAATCCTTAAAAACAATTATGGTCCAAGAATGTTCGTGAATCCTTAAAAACAATTACGGACTAAGAATATTCGTGAATCCTTACAAACAATTATGGTCCAAGAATATTTGTGAATCCTTAAAAATAATTATGGACTAAGAATATTCGTGAATCCTTAAAAACAATCATGACCTAAGAATATTCGTTGATAAAACGTTTGAAATGAGTTTCCATGAAATTCTCGGCCACATTCGTCCAGCACTTCGAAAGAGAAAATAAGGCAAAAACTCTCGCCTCTTGATCGAACCTTGCGCCGAAGCAGCCACAACGTGTGAAACTAGCATGAAAAAAATCATAGGAAAACTAACCCGATGGAAGATTGAGAGACGACCAAACGTCCTGCGTCACGTTGTCCGGTTTGACCGGCGGACAATTTATGACCGGCAACGGTGTATTGCCAGAGAGAACTGGCCCCAATCCATTGCTCCTCCCAGCCACAGCGATTAACACCACCTAGATGGGCGGGGAATGAAAGAAAGCATTAAAGACGAGGGTAAACAAAAATCAAACCCGATAACGAGGGCAACGAATAACTCTTAATTGTCGTAACTATTTTTGTCTTATCGAAGCGCTTATGACGGTACGATTGTATTATCGCAATAAGGCAATGACGGGTCAATCAAATACATATAGACATGTATAACGCTGGAAAATATTGCGACGCTCGCTATTGACGATAATCGCAAATATATATATATATATATTTCTTCTCTGCAAATATATATATATATATTTGCAGAGAAGAAATGAAATTCGCGCTTCGTACCTTTTCCCCACTGCCCTCGTATTCGGCGAGTATGCGCAAAGTTTCTTCGGTCGCTTTGTGTGCACTGCTGACGCGTAATTGCGCATTGAGGCCGAGGGCCTGAGCGTGTTTGGCGATCTTTTTGCAATGCTCCTCGTCGGAGGGGGAGCCCATCAGGATGACGACCAACGAGCTGGGCGGTGGAACGAGATAATCGAGCTGTTCGGCGACCCATTCGAAATTTCTCTTCACGGTGGTGAGATCAGCGTCGGTCACGGTCGCGAGATTTCTGTAGACTTGCTTGTCCTTCATCAGCCTCTTGTCACCCGAAGGCCAAAGACGCCAAGAGTCACTGTCGATTATATCGGCAACCATTATTTCGCCGTTCGCGTCGACTCCGAATTCGATCTTCATGTCGATCAGAGCGCAATCCCTCGTTGACCAAGCCCTCTCGAGCACCTCGAATACGGTTAAGGTGGTTCGTCTCATAATGTCAACCTCGTCTTTGCCGATTAAGAGACCGTTGAGCTCGAAACCGGTCGATATGATCTGCTGCTCCGACCATTGGGGATCGTGATTCGCGTCGTCCTTGAAGAAGGTCTCTTGGAGAGGCGGGTTGAAGCGATAACCCTCAGGCACGCCTGGAAAAACGACGTAACGTCAATAACTGGAAACTCGCCGTTTCATTGTGAGTGTTTTTCATTTCAGTTGGTCGCGCTGTACTCATACGTTCTTTGAACTCCGATGCATCGCACTGGCCTCGTCAGATACAGTTCAATAATTCAATTTGTATAATTACGATTGTTGACACTTTTAGCACGGGTCTCGACTTTGGGAAAACTTATTTAAGGGGCTTGATAAGCAGCCTGACTCGTACGAACTAGTCACCTACCGACCATCAGATAAACGTTTTTACGATCTTCTTTTATTTATCCTGATGGTCTTAAGGGGCTACATCTACCTAGAGAACCGAAAAAAATGGTAAAATTCCGATTTTTTTTCTGGGAAACGGTGAAAAGAAACGCATTTTTTAAACACAAAGGGACATTAGACGAGAGCCTAAAAAAATACAGAAAAATGACAAAAAGATGGCTGCCGGAAGATGATACAGTTTTCAAAGTCGGTGGATATATCTCGAGAACCACATAAGGGGTAAGGCCACTGTGGAAATAAAAAAATCGATTTCTTTTTGTCTTAAGGGGCCAGTCCACTTTGAAAATTTCAAAAAATCGAAAGCTAGCAAGACTTGAAGAAATCGACGATGATGAGCAATCAGAAGGGATTTTGTACGGTGCAGGAATTGCCGATTGAGTTAAGGTAAGAGTTTTTCATAGTATAAACGTCAAACGCGTTTTTCTCGAAACATCGTTTTCAAAATCTAGCTCCATCGTATCTCTAAAACTAATAAACCGATTTTCTTGAAATTTGAACCACTTATTGTAAACATGATTAGCAACAAGACTCGATGGTTTAAAATTTTTTATTTTTACTCTTTTTTTTGCGAAAAACTGCGAAAAATGCGTTCTTTTACTTTTTTCGTTTTTCATCGGGCATTTTTTTGTTTTTCTATATAACTTTATATCCGAGGGTCATTTTGTAGCTGGTGTTATACTGAATGTAATGGACTTTGATTTTTTTGTTTCAGACAAGCGGTTGCCGAGCTCTGATGGAGCTACCTAGTCCACCTATTTTTAAGGCGTGAGTTAAACTATAGTTTTTGTACTTAAAAATGAATAAAAATGAATTAATTTTTTTAAAAATGTATTTCAAGACTATTTATCAAGCCCAACAACTTTTATATTCATATCTTTTATAAAATCCTCAAAAAAAATCGCGTAAATAGCCTTTTTTCGCGGCTCCAAAGTGGACTGGCCCCTTAAAAGATGTCTTAATATCTTAAAAATGACACACTCAAAGGATTAAGGTGGGAAAAATGTCTAAATACTTATATTTTGAATTTTGGCTCAGTCCTTCTCAGTCCGATGCAATCCATACCGAAAACTTTAAACGCGTTTTTCTCCAAACTACATTTTTCAAGTCGGCCGGACTCATGACTCGAACAAATCTTGGCCAATTGACTTGAAATTTTAACTGTATATTCACAATTACATTCTGCATAGAAGTACGTAGGATTTTCTCGATATATTGCATAGTTTTTTGTATAAACAATTTTCGGACGATGTTTTTTTGAGATTTTTGAACTTTTATTTCAAAAACGTGCTGTTTGTGCAAAAATCGATATACGAAAAAAATCCTACGTACTTCTGTAGCTATTTACATGTACTATCGAAAAAAAAAAATTAATTCACTGTAAATTGAAAATTGCAGGTGCCGTTGGTCCGGCCGCGCGCCTGTGAAAAAAAGGCTTCGTCAAAGAAAAGCTGTGCAGCCATTTTGTTTTATATTACTTTGAAAAAAATACTTTGTTCAGAATTTTGAATTATTCCATTGTCCCGCTAAACAAAATTCCCAAAATATCCGTTTTTCCTCGCTACAGTGGCCTTACCCCTTAATGGATTGTTTCCGAATTTACAGCAGATACGATAAGAAATATTTAAAGATCGTTGACGATCTCACTATTGCAAAATCAATCTTCATTTTTTTTATAGTTACACAAAAATGACGACTTTTTAAAAGATTTTGCATGCTCGAGTTTCAATTCGCAGCCACTTTGTTAAAAAAAATCATTTTGAAAATTGATGATCGTCAACGACTCGTATTCGATGTTAATTTGAATAACCCGGTTGGTTTATAGATTTCAGATGGACCGTTTAAGCTGGAAAGTGTCCACCGCCAAACGTTTGTGTTTAAAAGAAATGCGTTTCTTTTCCACCAATCGTTTACCAGAAAAAAAATCGGAATTTGACAATTTTTTCGGGCCTCTAGGTTGACGTAGCCCCGTAATGGACATATAAGGAAATATCTTACTTATTCCTTGAAAATAATTTTTTTCAAATAACCCAAACAAACTTATTTGCAGGATTAACAACCAAATTGATTGCTACTAACTAAAAATCTACTGATAATGAAATAAATATTTCTATGCTCCCGTAACGTTATTATTCTTCACGGTTTCGACTTATTACGATCTTTCGAAATAACAGAGCAAAGTGTAAGAATATTTGTGTCCACGTCGCCATTTGCCTCGTTTTCGTGTACTTGTAATATTGATTAGTCAATTGAAGCGAATCAAAAACATCACCTGGATGTCTTCTGAGAAAGCTTCCGGTTGCCAATCTACGAGTGACCCATTCGATCGGCACCATTTCGCATTTCTTGGCGACAAAAGCCGTTTCACTGACGACTTTGACGAAAGCAGTTCTCAATCCTGCTTGATTCAAAAGTTGAAATACTTTGGCCGTAGTGGCCGTGCTGATTGCGGCTTTGCCCTCGAGCGCGTGGGACTTGACTCCATCCCCGGCTGTTATGCGATCCTTGCTCTGTAGAAGACACAACGTTGGATCCTCGACGAGCTCGAAGACTTGTTTCGTCTTGCCCTCGATTATCAGTTTTCCCGTTTTCATTCCTGAAAGAAAACAAAAATGACGTATTACGATATCTGTGGCTCCTACTTCTGACCACGCGGTCTTCATATTTCACCTAAAATAAAACTTTTCAAGAGTGGTCAAAATCGAAATTCGACCCTTAAGGGGGTGAAACGGGGGGTTTCAAGTTTATACGAGACAATATATTTTTTGGTCAGATTTGCTTGAAACTTGGTACAAATACACTTCAACACAAATAATTAAACATGTATTTGTATGGGTTTGTTTGGTGTATTTATGTCAACCCAAAGACAGCTAAGGCCTTTGGCCACAGTAACGGGTATAAAATCATGTGCGAAATTAACAATTTTTTTTTCGTATGAAAAAGTGATTCACTCATAAAATTAATCACACATCAATTTAGTATGAATATCAAGCTGTTAGAAAATATATATTTTTTTCTATGTACAAAATGGCCGACTGCAAATACACTAGGCAAAAGAATTAAAGGATATTAAAAAAGGCAGCCAATTTTGGGGTCATTTTCAAATAGCTGTAACTCCTCGAAAATTGGTCGTACAGCAAAATAATAAAAAGCAAATCGAAGGTGTGAATCTCTAGTTTTGAGATCTTGAGCTCAACAATTTTTCGCATCAGCCAATTTTTAGTAGCCATCAAAAAACCAAAGTAAACAAAATTATCAAAATTTTTGCTCATCTTTCACAGCCTGCACGGACTTTAATACATTTTTTTGAATGATCGGATTCAAAGGATCGTCTAGCTGGATTCTTCCGTTTAATTTGAGCGGTGGGAGAGCTCTGTACGATTTTTTCTCGCTGAGTTATCGATGATCAAAGCAAAAATTACACTTTTGACTTTGATGATTGATTACTCGGAGATTAATGGTCGCGCAGAAAAAAACCAGAGGGCTTTGGAAACTTCGAAGTATTCTCTATAAGATGCTTTTATCATTTTTTTATCAAGATTTTTTTTATGCGGGAAAATGGATTTTAAAACACGTGAAAAATGGCATATTTACGAATATTCTTTTAACTAAGGATTATTTTGCCAATATCGAATAGATAAAAAAAATCGGTTTTTTATGACCTCAAATTATCCTAAAAAAGCCCTCAAAATTTTGAACCCCTGCGATTTTTTTTTCATTGTGTTCCGAACGATCGAAATTATGGTTTTTGCCAAAAATCGATTAACGGCTAAATCTACCACCTTTTATTCCTCTTTTGAGAATCACAATTTTTTCTGGCACTGATCCGAATTTCCGGTGCTAAAAATGTTGATTGTTGAACAACGGGAACAAATTTTTGTTTAATGAAAGAAAAAAAAATTAATCAAAAAAAAAAATTTTTTTGGCTAAAAAAAAATAAAATTTTTTTTTGCTAAAAAAAAATAAAAAAATTTGTTTTTGCTAAAAAAAAATTGTTTTTGCTAAAAAAAAATAAAAAAAATAAATTTAAAAAAAAATTTTTTGCAGAGAAAAAATTAATTAAAAAAAATCGAAAAAAAATTGTTAGATTTTTTTAATAGCCCTGACCGTTTTTCATGATACGACGAGCGATTGGAGTTGTTGGAATTCCCAGTTCTTTGAATGTGTGCGTGTGTACAATTTACATCCCCACGATACGATACGACACCCTACGCACTCGTCCCACGATCATTAGATCAAGATTTTTTTCATAAACATTTTATTCACCACCGGCATTAGCGTAACCCAAAGCGTACCACGTAGAGGTTGCTCGGTTGGATTTACGCTTCTTTGTGTGTGTGTGTTCCACACGCTCACATTCAAAGAACCATGAATTCCAACAACTCCAATCGCTCGTCGTGTCATGAAAAACGTTCAGCGTTATAAAAAAAATCTAACAATTTTTTTTCGATTTTTTTAAATTAATTTTTTTTGTCAAAATTTTTTTTTTTTATTAATTTTTGTTTTTTCATTAAACAAAAATTTATTCCCGTTGTTCAACAATCAACATTTTTTAGCACCGGAAATTCGGATCAGTGAGAACTAGAGATTCACACCTTCAATTTGCTTTTTTTTTATTTTTCTGTACGACCATTTTTCGAGGAGTTGCAGCTATTTTAAAATGACCCTAAAATTGGCGGACTTTTTTAATATCCTTTAATTCTTTTGCCTAGTGTATTTTCTTTTCTCTTTTTAATCGGCGCTCCGCGGCGTGACATTTAGCGTCCACAATTTTTTACCTAGAACAAGAAACAAAAATTCTCGTCAATCTACATTAGAATACCTGGAGAAGTACGTACGGAATTTAAAAAATATTGTTTTATTCGAAAGTTGTAGGTATTTGAACTTAAGAAATGAACTTTCAGTGAAAAATTACGTTATAACTGCTCATAAACTGCTCATAAAATGAAAAGTTTTCGATTAATCAGAAATTCCGTACGTACTTCTCTGCGAAATGCAATTAAGAACATGACTTATGAATTTGAAGTAAATCGAGTGAAAATTGTTGACGTTATTTGTCACGCCAATTGGAAAAAAGCCGTTTCGAATAGTCGGCCATTTTGTGCATCGAAAAAAAAATTTATATTTTCAACAGCTTGATATTCATACTGAATAGATGTGTACAGTCCGACCTCCGAATAAGAAACCCGACAATAAGAAACTTTCGTCAGTTTCTCACTCGAGCGCTTCCCCCACTCCGACTCGAACTCCGAGCTCGAGAATTTTGTGCGCGGAACCTCCGGTCAAGAAACCAGCCTGGGAGAGATTCGGGCAAAATAGAGTGCACGTGTAGTGTAAATAGATGTGCGCATGCGTGCGTGAGTATGTGTGTGTGCGTGTGTGAATGTACTGTTTATCAGACAGCGTGGATTTTTTTATTTTGCGATGAAGATCAGAGGCAAGGTGAAAGAGCCATCGGCATTACAACACGTGGCTATAGTAACCCGTTCCAACTGTTTTTTTCCCACCGGGAGCTCGTGACTGATCGGCTGCAACAAATGTCCTCTTCGGGGTACTTTTATACATCAGCCCACTCTCGTCCATATTGAAAATTTGGGACCTTTCAAGTTTTTTTGCAGCCACCATTCCGGCAAATTCTGCCTTAAACAGATTAGCTGCTTCCTCATTCACTGATAGTTTCTCCCCTTTCAAATCCATAAGGCAAATATCATCATATATTGGACAATTTTATTCAACAATTTAGGATAGTTTTTTTATCATTTATTTTTCAAAACATTCTATTTTCGTTTATACGGGAGACCAGAGCAAAGAGAGTAAAACGAAATGCAGAATCAAGTAAAAAGCTACAGATTGAGTAAAAAGTGGAATTGATCGATGCAAATTCAATTTTTTTAAACCCGAAACACGATCCTCATAGGATAAAACAGATAAAGCCAGGCCAGGTTTCTAATCTAAATAAAAGAGTCGCATTTTTTCGAAATACTATCGAGTAAAACACAAATATATTTCTCAATTACAAGTAAAAAGAAGAAGATAAAGTGAAAAAGTTTTTTACTAACACAATATTTTATTAGGTGCTATGTTTTTTCTCCCCCATATTTCAGATCAATCATTTTACTCACCTGTGATCTCTAAATTTTCAATGTCGGTTCGTCTCTTCCATTTCTCTAGCCACCCGTGGCTTGCTTTGAAATTTTCTGGTCCCCCGATTCGAGAGTTTATCACGAGTGCTTGTCGGCATAGCATTGGCCCAGAAACTGGAATGCCTTTGCAGCGACAATCGGAAAGCCACGTGAACAATTTGGCGTCGAGTTCATTTGTTTCGGAAACTTTTTTCAATGTTTTCGTACGGCTCGTTTTGGCGGCATTCTTTATTATCTCCTCATTAGATCTCCATTTGCTGAGAACACTTTTATTTAGGCCGTATTTGACACACAGCTCTCGAGAGTTTAGGATTTTACACTCTTCCAAAATTTTCTTCTTTTCCTCAAACGTATATCGACTACGTTTGACCACAGCCAGCTCTTTGTTTAAACTATCACCTTGTGGCGCAGATTCTGTAATATTCTCTTCGACCTTAATACTACAGTCTGATCTCTTACGCTTCTTTACAGTTTCGGTCATTTTATGACAATTGATAGTAATTCAGATACAGTAATGCGCAATAATATTCAATAGCATGTATGTTAACGTGAAACAGAATTTCGCTAAATAAATGTCCACGCGCAGTCGAAAACGTTTTTGCATGGGCGGTGTGTATACTAAGTTGCAACTCGTTCGAGCGAGTTTCTTGTTGAGAGGATCGCATGCGGAAAAGAGTGAGCGGTGGTGTTCGCTGGGTCTCATCATTTTTATACGAACAAGTGCGCATGCGCATAATGATGCGCAACGCGCAACTGCGCAATGAAACGAGCGCATCATCAATTCCGCATCATTGTGCGCATGCGCACTTGTTCGTATGAAAATGATGAGACGCAACGAACACGACCAGAGGTAGTGAGAGTGAGCGCGGAGCGCGCGCCTGGTGGGGGTATGCGATATACAGGGTGTCCCAGAAGTAACGTACGCCCTTCTAGCATCTGGTAGGAAAACAAATTCTCAGACGAAAAGTCCTCAGTCATTTTTTGATCAGACGCATAGATAATTAATTGTGAATAAAAATAAATAGAATGCGTTGTACTTGCGTGCGCCTGAAAATGTGTGCGGAGGGAAAATTCCGAAAGCACGTGTGCAAGTGTGTGTGTGTGTGTGTGTGTGCGTGTGAGTGTGTGTGTGTGTGTGTGTGTGTGTGTGTGTGTGTGTGTGTGTGTGTGTGCAAGTGTGTGCATACGTGTGTGTAATTGAGAGTGTGTGTGTGCGTGTGTGCAAGTGTGTGTCTGATTAAGTGTGTGAGTGTGCGTATGCAAGTGTGTGCGTGTGTGCAAGTGTGAACATGCATGCGTGCGTGTGAGTGTGTGTGTGTGTGTGTGCAAGTGTGTCCTAGTGTGTGAACGTGCGCACACGCGCGTGTGTGTGTGTACACTTGCACATGCTTTCGGAATTTTCCCTCCGCACACATTTTCAGGCGCACGCAATTACAACGCATTCCCGTATTCCTCCCCTCTTCGCTGCCTTTCCGCTGTAGCGCGCACCTGATTGGCTATTTATTTTAATTCATAGTTAATTATCTATGCGTCTGATTAAAAAATGACTAAGGACTTTTCGTCTCAGAATTTTTTTTTCCTACCAGATGCTAGAAGAGCGGCCGTTACTTCTGGGACACCCGGTATAAGAAAAACTTCCCCTTGGGGGCTTTTGGTTTCTTATTCGGAGGTCTGTAATTCATTTTACGAGTGAATCACTTTTTCATACGAAAAAATGATAAATTTGCACATGATTTTATACCCGTTACTGTGGCCTAAGGTCTTAAGGGGTTAAAAGTACTGCTTGACTGTCCACACGCACCGAACAGCGAAGAAAACATATAGTGTTATATATAAAATAATTTTTGGTAAGTTTCAAGTAAATTTGGTAAAAAAATAGGTTTTTTTCATAAAAACTTCCGTTTAACCCCCTTAAAGCTTACATTTTGGAAATTGCTGAAATACATGTTTGATTATTTGTATTTTATTGTATTTAAGCCAAGTTTCAAGTAAATCTGACAAAAAAATATGTTGTCTCATACAAACGTTAACACCCTCGTTTAACCCTCTTAAGGGTCGAATTTCAAGAAATGCTGATATACGTGTTTAATTATTTGTATTGTAGAATATTTACGCAAAGTTTCAAGCAGATCTGAAAAAAATGTCAAATACAAATTTTAAAACCCCCGTTTCGCCCCCTTAAGGAGGCGAATTTCGATTTTTACCACTGTTGATTTCTCATTTTGTTTTCAAAAGTTTGTTTTGTCGTCTCATTTTGGGTCAAATGCGACAGCTGCGTGGTCAGAATTAGGGGCAACAGATATCGTAATATTCCCAAAACGACTATCAATTTCGTCTCAATATTTTTCCATCGTAGCGTTTCCGTGGCCCCCGAATGCACTGAATTCGTAATAAAATCATCGAAACGGAAGGACACGAGAAAAAAAAATGGGTCGCGAACGAGTTTCGCCGGTAAATCGGAGCAAGTGCGTGAATTTTTTTTGTTCTCTTCCCTGTACACGCTCGTGGGTACAGTCCCGTGAAAGTATTTTTTTCTCGGCTTCGAAAATGCACTTATTCATACTTTGCAAAGCCCCGAGGCGTTTAGGGCGAATTGTACGAAGCATTTTCGTCGGAGCCGACGATTGTATCAGGCAGCAATGAAAGACGATAAATCAAGATTGCGGAGTATTCTCGTGTATGTTTGAGAAAAAAACTCACCAGCCATGATCCCAGTTCTGATGCTTCCCTGCTAATGCCCGTCTCAGCGGCCACACCACGAGGATTTTCTTCGTCCGCGCTACAAAGATCCCCACCACGCTCCACGCTCGCGGGATTGGCTCGAAAATCGTTTTTACTCTTTAATCGTCGTATCTTTGTTCACCCCGCAGGGTTCAATCGAGCCAATGTCGAAAACCACGTCTCCCACTCTCTTCCGATCCTCATCCCCCCCGCCGCTTGCGACGTTAACAGATATTTGTTGCCCTCTCTTTGCACACACAGTCGCGTCACTAGAATTCCCATCTGCGAAAAAAACATGAAATTTTCTACATCATTTTTGTCGATAAAATGATTAATCGACAAACTGGGGCAAAGAATTGTCGTTGAATTTGGATCGCGACGATCGAATGTCGTCATGGGATAAATACCGAAAACTTCTTTTTTTCAGTGATGAAAAAAAAGGTTTACGCAAATGAAAAAAAAAAAATAGCGTCGTCGTTCCGAATGTAAGGCGGTCTCGTGGTTATGCGCGAGGAGCACGTGGTAGACGAGAATTCGTAAATCTACTATGGCTAGAGCGCGAGGGGCCGAAAGAACGATAGTAAATGGAGGGAGGTGGTAAAATCGTGCGGCGTCTCAAAAGGCCCTTTCCATTGGATAGAAGCTCTCATTCGTGTGTCAGTGAGCGGCCCGTGAACACACATTTTTCGTTGTTTTTTTTTCTCCTTTGGGACGCGTGTGCCTTGTCGACGTTATTCGCGAAACCGACATAAATTCGAGACGCACGTGGTAAGCCTGCTCTTCAACAGAGATATAACCCCAAAAAAAACTCGATTACAATTTTACACTACGCGGACGATAAATTTACTCGAGGTAAATTTTTTCTTCGCCAACTGTTGATTTTTTGTTGTTGGAGGGATGGAATAAGATTCACAAGGTTCCATCAAGATCTACGGGCAATTCGGTTCGGGCACAAGCGGGAAGTTCCGATTCAACGAGTAGGTACAGGTGGTGTCAAAATTCCCATAACGATCGCGGCCGCCTACGGCAACCAATCGCGGACACCGCAAAATTACATAGTTACTTTTTAGTTCTAACGTTACTCAATTTTCGGGATTTTACGGTTAAAAATGACGGGAGTGAAGATTTATTTCTTCGTCCGTCGCGAGGAGTTTCTAATTGGCAAAAGTCTTGGAATTTTACTGCCCGGTAAATTCGATAAGCTCGAGACTCGCGATAGAGCGCATATCCAGACTAAATAATATCTTGTTACCTAAGTCCTCATAACAGATGGCCTCGGCTAATTTGACTCCGTAACACAAACTCCTCAGGGCGGAGCGTCGAAAAATAGTGGCCTTGAATGTTTAGTCATCTATACTCGAAACGACGTTTTCCGCTCGATCTATTTTAACGTGTAGCGGCGTACACGCGTCAACACACTTAACGCTCATTGTGAGAGTTTTCTATGGAAATTATGGACAAACGATAATAAACGTAGCGAAATAAAAAATACCGAAGCTGTGAGCAACTTTGGTACTCGATATTCGTAGCTTGAGCAAAGACAAACAGTGACTATTTTTTCAAAAATCCATCACCAAGAAAGCCGTTTGTTGAAACATAGTAAAAAAAATTCTCCTAGGCTCGCAATAAAACATTTTTTAAAAAATTCTCCTTAATGATTGCACACAATTGTTTTCGAATAAATTCCATTAACCTTCTCTCGTGAAAAATGAGCATGCGTGAAAGAGACGCATCCAGTGTTGACATTGCATCTTGCCGTAACATAATCCCGCGTGAAAATTCATTATTATTCAAATTCCTCAATTCCGTAATGACGTCCATTACAATCAAGTCAAAAACCCAATTCGGTGAATTTCCCCACGAGTAATAAAAGTCTCGAAAGAAGCGCCGTACGCGTTGCATATACATGATTATAAAAAAGAACGAGTAGCTGTGAATTAAGAAGGTTGGAGCGGTCCGGTTGAGTCAAATGACGGTTTATGAATTTTTTTTGCAACAAATTAAAAAAAATGCAAACGAGGTATACATTTATTCTGAAGATACTAATTTTTCATAAAATATGTAATTGGAGGGCACAATTATGCATTTTTATGTTTTTACGAGCTTTTATTTAAATTGACTTGGTGTGAGATGACTTTCTTGTGAGGTGCAAAACGGAAAATCGATGTTTCGAACACTTCCCGACTACTTAGAGCTAAAATCAATTGAAGACTAAAAAGAAGAAAATAATTGATATGTAAAAAAAATTTAAACAAGCTTTTATTCAATGTACTAAAAAGTGAAAAATTGTTTCGTTTTTCAAGTCGCCTATATGTGATTATAAATAAACGCTTGGGGCGCTCAAAGTTGAGACACAATCTTTAATTTACATAAATCCGTTGAAATATTAACTGTATTTAATTTACTGTAAAACTACCTTAGATTTCTTAAATAAAAATCCTGAAAATGAGTGTGATAATAATTTTACTAATTACTACTGTGCCAAATTAAATATGGATAATGAAATTGAATTGATGAAATTTACTAAACATTTTAAAAGTTGAGCGGCCCAAGCTTTCATTTATAGACACATATACGTGGCTTGGTAAATAAAATTATTTTCTGCTTTTAGTACATTAAATAAGTGCTTGTTTTTAAACAAAAACATTTATATATATAAATTATTACGTAAATAAGAAAAAAACTTTTGTGTTACTATCAACTTGAAAAAGTATAACATTATCAATGATTATTGTGAAAAAAAAACTACGTTAGCAAATGTTTTATATAACTCCGAATAAAATGTTGAGTAATTTATAATTATGCCTATTTATATTTATGTCAGGAGATAACTCATTATTACCATTAATTAATATTAAGCATTGCCCGAAATACAGCAACTTCGCGGACATTGAGATTAGCAGCAATGCTCTACATTCGCCAGCCAAGATTCGTAATCTTTCATCAAGCCTTGATGGTTCAATATTGAATATATAATGGTTTACGATGGGCAAGATGGGGTTTTTTTTCTAAGTGTTTACAAAGGTTTAATTTGCGTGGATCCGTTGTTAAAAATGGTTTATCTTGGTGATAGCAAAAAAAAAGTTACATCAGCCGTAGCGTAAACGTACATTGAACGATTTTTTATCTCTGGAGTTCTGTGGTGAAAAAATATCAAAAAATTCGTCAAGGTCCAGTATAGTCTAGACAATAACCTATATTTTTTGTAAATTAAATCCTGGCGTGTGGCTAACGCTGCAACCTCCTTAAGGCGGGATATACATTTAGACAGGAAAAAATAAGCAATATTGAGGGATTTTTTAAACTAAGAAATAATTATTCTACAATTATCAAATTTTAGGTATACTTTAAAAGGATATTGAAGTATACAAAACAATTTTTTAAAATTAATTCATGATCGAAATGACGGAACTGTGGCAGAGTGTTACAGCAAGGTCGCCGCGGGAGTTGCGAAAAAAATCGTTTCGGGTAAAGCGCGTTTAAGGCCTTAGGCCACAGTAACGGGTATAAAATCATGTGCGAATTTAACAATTTTTTTTCGTATGAAAAAGTGACTTTTTCATAAAATTAATTACACATCTATTTAGTATGAATATCAAGCTGTTAGAATTTTTTTTTCGATGTACAAAATGGCCGACTTCAACAATTTTCACTCGATTTACTTCAAATTTAAAAGTTATGTTCCTAATTGCATTTCGCAGAGAAGTACGTACGGAATTTCTGATTAATCGAAAACTTTTTATTTTATGAGCAGTTATAACGAAATTTTTCACTGAAAATTCCTTTCTTAAGTTCATATACCTACAACTTTTGAATAAAACAATATTTTTTAAATTCCGTACGTACTTCTCTAGGTATTCTAATGCAGAATGACGAGAATTTTTGTTCCTTGTGCTAGGTAAAAAATTGTGGATGTTAAATGTCACGCCGCGGAGCGCCTAAAAAAAGATAAAAGAAAATGTTAGTAGTCGGCCATTTCGTACATCGAAAAAAAAAATCTAACAGCTTGATATTCATACTAAATAGATGTGTAATTAATTTTACGAGTGAATGACTTTTTCATACGAAAAAAAATTGTCAAATTCGCACCTGATTTTATACCCGTTACTGTGAGCCTAAGACCTTAATGTTTTTTTTTCTCGTCATTTCGCGCTTAAGGCTACGTAATAAAATCCCGACTATCCGGAATTACGTCTAGAACTTTCGACGCATACTCGCGATGTTGTAGAGTAAAAATATAAGTGATAAAAATGGTCACTCGTACCCTTAAATTAAGGTTAAAAAGTTCGAACGCGTAGATCCTCTTTTCGATTCGCGAAACAACCCTCGAGAAGGCGAGAAATCGTTCGAAAGCGAATGCGCATAATCGTAAATATTTTTCATTGGGAAAACCTGACCGAAGCCCGAGAACTCACGCGCTTCGAGATATAACACTGATTTTCAACGCGTTACAAAGCGATGACGAAACTATGTTGAGAAATAATTTATATTCGTGATTGGCCAAGAAGGAGGGGGGGGGGAAGCAGAAGAGTTGCATTGCGGGGGGTCAATAGTTTATAAGAGCAGTGGTGATAATGAAAAGCTGGAAAGATCCCTGTGGGGTCTTTGAGATAGGAATAAAGATATATCCTCGATTTCTCAAGTTTCAACATCCAAGCCGCGAATACTATTGTACACACAATATATTGTACACACAATATATTTTCATCCAGCTCGGAAAAAAGCCACAATCTCGCGTATCACTTTGAAAAACAACATGATATCTCAAGAAGTATCGTACAGCTTTGTCGTTTTTTTTTATCGATCAACGCTTTTTCACGGGAGATTGATGGCAGTTTCTTTTTTATCTCACGATCATCATTCAGGCTTGAGATATTCGAATGTTTTTTAAGGCGTTACCCCCACTTGTAGCGCAAAAAAAGGCCTTTTTCATGAATTTTTTTAAAGAAAACTACAAAACTTTTTTAATCGATCAATATACCATCTTAAAGAACACATC